>JAJEKV010000007.1:4237362-4426545 GCA_021234155.1 Isoetes taiwanensis
CGGGGCTACGTATTGCTAAGGGAAAAGGAAAAGGAAAAGGGAAGGGAAAAAGGAAAAACGAAGGAAAGGGAAAAGGGAAAAGGGAAAAGGAAGAGGGGAAGGGAAAAGGAAACCAAGAAAAGGAAAAGGGAAAAGGAAGAGGAAGAGGGAAGGGAAAAGGAAAACGTATGAAAGGAAAAGGGAAAAAAAGGAAGGGAAAAGGAAAATTAAAAAAAGGGAAAGGTAAGTGGAAAAAAGGAAAGAGAAGGAGAAAAGGAAAATGGAAAGATAAAAGAAAATAGAAAAAGGAATAGAATAGGCGAGGGGGAAAGGGAACGAAAAAGAGCACCGCGAGAAGGGTAAGAAGTAAAGGTGAGAAAAGGAGAAAAAGGTAAGGGAAAATAAGAAAAGGTTGCAAAGTCTATAGGAAAAGAAAAGTAAAAAGGAAAAGAGAGGGGAAAAGGGAAAAAGAGAACATGGGAAAAGGAACGAGAAAAAGAGAAAAAAGGAAAGGGCGGAAAAAAAAGGAAAAGAGAAAGGGTGAAGAAAGAGAAAAGGAAAGCAAAAAGAGCATCGAGAAAAGGAAGAGGGAAAGGATGGAAAAAAATGAGGAAAAAGGTGGGGGAAAAGTAGAATAGACAAAGGGTAGGGAGCAAGGAATAGGAAAAGAGGAAAAGATGAAGGAGAAAAGGGCACGAAAAAAAAAGGGAAGAGGGAAAGGGTGAGGAAATAGAAAAAAGAAAGGGAAAAAGAGTATGGGAAAGGGAAAAGAAAAAAAAAGAAACAAGAAAGGAGAAAGTGGAAAGGGGAAAAGGGGAAGAGGATGGGGAAAGAAGGAAAAAGGGTACATAAAAAGGTTGAGAAAAGGGAATGGAAAGAGGCATATGAAAAGCGAAAGGGAACGGGAAAGGGAAAATGTAAAGGAAGGGGAAAGAGAAAGGAAAGGGAAAAAGGGAACATCGCAAAGCAAAAGGGTGGGGAAAGTATGAAAAGGGAATGGAAAGTTGAAAGGAAAAGGGAAGCGGAAAAAGGAGAAGGGAAAGCAAAAAGAGCATGAGGAAAAGAGAAGAGAGAAATGGGAAAAGAGATGGGGAAAAGGGCACGTGATCAAGAGGAAGAGGGTGGGGAAAGGAAGAAAAGGGCACATGAAAAGGTAAGCAAAAGAGAACGAAAAAAATGCATGAGAAACGGAAAGAAAAAGGAAAAGGAAAAGGAAGAGGAAGGGGAAAAGGAAAGGGAAAAAGAGTAGTGGAAAAATGGGAAGAGCGGGGAAAGATAAAAAGGAAGGGAAAAAGCTGATAAGAAAAAGAGAAAGAAAAAAAGGGGAAGGGGAAAGGGAAGGCAAAGGGAGGGAGAAGGGGGTTAGAAAAAAAAGGGAGAATAAAAAAAGAAAGAAATTAAAGGTTCTAATTTATGCCCAGCAAGGCTGGGTACCATTACTAGTCACAATAGAAACCCTTGTATGTTATATAAATTTCAAACTATTAAGTTGCATGAAAATCTATAAGTTGCAATTAATTTACTACACCATTGCGGGGATAGCTCAATTGGGAGAGCCGCCGACCAAGATCCGGAAGGTCGCGTGTTCGATCCACGCCACCGCAATGCCTCGATCTTCTTCGCATGCCCATTGTAATAGGGAGTCGCCGATGACGTGTTATCGAGGGTAACAGTGTCGCCGATGTTCAAGCATGGGAGAATGCATGAGGTGGGAAACCAAGCAATGATGACCTTCCTCTCCCTACAAAAAATGGATAACATGCACAAATGTCGCCGCTTTTTCAAGCCCCTTTCTATTTTCAGCAAAGGATGTTGTAACAAAAGAGAGATACGATGATTGACAAATAAGTTAGCCATGTCTATTTTGAAAGACGCTTGGTATTACCATAACAAGAATACCCTTGTATGTTAATCACAATAGAAACCCTTGTATGTTATATAAATTTCAAACTGTTAAATTGCTTGAAAATATATAAGTTGCAATTAATTTACTACACCATTGCGGGATAGCTCGCTTGGGATAGCGCCGACCAAGATCCGAAGGTCACGTGTTCAATCCACGCCACCGCAATGTTCGATTTTTTGCATGCCCATTGTAATAGGGAGTCGTCGACGACCTATTTATCTGAGGGTAATAGGTTGTTCGGGAAATGCAAGGTGGGATGACCTTAATGATGACCTTCCCCCCTACAAAAATGGATAACATGCACAAATGTCCTTTCAAGCCCTTTTTTTTCTAGCCCCTTTGATATTTTCAAAAAAAGAGATACCATGATTGACAAATAAGTTAGCCATGTCTATTTTGAAAGTCGCTTTTGGTATTACCATAACAAGAAAATCCTTTATGTTATGTTACCCCTTGTATGTTATATAAATTTCAAACTATTAAGTTGCTTGAAAATCTATAAGTTGCAATTAATTTATTACACCATAGCGGGGATAGCTCGGGCTTGGGAGAGCCGCCGACCGAAGATCCGGTTAAACGTGGTTCGATCCACGCTCACCGCAATGCCTCGATGTTTGGCATGCCCATTGTAATAGGGAGTCGTCGACGATGTGTTATCGGAGGGTAACATGCATGAGGTGGGAAACCAAGCAATGATGACCTTCCTCTCCCTACAAAAAATGGATAACATGCACAAATGTCGTCAGGCTTTTTTCAAGCCCCTTTCTATTTTCAGCAGTGATGTTGTAACAAAAGAGAGATACGATGATTGACAAATAAGTTAGCCATGTCTATTTTGAAAGACGCTTGGTATTACCATAACAAGAATACCCTTGTATGTTAATCACAATAGAAACCCTTGTATGTTATATAAATTTCAAACTATTAAGTTGCATGAAAATCTATAAGTTGCAATTACTTTACTACACCATTGCGGGATAACTCGGGCTTGGGAGAGCGTCCGACCAAGATCCGAAGGTCGCGCGGTTCGATCCACACCACCGCAATGCCTCGATCTTCGGCATGCCCATTGTAATAGGGAGTCGTCGACGACGTGTTATCGGAGGGTAACAGGTCGTCGATGTTCAAGCGTGGGAGAATGCATGAGGTGGGAAACCAAGCAATGATGACCTTCCTCTCCCTACAAAAAATGGATAACATGCACAAATGTCGTCAGGCTTTTTTCAAGCCCCTTTCTATTTTCAGCAGTGATGTTGTAACAAAAGAGAGATTTTTTTTTTTGTTTTTTTTTTTTTGGAAGCAAGATTTTTATATTTTTATTAATAATAGTATGTAAAAACATTTATTTGAAAATCTATAAGTTGCATAGTAGCACCATTGATATCCTAGGCATTTCAAAGACAATCTACCCAAGTATGAAGTAAAAGGCAAGCATGCCATTATACAATCCATCTCCAAGACTCGATCCCCGATATACCAAGAAGATACCTGAGTTAAGATCCACCTCAAAATGCAAAATGCAAACATGAACAAAGAAAGTGGGAGCTTCTTCCCCCGCTAACCTCGCCCATACACAACTGAGACCTTAGTACTCACCGAAGAATGCAAATCCCTTTCCAATTTCTCGTACTAAAGAGTATACATTCTCACCATCTTCTTTAGGATACAAATGCAAAGGCCTCTCCCAATGGAGTGGTCCACTTCCACTTCAAATTGCCCATGGACACTTGCAATGGGTTTCTTCTTCCTTTGCGCCTACCCAAATTAGAAGAAAAGCCAAAGCTTAAAGCTCCCCATCCCCTGGGAAACCAAGCTCATAACCCACCATTCAACCAAAGAAGCAAATATAGGAGCATGCGGTCCTCCCCGCCCCATGTCCCACATAGAATCACAATCCAAGAGGCGATTGACAAATCATGAGCATGACTTTCCTAATATCCACACCTTCTTCCAAATACCAAAATGGAAGTGGGCCAACATGAGAGAACTAGACTCTATCCAAGTTACATGTGCTCCACATCTAAAATCAAAACTTGACCAACGCAAAACAATGCTGCCATATGCACCCAAATATCTCTACAACAAAAGGGCGTCGCCCGGTTAAAGTCCACCATTCTTGAAGAGTCTCCTTTGCTCACCCACACAAAGATGACCGCTCAAGGACTAGCACACTAAATATATCTCAAGACTATTCTCGCCCCACAAATAAAACTACCGCAAGAATATTACACTTAGATGCCGCATGAATAAATCTAATGCACTATTCTCGTGGAGCCCAATCTGCAGCAGAAAAGAATCAAGGCATACCCAAGCTAAACTGATGCAAAAAAGGAACATGCGGATAATATGGCTGCACATTCCAGCTCATGTTTGCCCCAACCGAGATGCAATGTAATGACACGTGACCCTTGAAAAGAAGGTATCCTTCATGTTTAAAATGAGAAAAATGCAACCAACTAGTATTGCTTAATATCTTTCCACGGTGAGAACGAAAAACCGTAATATGTTGATCCATTAGTCTGCAAAGTGAGTGCACCAAATCCTTTTTCGCAAGACCGCCTAAAAACCCCTCCGAAGAATAGCAGAGGAGTGCAAAAAAATCCTTGCCAATTCGTGAGTGCAGTCTAAAAGCTACAATGAGTGCAAATATATCCATCCTACATCCGAGAAAGAAATCTGGCCCCAAGTCAAACATCAAGAAAGATAATAAAGCATACCATTATGATTGAATCTCCTCCTCCATGCAAGAAACCATATCGAACTAGGCCATGTCCATGCAGGATGGCCTCCCATTCTGGTTAAATCGCGGAAAAGAAAGCATGGCGACTATTCTGACCTCAGGATCTTGTGCTAAAGGGTTCTTCAGAGCTAAGGCGAGCTCCAAATAAAAGCCTGAATCGTTGGCGCTTAGTACCCTGCTCCAATCAGCAAATAACAACAGAAATGCGAAGCAAGTGGTCAAGGATGATCCTTCGACCACTCTTCCAGCCAAAATAGAAGATTAGATGCTCTGCACGAGATGGGCGGCCGCCTGCCGCCGCCCTAGGCGCAACCTAACCCTAGAGACATCTCTTAGCTGCAAGTGATCAACAAAAGAGAGATACGATGATTGACAAATAAGTTAGCCATGTCTATTTTGAAAGACGCTTGGTATTACCATAACAAGAATACCCTTGTATGTTAATAACAATAGAAACCCTTGTATGTTATATAAATTTCAAACTGTTAAATTGCTTGAAAATATATAAGTTGCAATTAATTTACTACACCATTGCGGGGATAGCTCAGTTGGGAGAGCGTCAGACTGAAGATCTGAAGGTCACGTGTTCGATCCACGCTCACCGCAATGTTCGATTTTTTGCATTCCCATTGTAATAGGGAGTCTTCGACGGCGTGTTATCGGAGGGTAATAGGTTGTCGATTTCCTAGCGTAGGAGAATGCATGAGGTGGGAAACCAAGCAATGATGACCTTACTCTCCCTACAAAAAATGGATAACATGCACAAATGTCCTCAGGCTTTTTTCTAGCCCCTTTCTATTTTCAGCAGTGAAGTTGTAACAAAAGAGAGATACGATGATTGACAAATAAGTTAGCCATGTCTATTTTGAAAGTCGCTTGGTATTACCGTAACAAGAAAATCCTTGTATGTTACTCACAATAGAAACCCTTGTCTTATATTATAAAGTTATTCTGTAAGTGTTGGACCCAGCCCTAGATCCAACGACCCAAATTTTAGTTAAAAGTTAAACGGTTCAGATCTAAGAAACTCACCCCTTTTTTTACCCTAAAACACAAACTAAGTGGCGATGGCGTCGGATTTGTCTGGCTCTGCTTCCGGTAGACCTCCTGCGTGTGCCCATTGCTGGTGTTGCAAATTGTGATGTCTATCAGGTTTTGCTGGACAAAGCAAAGGAAACGCCAATTAGGAAGCTTTGATATGCAGAATTTGAAAGCTTGGATATGCAGAATTTAAAACTTGAGCATGGGAATTGTAATAAGTTTTGGTTATAATTTATGCAGGGTCGAACCTAATTTTTTGAAGTCTCCAGAGAGTTGTGGCAAGAAGAGGTAAATGTATGCTTTTGAGTTTCTCTAAATTCTAAAATCGTACTAAATCCTAAAATCATGAATATGATTGGGTTTGCTTGGCAGAGCAAGCAAGGACTGGCAGCCATTCGTATGCTCCAATTTTGAAGGCAGCATATCTCAAGTCCCGAGTTTATTCTCAAGTCCCGAGTTTATTCTGAAGCCTTCATTTCGGATTTTTTCCTATCTAAATAATTTCGGTTTTGTGCAGAGGGTTTTTGTGCCCAACCTCCTTGGGAAACAAGGATTGAAGCAGAGCATATGAAGCCCACATGACAGATTGTTACAAGGTATGCGATTTTAAAGCTTTGCTCATTTATTCTTCTTTGTTATATAAATACCCCCGTTGACATCAAGCATCCGCAAGGCTCTGCTTATGCAGATTTGCATATATACAACTAAAACATGCACACAAAATGTGGAAGCATGGAAAGATCATTTTTTTTTTAGCAATCGTCTAATGTAAATCATTTGATGCAAAAGTCTAACATTTTATATGTATTATATAGTATAGAGAGCAAGATCATCCTAGGGTTTGCAGCCCGTGATTTGCAAAACATGAATGGGCAAGGTAAATCTAGATGGGTCCAAAGAAAGGAGTACTTGGTGAGTCAGTTATTGGAGACCTGGCCATGCTTTACGCCTCAAAAAAACAGGGTTATACACTATGTTTGCGCAGATCCATTGGGTAATTCTTTAGGTGAAAAGGACTCACCAGACAGACAATTTCTCGCATTTCAAAATGGCTAAATTCAATTCTCGCTTTCTTGCATGAGCGCCCTTTGCAATTCGTTTTGGCATGCAAAGTCCGAAATTGCCAATCCTTTTTTGCATTCTTGGACTTATGCGTGCATTTACAAACCGCAAACAGTAATCTCTCGATCTCTTTTGTGCAAAGAAAACAAGGCATTTTCCATTCCTTTATGCAAGAGACAAACAACCTCGAATTCCACTATGCAGGTGAGTTTCTGGAGCTGCCATTTGATCCTTCATGTAGTTTCTAGAATTCCTGCCTTTCTATTAGATGAACCCGGTCAAGGTCTGCAGTTATTGCTTCAATTTTTGCCATGTAAGGATGTGGAATATTTACTGCAGGTGGAGGTGCGGATCTTATCCCTGATGCTTTACTCAGCTTTTGAGTTCTTTCGTTCCAAACCCATGCTTAAGCGGCTTTCACTTGCTAGCCTAGATACTCAGATGTATTGCTTTAGAGGTTGTCATATACAATTTTCCATTTGAGATGCAAGTGATACAGAGCAATACCAATGATACATACAACAAATATATGCAGATCACTGAAGAATGGGTACTGCAGCTAGCTTAGAAACATTACATATAGTGATCTGCTGGTATGACATGTCATTACTTTATTATATTCATATAATGGGCTTAAGATATTGCTTAACATATAAGCTCATTTTGTTGAGATCATACACAAAAAAAAAAAAAAAAAAAAAAAAAATCTTTACGTCATATTGTATAAACATGGGTCATATTGTATAAACATGGGTTCCGATAAATCTTCGTCAACATTTCTAAAGAATCTGCAAATCCTGAACCATGTTATCAACCAATTTCGCACAATTGTGATAAATTTGTACCTCAGTTACCTATTGTCCAAATGTATGCAATGTAACAATTTTGCACATTGTCCAAATGTATGCAATGTAACAATTTTGCACAATTGTCATAAATTTGTACCTCAGTTACCTATTGTCCAAATGTATGCAATGCCAACATTACACTATTAACTCAACAGGGTCTTAAATTTGGGTGCCCTTGAGCCTTTATGGTGTGCGTTGTGTTTTGAATCCTCTGGTAGGGGCAGACAACATAGTTATTCTAATGTTTATTCGATAAAGAAATACAAAAATTGCGTGATGGATTTGGGGACGATTTTCTAAAGGAGTTGCTAAGATGGCTTATCTTTACAAGGTCGGGTTCTGGATATATGTCGTATCAGTGGCGCTATTACTGGGTTTATCCCAGCCAGCTAGACTCTCTGCATTGGATGGAGCTCTGCAAAAATGGTATTCCAGTCCCCTATAGTTGCCAAGTTTTTTATAAAACAGGGATAGTTGGATGTACCCCGTTTAACCAAGCTGGACGTTTTTGTAGACAGAGCCTGTTTTTAGCAATTTGGAAACACATTTGAGCGGATCTAAAGTACACAATTGAGGAGGCGATGCCCTTCATGGTGATGTGCTGGAGTAGTCTCCAGATATATGGTGCAGATGAGCCAACACCTTTTGAACTGTGGTTGGAAGATGCTTGAACTTTGATAGGGCAAAGATTAACATGTTAAAATTTATTGGGAGGTCCAACTACACTTCATTCCAGATTGATTTGTGAGGCAAGATGCATGCATCTAGACTATGTAAAGATGTTTGGATGCGTATATAAACATTCTGAAGAGTAACAGAGGTTTCTTGAGGGTTGCGTGCAAATTTATTCGTAGAAAAAGTAAGCTTAAATCCATTGTTTTACCTGATTCCATTTTGTCAGTATTTCAATACATTTCTTACTTGCTATTAATGCAAAGCTAAGGCGATCACATAAAACTTCTGTCAATTAGCACATGATTCTCTTCATAAGAGGTAAGAGCCATAGGCCATTTCTTTTTTGACGAACGTGAATGCTATGACACCACAGTCAAATTTTAAGAGTTCATAATATATAATAGATTCACATGAGACACTAACATCGGAATAGTAAAATGCTGAACGCATTGAGATCAGCCATTTGAGTTTTGCAAAGTTATGGCAGAATGTTTCACCATTTGTTATACATGAATCGAGCAAAGATTAATCCCATAGTTAATTGAAATGGAGAAGAATGAGCTCCTGTTCTTTAGAGCGCATTGCCGTGTTATGGGGTGTAGTGATTGCAGTATATGTACAATAAGTATTTATTGTAGGTGGGGAACATACAACATGCTTGCCATTTTCTCAATTTGATACATGCCCATAATGTCATATCATGGAGTGCTATGATAGCAGGATTGGACAAGATAGAGAAGCAAACTTTTAGTACATGAGAACATCAAAATGAACAACTTTTTATTATCTTGGCTGTTGATTGCCTGTTCTGCCATTGTATTATGTTCACACAGTAAATAATGACATTGCCACATCAAACAAAGTGGTCTACTTTGCCCAATGGTTTGGGGGACTTAGAATGATGTTTAATTTAATGCTAGACCTACTTATATAGATAACAAACTGCGTAGAATGTACCATGATATTGTCGAGTGTCAACAGTGACTTGGTTCTATCATTAATGGGTTTCTAACTTTGCCTAGGTAAACAAGGCAAATCAAGATTGGACCGTAATTATCTAAGTGTAAGGTAGTTTAGTTCTATCATAACATGATTCCAACTTTGCCTAAGTAAACAGGGCCATAAAAATTTGGACCATAATATCCAAATGTAAGGCTAGAAAAGTTAGGACCATAGTATTCAAATGTAAGGCGACATTATGCTTTGGTAAAGTGATATCGTAATAGTAACAGCACTAGCATTGACATTATCGTACAATCGGAAAATATTCACATACTAAATTTTGAATTAATATTTTGACATTAGTATTTCGCCATAACATTTTGAGCATGTAGCTATGATCTTTATCTATATTGAGGATGATAACTCCATCATTTACAATGTCTCAACTTATGCCCAGCCTCACGAAGAGTACAACCGCACCTCAAAACCTGCTCAGATGAAAAATCATACTCCCACTCAAGTTTCCTATGAACACGCACCGTGTTGTTCTATTCAAAGCTCTCAGAGATACGAATGCAACACTATCTAACACAAAGAAGCTTTTAAACGTTAAATCTTTAGAATTTTTGTCATAATAATAGGTTACAAAGATTGGATTATTACTGCACGCATTTCCCATTGCAGTCAAAAGATTTGCATACTTTCAACTTATGCCCAGCAACGCTGGGCACCATATATCCTATATATCCTATCCTATATTATAAAGTTATATGGTATGTCGTGAATGAAACCCTAACCTTAATCTGGACGGCCTAAATCTTCTCCATCGCATCCAAAGGCCGAGATTATGGCACGTTTAGGGTTAGGCTGAGTATCGGGCCATAGCTGTCCTGTTTTAGGAAGGCCGTTCTTTCGTGGAAACCAGGAACATGTCTGGTGGTAAGAAGGAAACAGATGGGAAGCATGGATTTGCATCGGAAGGAAGTGGTATTGGAGATAGAGCTTCCGGGAATGCGACACAAAGTGTTTTGAGCATATAACCAACGATGAGCATAGGGGCCTCACTGCTCAGGATCTTCAACACAATTTTGATACAAACCCTTTTGATCACGGTGGCAATAGAAGTCAGGTAACTACTTAATAATTTAATAAATCTCTAGATGGATCCAAGAAAGGGGCAAGCTTGAAGAAGAAGAAGAAGAAGAAGAGATTTTAACGTCACGCCACAGATTTTAACGTCACGCTTGAAGGCATTGAGTAGATATTTTTGCTTTGAGCAGGCTACAGATCAACCTTGGAGACTAAAGCTTACTGCATGTTCTATGTAGGTTGTTTTTCCAATTCCAATTTCCATCTTTCGTATAGTTAGTGTACATCTGATGCTACTGACTTCTGCATTTCTGTTATAACCATAGATTCAAGAAGCTTCAACCTAACTAGGACTTTACGCCCCTTAAATGCAGGATTTGTTTTCCAAGCTAGACGTGATGTACTTAAAAATGGTTGGTATTCGTGGCTGCACTTCCTCCATGACAGAAAAGTAGTCACTAAGGTAAGTGCAGCTCAAGGTACAGTTTTGATATGCTTTATCCCCCTTTATAATAAAGCAGTCCACATTTGCCACAGGCCTCCATCCTAACAAAAATATACCAACATGCGGAGGGGAAACCCTTACAGTCCAGAATTTAAAAGCAGCCCATATTTTGCACAGGCCTACATGCTAACAGGAACATGCCAAGAGGAATGAATACTATGTGGGTTTGAAAATTTTGAAGTTGGTGCAGGTTTGCTTGCAAGGTAAACAATGCAAAATCTGGAACTTGCATCACATTGGGGCATAGTCATTTAAAGGACTTGCGAATAATGATGAGTTTCCTTTCGACAGCTCGCAGGAATTTAGTAAGCTGCAAAAGTATTAATTTAACTTTTTGGGTATCCAAGCCATTCACTCCGTTGTTTGTGTAGTTTGATAACCTGGTGTTAATGGATGGCATATTCAAGTTGGTGGTCCACTGTTAGCAGTCCGATATCTCATCTCTCAAAACATTACATGCATGTGTTTCAATTTGTGTTGCAGTTCTTGAAAAAAACTGAAGTTTTGGCATGTTCTTTCTGCAGGTTCTTCCAAGTTTGTTTTTCTGGATAATATTTTGGATCTTAAAGAGATGTATATTGGTTCAGTAGGTTCTTGGGCCTTCTAACATGTCTAATGCATATGGAACTTTTACGACTGCTTCTAAAATGTTACCCATATCAAAAAGAAGCGAACAAGATGTCGGTATCATATCATTTAAGAGGATGAGATGCTTCCGTGAGGATGTAATTTAGCAGGTCTGTTGTTCAAGTTTTACTGGTATTGTTTGCAATAAAGGTCTGTAACTTTTTCCAGATCTGTTTATGCCGATCAAATATTTCATCATCAACCCATGAAATAACTTAAGTCTTTTTTTGTACCATGTATTTTCTTTGAATGCGTGAGGGAATCAGTACCATTTAAAAATGCAGCAGATGTTTGTCATTGGGGAAATTGCGTTGAACAAGTAAAACAATCTAAGGCATTTAGGCGGATGCCCTAAGATCTTTATTATGCTGTGATTACATTCTTTTGCAGATATGATAGATCCATCATGTGTCATCGAGTACATCCTATGATAATTCAGGCAATTAACAATAACGATTATCTAATTTCTCAAGAGATGCTTTCTGACATAATGGTTGGGTTGTATATGTATTCGTTAAAGATTGCCCAGAAAAGTAGGAACTAAGCATGTAAGTTATTATAACCACACAAATAACATTGAGGTTGGTGAGGTGGGAAAGGCTCAGTAGTTATTTTTTTGACAAAAGGTGGTATGATTCGAACCAAACGGTTCCACAAACACTACACAATCACGTCTTACCATACACTAAAAAAAATACAATGAGAATTTTCTACTTCTAGATTTGAGATAATACATGTATATATAAATTCATAATTCTTCATAGCCACAACAAGTAATTGCGTTTTAATGAAATTTCAATTCCGATGTATTGCACTTTCAACATATGAAGCTGCTCAAACAACCACTAATGTTTCTCATGCTTGAACTGCCTTACTATAATCACATACAAAGCCGATTGCAACCTGTCACAATACCCTACAACCCAACTTTAAGGAAAATGCAAAGCCTTTGCCCTACAACCCAACTTTAAGGAAAATGCAAAGCCTTTGCCTGCTACCAAGTGCTCATGTCACTTTTGTCTACCCGCACAATGACCTCGAATGCTCTGCAATGCAAAACTGTCTACCCGCACAATGACCTCGAACGAATGACAACTTACATACAAATTAAAGTCGCCATCTACTGCATTTCGAACACAAGAACTTGCTCAAATAACCACTAATGTTTTTCATGCTTGAACTGCCCTGGTATAATCACACATGAAGCCCACCAACAGTGGGCAATTTTCTAGTATGTTATATAAATTTCAAACTATTAAGTTGCTTGAAAATCTATAAGTTGCAATTAATTTATTACACCATTGCGGGGATAGCTCAGTTGGGAGAGCGTCAGACTGAAGATCTGAAGGTCGCGTGTTCGATCCACGCTCACCGCAATGCCTCGATGTTTGGCATGCCCATTGTAATAGGGAGTCGATGTTCAAGCGTGGGAGAATGCATGAGGTGGGAAACCAAGCAATGATGACCTTCCTCTCCCTACAAAAAATGGATAACATGCACAAATGTCGTCAGGCTTTTTTCAAGCCCCATTCTATTTTCAGCAGTGATGTTGTAACAAAAGAGATACGATGATTGACAAATAAGTTAGCCATGTCTATTTTGAAAGACGCTTGGTATTACCATAACAAGAACTAGAAATGGAGCCCAGCGTTGCTGGGCATAGCTGTAAATAATACGCTGGAGCAAATTGTTAAATGAATTCACATTCTTAAAATCACACAATTAAGAGCATTTGACCATATTACCACTTTCCCTTCTTTTTTGCCTTTTCCTTTTGCCTTTCCATGCTTTTTCTCTCTCTTTTTTTTCCCTTTCCCTTTTCCATTTTTCCATTACCTTTTTACTTTTTCGACTATTCCATTTCTACCATCTCCTTTTTGCCTTTTTTGTTTTCCCCTTCACTATTTTTATTTTTCTAATTTCGCATTCCCTTTTCTCCCATTTCTATTTGCCCTTTCCTTTTCGCTTTTTCCTTTTTCGCCCTTTCTCCACCCCTTTTCCTTCTTTCCCCTTTTTTTCTTCCTTTCCCATTTTTCTATTCCCTGCCTTTTCCTGTTTCCTTTTTCTATTTTTCTTTTCCTTTTTATTCCCCTCCCTCCCCTTCCTATTTTCCCATTTTACCCTTATTTTTTGCTCATTCCCTTTTTTCTCCTCTCTATTTCCCTTCCCCTTTTTCCTTTTACATTTTTTTCCTTTTCCCTTTTCCCTCTCCCCTCTCTTCCCCTCCCCATCACTCCGCTTCCCTTTGCCCTTCCCATTTCGATGGCCCTTTTTCCCTTCCCTTTTCCTTCTTTTCCAGCCCTTCCTCTATTTCACTTTTACCATTTTTCCCTCCCATTTCCCCCTCTCTCCCTCCCTTTTCCTTTTCTCTTTCTCTTTCCTTTTTTCCATATCCCTTTTCCCCACCTTTTTTTTTCTTCTCCTTTTTTTCAGTGCCTTTCTTCCGTTCCCTTTATTTTTGTGTCTTTCCTTCCCATTTCTCCTTCTTTGTTCTTTTCCCTTTCATTTTTTCCATATCTTCCCTTTTTCCCTTTCCTCGCAAAAAGAGATCCTCTTTTCAAATTTCCTATTTTGAAAGACGCTTTTTATTCCTTCCTTCTCTTCTAATTTTCTCTATACCCTTTTTCCTTCCCTTCCCTGTTTCCCCCTCTCTTTTTCTTTTTCTCCTTTTTTTTTTATCTCCCTTTTTCCTTTCTTCTCTTCTCACTTTTTTTTTTTTTCCTTTTTTTACTTTGTCCTTTTTTTTTTTCTCTTTTTCCCATCTTTTTTCTCTCTTCCCCTTTTCCAGTGCCCCTTTTCGCTCCCTCCTCCTCCCCCTTCTTTTCCCTTTCCCTTTTCCCTTCCCTTCTCTCTACCCTTTTCCTCTTCCCTTTTTTCCCTTCCCTTTTACTCTTGTCTCACCCTTTCCCTCTACCTTTTTTGCTCTCCTTTTTTTAAGTCCTTTTTCCTTCCTTTATTTTTCCTTTTTCCTTTTTTCCCTTTCCTTTTCCCTTTTCCTTCTTTCCCTTTTACCTGTGCCTTTTTGGCTTTCACTTTTCTCTTTTCTCCTCCATTTTCCTTTTCTCTTTCGGAGCATGACCAATGATGTGGTGGGAAGTCGCGATCACAATAGTTCAAACTCTTAAATTGCTTGAAAATATATAAGAAATCTCCGCCTTCGGATGCAAACAGATGATCTCAAGTATCCAAATTAGGGTTTGATTCATGACATCTTATATTATAATGTTTTAGGGAAACCAAGTAATGGACCTTCCTCTCCCTAATTTGAACGCACAAATATCTTAATCTTTCGATGGAGGACATGGTGCCAAAAAAAAAAACTTTTTTTTAGTTTCTATCTAGGGTCCCATGGCTATTTTGAAAATGGCTTTGGTATTACCATAACAATGAATACCTACCCTTTCAAGATATGGCCTTGTATGGTATTTGAGATAGCCCTTTCAACTAAGCGGGCGGACGGAAAATAGTCTCATAGTCCATGGTCATCTTTGAGTACACCACCTTCAAGAGCTGAGGGCAAAGCATCGCTAGGGTTAGGAATTATCGACCGAAATATATCGCCGCTTCACTTTTCCCTGAAAAGGATTGAACCACAAAATATTCCCCGTTTCCGATAGGTGTTTTTTCCCAACGACAAGCTTCCTATTAGAGCAAGGTAAACTTCAGATTTTCCTTAGATTACGTGAAGCTTCGCAAGGCGCATTGCACGCAAAGATTTTCAATCATAAGTATCTTAGAAGCCCCATTCAAGATCCGAGTTGCAAAGTGGGGCTTTATAATATATTTAGAAGAAGTGGTCCTTGACTGATCGAAGATCATATGGCATCATCATGCTATTCCAACACTTTCCCTTTAAATCCAATCATAAGGGTGTGAATAGGGCCTTCTCCATATCTTTGATTATTATAATGTGTCTATTTTTGTTCCTCACACTCATGGATTTCAAATGCCCATTGCAATTTTCTCGCATTGGAGACTCGAAAAGCATTTCAAAAAATGTCATGAAAGAGTTGGAACAAAAGTTCCGGGTCTGAAATAGAAATGTCATGGATAACGCTTTTATGGCATGCACATCCATATCTTCACCGCAATATTTCTTCTCTACAAAGAGTTGACTCAAGAATCCTTTGCATGATATTTTGTCTTTGTTATTGTCGTGCAACATTTTTTGCTTAATGTCATAGGGCCATTTCTTTGTTGCATGAAAATCTTTTGCCTTTGTTCATAGAAGCATTTTTGTTCCACATTAGAGATGCCGTGGGGTGATTCAAACCAATATTGTACATGCCCTTTCAACCGGATCTATTGCAATGATAAAAGAGGTCCTGAGGTATATCTTTGTTTTTCAAGCCATGGATAATTGTTTGTATGGGTTTCTCAATATTATTGACCTTCCTTTTATCCTTTTCCTTCCTAAAAAAATTGATAACATGTTCCAATGTCGTATCCCGGACTTGGCTTTATGCTACGTATGTTGTCTTCAAAAGAGCAAAGTGATGGTTTGATTTGACTCTTTCATAACAAAGGTAATATATTTTATTCATTCTTTGTCTTCATCATTTCAAATGTAGTAGATCTCTCTATTGCGGGATTACTCTAGATCCCTTGTTTCTAGACATAGTACAAATAATTGTGGAGATTTTGAGCATTTACATTTCTAAGGTATGAAGTTGGTGCTTTTCTTGAATTTGTGCTCATCAAAATTTGTGCTCATCAACCAAGTCCTCGCATATGCTAAAAGTCCGAATGTTCGAGGCTAACCCCAAGTAATAGGATCACTTCTATTTCTTTGATTGCATCTTTATTCAGTGTAAAATTTCCCTTTGATTTAAGCAATGATGACCTTCCTGGAGCTAAAAAATGAATGAGACTACATGATCTGTTCTTCAGAGCCCCTTTCTATTATTTCTTGAAATAAATAGATACATCAATTTCTAAAGTGATATTGTCTTTGTTCTTTTTGGAAAATGTGCAACATTTCTATAATAGGACATTTGAAGGTCACAATGGTAGAAACGTCAATCCGTGAAACATTTCAAAATGTGTCCTTTATAATATCACATTTTTATACTTTTTTATTCATACACATTACATGTTTGATTATGTTTTGTTGCCTATAGTACTTTATCCTTTGAAAGCTCACCATTAGATTTGAAACATTTGTGTGCAAAAATTACATTTAGTTTGTCTGTTAGGCATTGAAGTCACTAAGAAAAACCAAAAGAATGGGAGACCGCATGAATTGTGATGAGGAAGATGACATAGCTCCTCCCTCGAAAAATAGGAGTCCTCAATATAAGTCACCAAGAGTTAGGATCTAGGATAGAGACAGGCTATTGAATAAGAATAGCAGAAGCTTAGGAAAAAAAGTAATGGCTTTCTTATTTTCGATTCAAGGGCTGAATGAGTAGAGCAGTCTTATTTTAACCCCTATCAAACTTCTGGCTATATCTCACTTATTCGGATGACTCACAGAATGTGCCGCCCCAATTCGAAAACTAGACTCCAAGCCGGTTCCAATGAAGTAAGAATCGCCTCAATCGGAGCTCTGGTTGCCGAGATATGTGTAACTGAAGTTAAGGCTCTATTTATAGGTCTCTCACATGACTTTAGCCCTTTTTTATTTAGCTATGCCTTTTAGCTTCATAAATATAGACCATAGGTTGCCTTCATTGCCTTTCCTTGCCAATAATTTGCCAAACTTAGACACCCACGCTAGTCCACCACGAGACTAACTTCCAAGACCACTCCCCGAGCTACCATATCCATTTTGAAAGGCAATTCTTATTACCATTGGAAGAAAATACCTCGTATGTTAAACCACAAATTAAGCACCAACTCAATTCATTTTAAGGACCAAAAGCTAGGATTATGATCTCTTGCGGGGATAGCTCAGTTGGGAGAGCGTCAAACTGAAGATCCGAAGGTCGCGTGTTCGATCCACGCTCACCGCAATGCCTCGATCTTTGGCATGGCCATTGTAATAGGGAGTCGCCGACGACGTGTGTTATCGGAGGGTAACAAGTCGCCGATGTTCAAGCGCGGGAGAATGCATGAGGTGGGAAACCAAGCAATGACGACCTTCCTCTCCCAACAAAAAATGGATAACATGCACAAATGTCGCCGCTTTTTCAAGCCCCTTTCTATTTTCAGTAGTGATGTTGTAACAAAAGAGAGATAATGATGATTGACAAATAAGTTAGCCATTCTACCATGAAAGAATTACCATAACAAGAATATGTTAATGTTAATCAATAGAAACCCTTGTATGTTATATAAATTTCAAACTATTAAGTTGCATGAAAATCTATAAGTTGCAATTAATTTACTACACCATTGCGGGATAGCTCGGTTGGGAGAGCGTCGCCGATCGAAGATCTGAAGGTCGGCGTGTTTGATCCACGCCACCGCAATGCCTCGATGTTTGGCATGCCCATTTTAATAGGGAGTCGTCGACGATGTGTTATCCGGAGGGTAACAGTCGCCGATGTTCAAAGCACTTGAGAATGCATGAGGTGGGAAACCAAGCAATGATGACCTTCCTCTCCCTACAAAAAATGGATAACATGCAAAAATGTCGTCAGGCTTTTTTCAAGCCCCTTTCTATTTTCAGCAGTGATGTTGTAACAAAAGAGAGATACGATGATTGACAAATAAGTTAGCCATGTCTATTTTGAAAGACGCTTGGTATTACCATAACAAGAATACCCTTGTATGTTAATCACAATAGAAACCCTTGTATGTTATATAAAACTCAAACTATTAAGTTGCTTGAAAATCTATAAGTTGCAATTAATTTACTATAATTGTTAGCTCGGTTGGGAGAGCCGCCGAAGAAGATCTAAATGCTTTGGGATGCAAATGAGAAAAGCCCTATCGTCGCTATCCCTTTCCCTTTCCCTTTGCTTGTATCCCGCATTTCATTTTTTCCCATTATTTTCTAGTTTTTTCTTTTTCTTTTCTTCTTTTTCTCGATTTTCTCACATGTTTCCTTGTTTTTCCATCCCTTTCCTTCCCCTTCCAATGATCCCTTCCTTTTTCCCTTCCCCTTTGCTCCTTTCTCCAACCTTTTCCCTCTTTTCCTTTTTTTTTTGCCCTTTTCCTTTTTTCTCTTTTTTAACAAAAGAGAGATCCCCATGATTTTTCCAAATCTTCCTTTTCATGTCTTTTTTGAAAGACCCTTTTTGCATGCCTTGTATTTTCCTCCTTTTCCCAATCTTTTCCTCCTTTTTGATGTGCCCTTTTCCCTTCCATTTTTCTTTTCTCCCTACGAAGGTCCGTGTTGATCCACAAAATTTCCATGCCCTTTTTACCTTCCCTTTCTTTTTTCATATGTTGTAAACCCTTTCCCTTTTCCCTTTTCCATGTTCTCTTTTTCTCTATTTCCCTTTTCCCATGCCCTTTTTTCCCACCCTTTTCTTCTTTCTAAACTATTTTCCATGAAAATATATAAGTTTCCTTTTCCTCCCATTCCCACCCTTTCCCTTTCCCGGTGAATCCATTTTCCCTTCTTTCAACCCCATCCCCTTTTTCTTTTCTCTTTTTCTTTCCTCATGTCCTTTTTCCCCTTTCCCTGCCTCCATCACCCCCAGCAATGATTTCCTTTCTCCCTTTTTTCCCGATAACATGCACAAATTGATGGATTTTTTTTTCCCCTTTCTATTTTCCTCCTTAACAAAAAAGAGAGATAATTCCAAATAAGTTTTTGTCTATTTTTTCCTTTTCCTTTTACCATTTTCCAAGAATGCCTTTTGTTAATCACAATAGAAACCCTTTTATTCTCTTATTTCAAACTATTAGGTTTTTTGCCTGAAAATCTTTCCCCAATTACTTTACTTTCCCATTTTTTTTTTTCCCTTTTTTTTCTTCACCATTTTCCTCTTCCCTTTTCTCTCATGCCCTTCCCCCTTCCCTTTCCTTTCTTTTTTCCTTGTGATGTTAACCTGCCCCTTGTCCCCCTTTCCCTTTCCTCACTTTCCCATTTTCTATGCCCCTTTTCTTTTTTTGTTATCTCCCCATCCGTTTCTTGTTCCTTTTCTTATCTTTTTGACTCATTTTTGAACCTTTCCTCTTCCCTTTTTTCTTGGATAACATGCATTTTTTTTTTTTCCCTTCTCTATTTTTTTTCCTTTTCCTATGTCCATTTTGTCCCTTCCTTTTACCTCTTTTTTCTCAACCTTGTATTTTTAATCACAATCCCAACCTCCTTCCTTTTCCCATGCCTTTTTTTTTTCCCTCCCCTTTTCCATGAAAATCTCCTCCATTTAATCTACTTCTTGAACCTTTTCCTCTTTCCTTTTTTTTTTAAATGCCCTTTCCATTTACCTTTTCCACTTTATCTTTCCTCCTTCCCCTCATGCCCTTTTCCCAGATGTTCCCTTTCCCCATTTCATTTTCCATGCCTTTTTTTCTCTTCTCTTATCCCCACCCTTTTCCCATTTTCCTTTTACCCTTTTCCCTTTTCCCCATGCCTTTTGGGAAACTTCAGCAATCTCTCCTTCCACTCCCCAAAATGGATTTCATGCACAAATGTCATTTTTTTTTCTTTTCCCTTTCTATTTTCAGCAAAGGATGTTGTAACAAAAGAGAGATCGTGCATGATTGACAAATAAGTTAGCCATGTCTATTTTGAAAGACGCTTGATTACCATAACAAGAATACCCTTGTATGTTAATCACAATAGAAAACATTATAATTATATAAATTCAAATTGTTAAATTGCATGAAAATATATAAGTTGCAATTAATTTACTACACCATTGTGGGGATAGCTCAGTTGGGAGAGCGTCAGACTGAAGATCTGAAGGTCACGTGTTCGATCCACGCTCACCGCAATGTTTAATTTTTGGCATGCCCATTGTAATAGTTATCGCCGACGACTGGCATGTTAGGGTAATAGGTTGTCGATTTCCAAGCGTAGGAGAATGCATGAGGTGGGAAACCAAGCAATGATGACCTTCCTCTCCCTACAAAAAATGGATAACATGCAAAAATGTCGTCAGGCTTTTTTCAAGCCCCTTTCTATTTTCAGCAGTGATGTTGTAACAAAAGAGAGATAATTCAAACTCATGATTGACAAATAAGTTAGCCATGTCTATTTTGAAAGACGCTTGGTATTACCATAACAAGAATACCCTTGTATGTTAATCACAATAGAAACCCTTGTATGTTATATAAATTTCAAACTATTAAGTTGCTTGAAAATCTATAAGTTGCAATTAATTTACTACACCATTGCGGGGATAGCTCGGGTTGGGAGAGCGTCGACCAAGATCCGGAAGGTCGCGTGTTCGATCCACGCTCACCGCAATGCCTCGATGTTTGGCATGCCCATTGTAATAGGGAGTCGTCGACGACGTGTTATCGGAGGGTAACAGGTCGTCGATGTTCAAGCGTGGTAGAATGCATGAGGTGGGAAACCAAGCAATGATGACCTTCCTCTCCCTACAAAAAATGGATAACATGCAAAAATGTCGTCAGGCTTTTTTCAAGCCCCTTTCTATTTTCAGCAGTGATGTTGGCATGCCCATTGACAAATAAGTTAGCCATGTCTATTTTGAAAGACGCTTGGTATTACCATAACAAAAATCCTTGTATGTTAATCACAATAGAAACCCTTGTATGTTATATAAATTTCAAACTATTAAGTTGCGATGAAAATCTATAAGTTGCAATTAATTTACTACCATTGAATGCATGAAGATCCGGAAGGTCGTGGGAAACCAATGCAATGTTTGGCATGCCCATTGTAATAGGGGAGTCGCCGACGATGTGTTATCGACAAAAAATGGATAACATGCAAAAAAAAATGGATAACATGCAAAATGTCGTCGCCGCTTTTTTCAAGCCCCTTTCTATTTTCAGCAGTGATGTTGTAACAAAAGAGAGATACGATGATTGACAAATAAGTTAGCCATGTCTATTTTGAAAGACGCTTGGTATTACCATAACAAGAATACCCTTGTATGTTAATCACAATAGAAACCCTTGTATGTTATATAAAATTCAAATTGTTAAATTGCATGAAAATATATAAGTTGCAATTAATTTACTACACCATTGCGGGGATAGCTCAGTTGGGAGAGCGTCACACTGAAGATCTGAAGGTCACGTGTTCGATCCACGCTCACCGCAATGTTCAATTTTTTGCGACGGCGTGTTATCGGAGGGTAATAGGTTGTCGATTTCCTAGCGTAGGAGAATGCATGAGGTGGGAAACCAAGCAATGATGACCTTACTCTCCCTACAAAAAATGGATAACATGCACAAATGTCCTCAGGCTTTTTTCTAGCCCCTTTCTATTTTCAGCAGTGAAGTTGTAACAAAAGAGAGATACCATGATTGACAAATAAGTTAGCCATGTCTATTTTGAAAGTCGCTTGGTATTACCGTAACAAGAAAATCCTTGTATGTTACTCACAATAGAAACCCTTGTATGTTATATAAATTTCAAACTATTAAGTTGCTTGAAAATCTATAAGTTGCAATTAATTTATTACACCATTGCGGGGATAGCTCAGTTGGGAGAGCGTCAGACTGAAGATCTGAAGGTCGCGTGTTCGATTCACGCTCACCGCAATGCCTCGATGTTTGGCATGCCCATTGTAATAGGGAGTCGTCGACGACGTGTTATCGGAGGGTCAAGCGTGGGAGAATGCATGAGGTGGGAAACCAAGCAATGATGACCTTCCTCTCCCTACAAAAAATGGATAACATGCACAAATGTCGTCAGGCTTTTTTCAAGTCCCTTTCTATTTTCAGCAGTGATGTTGTAACAAAAGAGAGATACGATGATTGACAAATAAGTTAGCCATGTCTATTTTGACAATGATGACCTTCCTCTCCCTACAAAAAATGGATAACATGCACAAATGTCGTCAGGCTTTTTTCAAGCCCCTTTCTATTTTCAGCAGTGATGTTGTAACAAAAGAGAGATACGATGATTGACAAATAAGTTAGCCATGTCTATTTTGAAAGACTCTTGGTATTACCATAACAAGAATACCCTTGTATGTTAATCACAATAGAAACCCTTGTATGTTATACACACTGACCCCAATTTTTGGTCCACAGTTGTTTTTTAGTTGTACGAAAGTGTTGTTTTATGCCAAAAACAACACCAAAATGGCTCCAAAAGTCCACGTGGCCTGTTTATCCGGATTTGCACAAAGAGACAGTGGTTTTTTTCAGAAATTTCCCATAGTGGTCTTTTGGCAGAAAAATCCACGTGTAGAAAAAATTGACATAGTTTTTGTGAATTTTTGTCAACGTGTACTTTTTTCCTTCACTGTTGTTTTTTATGGAACCATGCGTTGTTTATCTTTAAAAAAGCATGCGTAGGTTTTAATTTTACTACACTTGAAAAACTAAATTACAACACTAGAAATAAAAAACTACAAAGAAGAGAACACATAGAAAATAAAAAAATAATGTTTTCAAGTGTTCTTTTTCTCAATATGGACACGTCGTTTCAAGTGTTGTTTTTTGCAAAAAACACATGGCCTTTTTTTAATTTACAAAACACTACATGTGTTAATGAGATCTAGCGATTGTTTTTCTTAAAATAAGGACATGTAAAAATTAATATTATAACACGTAAAAAAAATACGAGTTTTTAATGTAGTTGTTTAACTAATGAGATCTTGACACGTGGCACTTTTTAAATAAAAAACATTATTCTAGCTAATCAAATATGGACACGTGGCATAGTTTTAAAATAAAAAAGCATTATTATTACACGTAGGGAAAAAACAAAGTATTATTTCCAATGTCTTCTAACAAACCAAATGTTGACACGTGGCACACATTAAAAAAAAATTTACAGAAGACCACAATTTAAAGCTAATATATTATTAATTTTGTATTGATCTTTTTTATTGTAAAAAAAGAAAGCCTTTTTGGGAATCGAACCCAAACAAGTCCAAAAGGCTATTCAAATACTAATCTTAATTAAAACACTCAATAGTTAAGTTTAAAACATTTCAAAATATTAAATCAATGTAATTTCAATAGTTAAAGGTTGAGTATATTGTAGCTGGAGTGGCTATCCAATTACTATCGCATGATTGAATATACATAAAAGCAAGCACCTGAATCATGTTTTTAAATGTTATTTCCATTTTATTTTCAAGACTATCACACTATTCTTTCCTACCAGTTGAGTCAAAATTCTTATATGCTTCTATTAAAAAAATAGGAAGATCAGAAAGAAAACTGCTGGCATTATTCAAACAAAAAAGAAAACACGAAAGCAAATGTATTGACTACCTTGTTTTCTATTTCCCCTAGCCCTCTTGTTGTTGTATTCCCCCCAAATTACGCAACAAAGGCGCACTCTGAGGGGACGGCTCCAACATTAGCATTGTACAAATCCAATAGGTGTGACAGCTAGACTGGGGCTGGATGCCTTGCCATAAACAACCTCGATTAAGAACCAGATGGAACAAAGTAAGCTCCATTTAGGAACAAAGTATTCCCCTCTGATTTCCAATTCTTGTTATGCCTTCATCTGTCTCGTTTTGTAACCTGCTTATGCATAAGAGTTATGGTCAGAGAAAGGGAAGAAAAAAAGCTATTAACACTACAAATAGAGTGCCTACTTCCTGGTAGAGTGCCTACTTCTTTTGCATCGACATTTGCTGGAGCTAAGAACCGATTTCCCTCCAAATTAATGGTAGGATTTGAACTGCCTCCCACTGCATACATCTCCCACTAGGTATAATCATTATTCAGCACATGGAAGTATCCATATCTGCACACCGCATTACTCTTTTGCATTACATGTATATCCTACTAAATATTTGAAGAATAAAATTGATTTGAATAAGTCGTTGTTAGCCAGGACCCGCCGTTTGAAGCGGAGAGGAGCTACCGGGCGTAAATGCAAAGAGATATGAACCGTTTTGGCCGCCGTTTTTTTCCTTGCCGCCTTGCTAAGCAAATCTTGTTCTGATCTAGGAACAAATCCGGCTGCAGCCATGTGAAGAGAAGTGTCAACTATTGATCTGTTACTTATCGCTTCCTTTTCTTGGGCTAGACTTTCCCAAGCAATGGTAGGACAAAAATGGTTGGATGCATGCGGGCATTCTTTTACGGGTGACATGCAAGAGATAAGGGCATGCATCGTTGGGCGCCATAGCCTGGGCTGGAAATCGTCGGTAGGCGGCGCCAATGCAGAATAGTCAAACCTAAGGCAAAGGGGGGAAACAGATGGGCCAATAGAATGAGAGGACTTGGATCGAAATCCAAGCCGTTCATGTTGGCCCATCTCAGTCGTTGATGAGATGCATGCTTATAAAATAAAATACGGTTGTTAAAGATTCCCATAAATCTAATGTGGTTGTCACATTAGTTTGCAGTTTAAAAGTTCTTGCCAACATGGGAATAAAGGGTAGAGAGATATAAACTGGAATTGCTCACAAAGGCCCTAAAGAGAACCTTATATTGGTTGGATTTTTGTTGACACATATGCCAAGTGTGGTTCAATTACAGAAGCTGAAACCATTTTTAGCAAGTCGCATGATCGAAATGTACTTATTTCATGATATGTTGACTATGGATTTGGTCGAAAAGCACTTCAGTGTTCGGATCAAATGCAGTTAGAAGGTATTGCCTTTGATTGATGTTATATTTACATGCTATTTGAAAGCTTGCAGTGGCAAAGCTATAGACAGGGGTAGAGAAATACATAATGAGGTTTTGCAGCAAGGACTTGAAAAAGTTATTATTCTTGGCATTTTGATAGACATGTATGTTAAATGTGGCACATTTGTAGAGGCTTGTAAAACTTTTAACAACCTAGCAGCTCAAGAGGTGTAGTATCTGGGAATTCGCTAATGTCAGGACATGGAGAAGATGGTTTTGCCTAGGTAGCCATCAAATTATTTGAAGAGATGAACCTAGGACTAGCATATTCAAATTTTGTCACATTTATTTGCAGTTTGAAATGTTGTCAAAAAACAAGGGCCATAGCCAAGGGCTAGATAATACATGCTGAGATTGCCCTTGAAGTACTTAAGGAAGATCTTTGTGTTGCAAATGGTTTAAATAGACATGTGTGTGAAATGTAACTCTCTTGGAGAGGCTCAGGATGTCTTTGACAAGGAATGCAATAATGGCAGGAGATATTGACAATGGGTGTAGTTTAGAAGCAACATGTAATCATGTAATTATTCCCCAGAATTAAATATGTAACATGTAATCATATTGGAAGGAGGAGAGTATTCTTACACTCGAGATTACCCGAAGGTTCTGTGTATACAATGCAGGATTACACATTTAATACTTGCTACAACAAGGCCTCTCGAAAGTTGTCTGAACGAATTTTATGGAGGATGGACATATGTTGGGTTTTCTAAAGGAAGATTTGCAACCTAAGTACTGGCCGGTAAATGAGACAATTGATGCCTGACGTATGAATACCCATGGCGATCTGCATGACATACAAATCAAACACCGTGGGCATACTGTGGAACCCGACATCTAGACTTTTGATCTTTAAGGCCTAAAAGGCCAAAAGGCTCAATATGATCAAAAAAGCAAGTTGCTATTAGAGGTAGAAGGTTGGCTAAATAATATTATGCCATGCACGAATTTAAATAGGTCGCAATGGTATTCGGCAGCTGGGCGAAAAATATGTAAGCAAATTGAAGCAGATGAGAACCACACAGTTTCAAAAGTATAGAATTGAACCCGATCGAGATTGTTGCTTCAAATTTTAACAAGGGAATTTAATCTGCATGCTAGGTGCTAGAAGATCTGATCAGCCATTATTAATTTTGGGTCAATCCCAAATGAATAGTAGATCATTGTAAACCATTGAAAGTAATTATTGTGGTTTGATATATTGAAGGTCATAACCTTGAAGAAAGTTTAAGTGAGCTAAGTACTTGATTGCTAGTGCATAAATTATCTAGCTAATAATTGTGTGTCAAATTTTCTTCATGTACTATACATGATATCAAATCATACATATACGTTTATGCCAGCTACTATAGGCACCCAGTTAACATCTATTGGGTGCCTATAGTAGGCATCTATAGTAGGCACCTAGGAAAAGCTAGCTACTGTAGTTACCATTGTGTGGCACCAACAAACATCATGGGAAAGATGATGTGGCCCTCCAATTGGTGACATGGCATGCCAAGTGAGCAAGTTCACGTTTTGACTAGGTCAATAATGAAAAGACTAGGCATGATGGAGCCCACATGGCATGCTTGAGCCACCTTGGCATGTTTGAGCCACCTTGTCATATTGGAGCCTAGGTGGCATGTTTGAGCCACCTTGGCATGCCTGAGCCACCTTGGCATGTTGGAGCCTAGGTGGCATGTTGGAGCCCACATGGCATGTTCGAGCCAACTTGGCATGCTTGAGCCACCTTGGCATGTTGGAACCTAGGTGGCATGTTAGAGCCCGCGTGGCATGTTTGAGCCTAGGTGGCATGTTGGTGCCTAGTGGCATGTTTGAGCCACCTTGGCATGTTTGAGCCGAGTGGCATGTTTGACCCACCTTGGCATGTTGGAGCCTAGGTGGCGTGTTCTGTGGAATGTTACCCACGTGGCATGTTTGAGCCACCTTGGCATGTTGGAGCCCACGTGGCATGTTTGAGCCACCTCGGCATGTTTGAGCCACCTTAGCATGTTTGGGCCTAGTCGAATCTAACTAGGATATGACCTTCGAAATGTAAACCATTTGTGTTGTTAGGTTCTTGAAGGGTTTACATTATGGAGCTCATTTTCCCTATCCGACCGTTTAATCTGCCGTTCAAGTAACAAAAATTGAAAAGTTCAAAAAAAAATCAATATCTATTAGGGAGAACTTATCAAAGCGTAAAAGCGTCCCCGGTGGTTGTGTAGAACCCCAAGTGTTTTGTCGGTCGGGGTAATATAAAAGGCTCCGGAATGGAGAAATTACCCTAGGGACCAAGTTATCACGGTCATTTTTTTAGATTGAAAAACATGAACCCTCTACATGGCGGTATTCGCATCCACCTCTTAGGCCAATTGACTCTGAACACATTTTGGACATGGCGACTTTGGCACCTCTTGGAGAAAGGGTGGTCTTACGCTCCGAGACTTGGTCTCGAGGGGTAATATCGGCGTTTTGAGTCCATTGGCGGTCTCAGTTCCGCAGTGCAGAGTGGGAGGAGTTGCCGTCTGTGGCCAAGAGCCTTTGGGAAGGACCTTTTGGGGCGAGCGGCTTAGGAAGGTTTTAAGGGTGCTTCTTCTGGCGTCAACACCCTCCCTCTACCTGATGACATTACATTCGGATGTCTGGTTTTGATCGACTAGGATATGGCCTCCCCAAAGCGTAAACCATGTGTGTTGCTAGGTTATTGAAGGGTTCGTTATGGAGGTCGAGTTTTTGTCGGTGCACTTGGGACATGGTCTAAAATTGCGATTGAAAACTTCGAAGGAATACAAATGCACGATGGGGTTTTGGATTTATCCTTCTCCCAATGTGGCAATTAGAAATCAAGAGGCCTTTTTGCAAGCAAAATTGTTTTGATCATTAGGGATGGCTAATAGAACAAACTTTATTTCATTTCGATTGACATGGCTCAGATGCATGTTTAGAAAAGGTGCACCTAGTTATCTAAGAAAACACCACGTTTTGGCCTCAAAACATAAACCCTACAATAACCTAGCAACACCGCATGGGTTTTGCGTTTAGGAGGCCAAAACGCGGGTCGCTTTCTTGAATAACTAGGTGCATCTTTTCTAGACATGCGTGCGGGAGCCAAGGCAATCTTGAAAATAACGAGTTTGGATCTATTAGCCATCCCTAATGATCCCAAATAATTTTGCTGCTGCAAAAGGCTTTGATTTCTAATTGCCACATTGGGAGCAGGGATAAATCCAAACCCCATTCCCGGGCCTTTTTTGCTTCGAAGTTTTCAACTACTTCTAACCATGTCCCAAGCGCAATCGACTAAAACTCGACCTCCATAACGTAAACCACCCTTCAATAACCTAGCAACACACCACTTTATGTTTCGAGGCCATATCCCAGTCGATTCGACCAGATCATGCGCGTAATGTCATTAGGTAGAGGGAGGGTGTTGACGCCGTAATTTAAGAAATGTCCTTAAACCTTCCCCTTTGGGCCGCCTAAAAGTTCCTCTTCCAAAGTCTTCGCCACGATGGGCAACTCTCCCACCTGCACTGCGGAACCGACACCGCCAATGGACTCAAAACATCGAGCATACCCCCCGAGACCAAAAAACGCGGAGCGTAAGACCACCCCTTTCCAAGAAGTGCCAAAGTCGCCATGTCCAACGGGGTTCAGATCAATTGGCCTAAGAGGTGGATGCAAATACACGCCATATAGAGGGTTCGTGGTTTCATTTTGCAAAAAATGACCATATAACTTGGTCCCTAGGGTAATTTTGGCATTCCTGGATGATATGGCTAAGTCAATCTCCATCCCGAGTTCTTTGTACCGCCCGAAAGATAAAAATTTGGGTTTCCATACATTGTTGCATGACGCTTCGCCACTTTGATAAGTTCTCCTCGATCGATCTTTGGATTTTTTTTTTCCCGCCGGCAAAAATGCCACTTTGAATGCCGATTCAACGGTGGAGCCTAGGGTGGTGGCATGTTGGAGCCACCTTGGCATGTTTTGAGCCTAGGTGGCATGTTTGAGCCACCTTGGCATGTTGGATTCCATGTTGGAGGAGCCCCGTGGCATGTTGGACATCGCTTGGCATGTTTGACATATCTTGGCTTGTTTGCGCCACCTTGGCATGTTTGAGCCAAGGTGGCATGTTGGAGCCTAGGTGGCATGTTGGAGCCACCTTGGCATGTTTGAGCCTAGGTGGCATGTTAGAGCCACCTTGGCATATTGGAGCCCACGTGGCATGTTGGAGCGCACGTGGCATGTTTGAGCCACCTTGGCATGCTGGAGCCTAGATGGCATGTTGGAGCCTAGGTGGCATGTTGGAGCCCACATGCCATGTTTGAGCCACCTTGGCAAGTTGGAGCATAGGTGGCATGTTGGAGCCCTCAGCGTGGCATGTTTGAGCATGTTGGAGCCTAGGTGGCATTTTTGAGCCATTTTGTCATGTTGGAGCCTAGGTGGCATGTTGGAGCCACCTTGGCATGTTTGAGCCTAGGTGGCATGTTAGAGCCACCTTGGCATGTTGGAGCCCACGTGGCATGTTTGAGACACCTTGGCATGTTGGAGCCTAAGTGGCATGTTGGAGCCTAGGTGACATGTTGGAGCCCACGTGGCATGTTTGAGCCACCTTGGCATGTTGGAGCCTTGGTGTCATGTTGAAGCCCATGTGGCATGTTTGAGCCACCTTGGCATGTTGGAGCCTAGGTGGCATGGAGCCTAGGTGGCATGTTGGAGCCTACGTGGCATGCCTGAGCCACCTTGGCATGTTGGTGCCTAGGTGGCATGCCTGAGCCACCTTGGCATGTTTGAGCCACCTTGGCATGTTTGAGCCTAGGTGGCATGCCTGAGCCACCTTGGCATGTTTGAGCCTAGGTGGCATGCCTGAGCCACCTTGGCATGTTGGTGCCTAGGTGGCATGCCTGAGCCACCTTGGCATGTTTGAGCCACCTTGGCACCTAGGTGGCATGTTTGAGCCACCTTGGCATGTTGGAGCCTAGGTGGCATGTTTGAGCCTAGGTGGCATGTTGGAGCCACCTTGTCATGTTGGAGCCCACGTGGCATTATGGAGCCCACGTGGCATGTTTGAGCCACCTTGGCATGTTGGAGCCTAGGTGGCGTGTTGGAGCCTAGGTGGCATGTTTGAGCCCACCTTGGCATGTTTGAGCCTAGGTGGCATGTTGGAGCCACCTTGGCATGTTTGAGCCTAGGTGGCATGTTTGAGCCACCTTGGCATGTTGGAGCCCACGTGGCATGTTGGAGCTCAAAACATGTTTGACATATCTTGGCTTGTTTGCCACCTTGGCATGTTTGAGCCAAGGTGGCATGTTTGAGCCTAGGTGGCATGTTGGAGCCACCTTGGCATGTTTGAGCCTAGGTGGCATGTTAGAGCCACCTTGGCATATTGGAGCCCACGTGGCATGTTGGGCCAGGCGTGGCATGTTTGAAACCACCTTGGCATCTTTGGAGCCTAGATGGCATGTTGGAGCCTAGGGTGGCATGTTGGAGCCCACATGCCATGTTTGAGCCACCTTGGCAAGTTGGAGCATAGGTGGCATGTTGGAGCCCAAACTGGCATGTTTGAGCATGTTGGAGCCTAGGTGGCATATTTGAGCCATTTTGTCATGTTGGAGCCTAGGTGGCATGTTGGAGCCACCTTGGCATGTTTGAGCCTAGGTGGCATGTTAGAGCCACCTTGGCATGTTGGAGCCAACGTGGCATGTTTGAGACACCTTGGCATGTTGGAGCCTAAGTGGCATGTTGGAGCCTAGGTGGCATGTTGGAGCCCACGTGGCATGTTTGAGCCACCTTGGCATGTTGGAGCCTAGGTGGCATGTTGAAGCCCATGTGGCATGTTTGAGCCACCTTGGCATATTGGAGCCTAGGTGGCATGTTGGAGCCTAGGTGGCATGTTGGAGCCTACGTGGCATGCCTGAGCCACCTTGGCATGTTGGTGCCTAGGTGGCATGCCTGAGGCACCTTGGCATGTTTGAGCCACCTTGGCACCTAGGTGGCATGTTTGAGCCACCTTGGCATGTTGGAGCCTAGGTGGCATGTTGGAGCCTAGGTGGCATGTTTGAGCCTAGGTGGCATGTTGGAGCCACCTTGGCCACAGATGGGCAACTCTCCCACTCCAGACCTGTGAACTGACACTGCCAATGGACTCAAAACATCGATATTACCCTGGAGACCAAGTTTCGTGAGCAGAAGACCACCCCTTCTCCAAGAAGTGCCAAAGTCGCTCATGTCCAACGGGTTCGTAGTCAATTGGCCTAAGAGGTGGATGCGAAATACTGCCATATAGAGGGTTCGTGTTTCTTTCGTTGCAAAAAATGACCATATAACTTGGTCCCTAGGGTAATTTTGGCATTCCGGATGATATGGCGAAGTCGAATCTCCATCCCGGAGTCTTTGTATCTTGCCCGGAAGATAAAATTTGGGTTTCCACATTGTCGAGACCACACGTGACGCCCGCAAGTTTGATAAGTTCTCCGGATCGATCTTGGATTTTTGAACCCGCCGGCGAGGTTACTTGAATGCCGATTCAACGGTGGAGCCTAGGTGGCATGTTGGAGCCACCTTGGCATGTTTGAGCCTAGGTGGCATGTTTGAGCCTAGGTGGCATGTTTGAGCCACCTTGGCATGTTGGAGCCCACGTGGCATGTTGGATCTCGGCGTGGCATGTTTGACATATCTTGGCTAAATTTCCCAATCTTGGCATGTTTGAGCCAAGGTGGCATGTTGAAGCCCAGGCATAAGTTGCGTTTGAGCCTAGGGTGGCATGTTAGAGCCACCTTGGCATATTGGAGCCCACGTGGCATGTTGGAGCGCACGTGGCATGTTTGAGCCACCTTGGCATCTTTGGAGCCTAGATGGCATGTTGGAGCCCAGGTGGCATGTTGGAGCCCACATGCCATGTTTGGTAACACCTTGGCAAGTTGGAGCATAGGTGGCATGTTGGAGCCATGGCATGTTTGAGCATGTTGGAGCCTAGGTGGCATATTTGAGCCATTTTGTCATGTTGGAGCCTAGGTGGCATGTTGGAGCCACCTTGGCATGTTTGAGCCTAGGTGGCATGTTAGAGCCACCTTGGCATGTTGGAGCCCCGTGGCATGTTTGAGACACCTTGGCATGTTGGAGCCTAAAGTGGCATGTTGGAGCCTAGGTGACATGTTGGAGCCCAATGTTTGAGCCACCTTGGCATGTTGGAGCCTTGGTGTCATGTTGGAAGCCCATGTGGCATGTTTGAGCCACCTTGGCATGTTGGAACCCTAGGTGGCATGGAGCCTAGGTGGCATGTTGGAGCCCACGGGCATGCCCGAGCCACCTTGGCATGTTGGTGCCCAGGTGGCATGCCCCCAGCCACCTTGGCATGTTTGAGCCTTTTTGACCTTGGCATGTTTGAGCCTAGGTGGCATGCCCCGAGACACCTTTGGCATGTTTGAGCCTAGGTGGCATGCCCGAGCCACCTTGCATGTTGGTGCCTAGGTGGCATAACACCTGCCCAACCTTGGCATGTTTGAGCCACCTTGCATGTTGGAGCCTAGGTGGCATGTTTGAGCCTAGGTGGCATGTTGGAGCCACCTTGTCATGTTGGAGCCCACGTGGGCATTATGGAGCCCATGTGGCATGTTTGAGCCACCTTGGCATGTTGGAGCCCAGGTGGCGTGTTGGAGCCTAGGTGGCATGTTTGAGCCCACCTTGGCATGTTTGGAGCCTAGGTGGCATGTTGGAGCCACCTTGGCATGTTTGAGCCTAGGTGGCATGTTTGAGCCACCTTGGCATGTTGGAGCCCACGCGGCATGTTGGAGCCTGCGGGCATGTTTGACATATCTTGCTTGTTTGATTTGCCACCTTGGCATGTTTGAGCCAAGGTGGCATGTTGGAGCCTAGGTGGCATGTTGGAGCCACCTTGGCATGTTTGAGCCTAGGTGGCATGTTAGAGCCACCTTGGCATATTGGTTCCCATGGCATGTTGAGCCACGCGGGTGTTTGAGCCACCTTGCATCTTTGGAGCCTAGATGGCATGTTGGAGCCCACATGCCATGTTTGAGCCACCTTGGCAAGTTGGAGCATAGGTGGCATGTTGGAGCCCGCGGGCATGTTTGAGCATGTTGGAGCCTAGGTGGCATATTTGAGCCATTTTGTCATGTTGGAGCCTAGGTGGCATGTTGGAACCACCTTGGCATGTTTGAGCCTCAGGTGGCATGTTAGAGCCACCTTGGCATGTTGGAGCCCACGTGGCATGTTTGAGACACCTTGGCATGTTGGAGCCTAAGTGGCATGTTGGAGCCTAGGGTGGCATGTTGGAGCCCACGTAGATGTTTGAGCCACCTTGGCATGTTGGAGCCTAGGTGGCATGTTGAAGCCCATGTGGAGCGTTTGAGCCACCTTGGCATATTGGAGCCTAGGGTGGCATGTTGGAGCCTAGGTGGCATGTTGGAGCCTTCGTGGCATGCCCGAGCCACCTTGGCATGTTGGTGCCTAGGTGGCATGCCCTGGAGGCACCTTGGCATGTTTGAGCCACCTTGGCACCTAGGGTGGTGTATGTTTTGAGCCACCTTGGCATGTTGGAGCCTAGGTGGCATGTTGGAGCCTAGGTGGCATGTTTGAGCCTAGGTGGCATGTTGGAGCCACCTTGGCATGTTGGAGCCCACGCAGACAGTTTGAGCCACCTTGGCATGTTGGAGCCTTCGTGTTGGAGCCCAGGGTGGCATGTTTGAGCCCACCTTGGATGTTTGAGCCACCGGCATGTTTGAGCCTAGGTGGCATGTTGGAGCCTAGGTGGCATGTTTGAGCCACCTTGGCATGTTTGAGCCTAGGGTGGCATGTTGGAGCCACCTTGTGCATGGAGCCCACGGGCATGTTGGAGCCTCTCTCTCTCTCTCTCTGGCATGTTTGACTCTCTCTTGGCTTGTTTGAACCTTAGCATGTTTGAGCCAGATGTTGGAGCCTAGGTGGCATGTTTGAGCCATTTGCATGTTGGAGCCACCTTGGCAAAAGGTTCATATAAGGTGTTCTTTAAGAACCAGACACATGATAAGTGGATATGCATAGCTCGCATTGGGGGTTGAGGTTGGGCTGGATATTCCGCATGAGTTGAGGTTGTGCAGGAAGTTGAAGATGAAGCACATGTGATCATAAGATTTCCGTCATACAATGGGGCTCGCCATAAGCATGACATTCGCCCAAACTCATTGCTGGAATTTTTTGACTTACCTGGGAAACAAGTTGGGAAGTATTTGATGTTAGAATCAAAGCTTAGGATATGAACTCAAGTATACAAAGATAAGCTTCTGCCTCTTCCAACCCGCACCTATCACTTCATCTGCAACAGATACCTCCATCTATCCCCATCATCCCTATATATATGAATATTTTCTTGCCAATCTGGACATATCCACTTGTCAAATCGTGCATGCCCTTCATATAGATAGTTTTCCAACTTGCCTAGATAATAGGATGCCCTGCTGTCCTTAAGTTCCAGCTGTCGTTGACTTTGACCGTTGACCGATGAACCCAAAACCCTAAGTGGCGTGGGGTACCAAGCGATTTCAAGGCGTTTAGCAACCTCGGGGTAGTACCGCCCGCCACTTTTCAATTTCAGAGCTTTTCTTTCTTGCATTCACCGCCATTTGCTTCTCATGAATGCTTGTATGAATCCTCATTAGCCTAGGGGAGCCAAAATGTGGTCACTAATCCCTTTATGTGCTCAATATCACATGACACACTCTTATGCAATGACCTCATTTTTCTAACACTCCTCCTTCATTGCATAAGCAATTAACCTTTTAACCGCTTTTGAAAAATAAACTTAACTTTCTTTCGAAGCCCTTTTGTGAAAACATCATGCTATTTGTTTGTCGGGTTTGATATACATCATTTGGATATTGCCCTTTTTTGCTGATCTCTCATGTAATGCAAGCTTAACTCAATATGTTTAGTTCTCTCATGTTCAACTGGATTTTTGACTATTGCAATGCAACTTTGGCTATCGGAAAAGATAGTTGTAGGATTTATCTGCTTGATATCCAACTCTTCTAGAAGTCTTCTCGAGCCAAACTATTTCTCCGGACAAAAGAGATGAGGTCGCATATTCAAATTCTGGCGAAGATAAGGCTATAGCAAATTCAATTCTCCAACTTATTGTGCCTCCTCCAAGAAAAAATCACATAACCTGTAGTAGACTTCCTTTCTTTGCTTTGATCACAAGCCCCTCTCCGTGATCTGAATAGGCATACATTTCTAGATTATTATCATTGAAAGTTATCCCATAATCTTGAGTTCCTTTTGAAATATTTTAATACTCTTTTGCAGCCAACCCGGTGAACCTTCTCGGGATTGCCGATCTTCAAACCGGATATTGTCAAAGATAGATTATGTCCGCCTAGTACAAGTTGCTCAAGTACAAGAAACACCCTACTAGAGCACGATATGGGACTCCATCATGTACTCCAGCCTCATCCGTCAGATCAACCTCGAACTTACAAGGTTAAATGATGGCCTGGTACAATTGGAGTTTTGACAATTACAAGCTTGTTGCATATTGAACCTTTTAAGCATATTTTCTATATGCCCTTTTTGTTTTAGTTTCAGCAACTGTTTTCCCCTGCCTCTAATCACCTCAATTCCCGAAATTTTTGCAAGGGCCCTAAGTCCGCCATCTTGAATCAGGTCAGAGAATATTTTTGCAAACTTCCAGAACTTGAGTGGAATTAGCAACCATGATGCAGTCATCTACATACAAGGCTATAATACAAAATTTATCTTCTATTTTGTATCTATATAAGTTACCATCATTTTGAAATTTTTCAAACCCTTGCTCTCTTAAAAAAGTGTCTATGCAAAGATACCATTCTCTTGGAGCTTGCTTCAAACCATATAATGCCCTATTCAATTTCCAAACCAAATTGTTTCCTTTCTCAAAACCGGGAGCCTTCTTCATGAAGATGTCTTCCTCTAGTATAGCATTTAAAACGCATTTGTTTTCACATCCATGTGATGGATTTCATAGTCAAGAGCATTGGCCAAACTTAATAATACCCTTAGGCTAGTGAGCTTTACTATGGGTGAATAAGTTTCATCATAATCTTGTCCCTGTTTTTGAGTAAACCCCTGAGCCACTAAACGTGCTTTATATTTTTGTGAACCATCTGCATTGGTTTTGATTTTAAAAATCCATTTACTGCCAACTATGTTTTGTCCAAAGAAGTTGCTCAACAACATCATAAGTATGAGTATCTTTGCAAAAGAGCTTAACTCATCATGCATAGCCTTTTTCCATTCTTTTCGCATTAACACTTTCTAAGGCCCGCTTCAACCTGTTCTAGGTATTTCAATATCTTCAATTATTGCCATAACTGTTCAATTTCATCCTCTGCTTGATTTGGTTGCAGCTGTTCCAATCTTCTCTCCCACCTAAAGGATTTCTTCCATAGACTTCTTTGTCAAATTTAATTTCATCTTGCAGCTTTGTTTTTCCGTTCTCCTCTTTCGAGTCTTCTTCTCACGGTGCTTTATCTCGCTTCAAGAACTGCTTTCAGAATGGATCTCTGAGTTTGAGGTATTTGATCTGATGACTAATCCATCTATTTTATCCTCCTCCTCCTCTTCATAATCAATTTGATTATTTGTCATCTGCGTGAAGCTTGAGGAGTAGGCAATTCCTTTTGAACTTGATGTCTATGTTTGTACAAAACATCTTCACAGAATATCACATCCCTACTAATCACAATATTTTTATTTTCTGGAATAAAATTCTATAGCCTTTCGAGTGGCTATCATATCCTACAAGAAAACCAATCTCAGCTTTTGGCATCAAGCTTTTTCCCGAAGTTCATCCGGTTTATGAACATAAGCCAGTGCAGCCATAAACTTTAAATTTTTCATAATCAATTTCGAACCTTTCTCCATACCACATTAAATCAGGGAATATTCCCTTTGCAAGCTTGATGAAGGCAGCTTATTTTGTATGGTATTGGCTGTCAATAAAGCTTCTTCCCATAAATAATTTGGTAATCCACTTGTTTTTAATCATTGACTTTTTTGCATTCATAAGCGTTCTATTTCTTCTTTCTGCTATTCCATTTTGTTGGGGACTGTATCTACATGTTAATTGTCTCCTGATGCCATTTGCAATACAAAAACTCTTAAACTTAGCTGAAAGATACTCTCCCCCTCTATCAGATCTTATGCACTTTAATTTCTTACCTATTTGCCTTTCTGATTCAGCAACAAACTGTTTGAAGGCTATCAAAGCTTGAGATTTGTTGGCTAGCAAGTAACATTTACATTTTCTGGTATAATCATCAATGAATGTGATAAAATACCTTTTGCTTGTCCTGCCTCTGACATTCAAAGGTCCACACAAGTCAGTATGAACCAATTCCAATATTTCCTTACTTCTTTTCTTTGCTTTGAGGAAAGGCAATCTATTAATTTTGCCTAGCATGCATCCTTCACATATATGCCCTTTTTCCTCATTTTCATATTTGATGAATCCTTTCTTTGCTAATAACTTGAGATTGTTTGCATGAGTGTGTGCTAATCTATTGTGCCACATCTCAAATTTCGACAAAGATCAACATTTGACAAGGTAAATCATCGACATGCTCAAACTGAAATAGTTTACCAACTCGCTTAGCATGAAACTTAATTTCATTATTCAACCATATGTTACAACCAACATCATCAAACACTACTCAGAACCCAAATCAACTAATCCTTCTGGATATAAGATTTTTGATAATTCCAAAGACACACAAAACATTTTAATGTTCACTATATTTCCTTGCAAATCCTATAGCTGCAATAATCCCCTTCCTTCAATCTTTTGCAAGGCTCCATTTTCTACTTGCACACTTTTTGGCTTCTCCTTGTTTTCAAATTTTTAAGCAAATGAGCGTAGTGGACTCATGATCTTTCAGCTCCACTATCAACTACAAGAGCATGAGATAACTTGTTAGTATTGTTCTTATTTTCAACAATCGAATTCAGCAAGTTTACCTCATCTTCATCAACAATCTTTTCATCTTCTTCATGTTCTTGTGCAATAAAAGCACCAGCAGATTTCCTGCCTTCCCCTCGACCTCTTGATGCACCTCTACCTCTGCTAGAGCTGCCCCTACCTCTTCCAAGTTCCTTTGGAGTAGGACACTTAGATGCCAAGTGGCCTTGACCACCACATGTGTAGCAGTAAAACTCTTTTTTCTTGAGCTTGTGACAATTACTTTTGACATGACCAGGTTCATGACAGAAATGACATATGATTTTATCTTGTCTTTTACCAGCATACAAAATTGTTCTAATAATTGTTTCAGCCTCTTCCCTGTTCTTAGCAATGTTTCTTATGAATAAACTCAGCTGATCATTATCTACAATTGCTCTAGCAATTGCTAAAACCTGATATCTCTCAGTGAGATCTACTCCAGCCCCACTAAGATCAGCCACTATATTATCAAACTTGTTAAAAAGTCTGAAAACATCATCCTCATCATGTAACTTAAGATTTTACGAGCTCTTTATCCAATAAATCTATTTGTGATGAGGTTTTCTCTTCATAATGTTTTAGCATAAACATCCACATCTCCCTAGGACTCTTGTTTCTCAATTTTAGCCTAATTGTAGGACTAACCTTTGAAGCAATGATCCCTTGTGCCTCTTTCACTTTGGCCAAACTAGATCGACCCCTAGCTCCCACCGCTTCTCCAGAGGTAACTTCTTCACTCTTGGCAAAGATCTCCTTCCTTGTCCCTTTGCGGCAGAGGCATTAACAACACTGGAACTTGCAACCGTGGTTGCAACACTGCAAGGGATCCACAAGATCCCACAAGTCTTCTACTTCCAACACATGTTTCCACGCGGCATCCTTCCGGATCACGAAACCAGGCCCTCCTTTGTAAACTTCAGCAATGTTGCCAACAATCCAGCCCAAACGGCTAGACATATCTCCCCAACCTTGTGCTCGATACCAAATGTTAGAATCAAAGCTTAGGATATGAACTCAAGTATACAAAGATAAGCTTACGCCTCTTCCAACCCTTTATCACTTCATCTACAAATATACCTCCATCTATCCCCATCATCCCTATATATATGAATATTTTCTTGCCAATGCGACATATCCACTTGTCAAATCGTGCATGCCCTTCATATAGATAGTTTTCCAACTTGCCTAGATAATAGGATGCCCCTAATCCTTAAGTTCCAAATTGTCGTTGACTTTGACCGTTGACCGGATCAACCCAAAACCCTAAGTGGCGGTAAGGGTACCAAGCGATTTTTGGCGTAGGTAGCAACCTCGGGTAGTACCTGCCACTTTTCAATTCAATTTTTTCTTTCTTTCTTGCATTCATAGCCAATTGCTTCTCATGAATGCTTGTATGAATCCTCATTAGCCTAGGGGAGCCAAAATGTGGTCACTAATCCCCTTATGTGCTCGAATATCACATGACACACTCTTATGCAATGACCTCATTTTTCTAACATTTGAAAGAGGTATTAGCGCAGAGAGAACAGTTATTACATGCTAAAGAAATTAATGTTGTAATTGATGAGGGATGGGGGGAGTCTAATGCATTTATGTCAGAGGATGCATTAGAAGACATGTTCTATAATGTTGAGTGTACATATTTGAACGTCTCATAGACCTGGTGGTCTGCAGGCGTACTAAAATACAACATTTCATTTCATTTCATCTCTCTCTCTCTCTCTCTCTCTCTCTCTCTCTCTCTCTCTCTCTCTCTCTCTCTCTCTCTCTCTCTCTCTCTCTCTCTCTCTGTGGATCTGATAGACTTGTTGGTCCCCATGGATGTTAAAGTTAAATTCAGTTCAATTCAATTTTGGGATCTTCATAATGGCTTTGCATTCTAGTTTTCTATAAGCATGAGGGGTAGAGGGACAATAGATGAGATATTGCATTTTTACACATGGCATGTAATGACGACATGAATACTTTATGGGGTGTCATATGGATGGGAGCAGTGCAATGATTGTATAATGATGCTTACAAAATTGGCTATAAAGAACCTTAAAATACCACACCCCTTTAGAGAACCATACATCCTTTAGAAAAAACCTCCTTAGAAACTACACTTACTTATAAACCGCACCTCCAAATACTACACCTCCTTAGAAACATCACCACCTCAAAAGAAAAAACCACAGTTCCTTTAACATAAAACATACCTCCTTAAAAATCCACACGTCCTAAAAAACAAAGACCACAGCTCCTTAAAAAAAAAAAACTACACTTACTTATAAACCACACCTCCAAAAACTACACCTCCTTAAAAACACCACTACCTCAAAAGAAAAAACCACAGTTTTTTTAACAAAAAACATACCTCCTTAAAAAACCACACGTCCTAAAAAAACAAAAACCACAGCTCCTTAAAAAAATAACAGTGGACGTTCCTTGTCCACTTAAAAAACAACATCGTTAGTTAGTAAAACCACACCTCCACAGATCTACATGTAGAAATCTTTGAATAAAGAACATGTGGACCTAAGAAAACTATACTTTTCAACAGTGGACCAAAACGCGGGGTGAGTGTGATATAAATTTCAAACTATTAAGTTGCATGAAAATCTATAAGTTGCAATTACTTTACTACACCATTGCGGGGATAGATCAGTTGGGAGAGCGTCAGACTGAAGATCTGAAGGTCGCGTGTTCGATCCACGCTCACCGCAATGCCTCGATCTTCGGCATGCCCATTGTAATAGGGAGTCGTCGACGACGTGTTATCGGAGGGTAACAAGTCGTCGATGTTCAAGCGTGGGAGAATGCATGAGGTGGGAAACTAAGCAATGATGACCTTCCTCTCCCAACAAAAAATGGATAACATGCACAAATGTCGTCAGGCTTTTTTCAAGCCCCTTTCTATTTTCAGCAGTGATGTTGTAACAAAAGAGAGATACGATGATTGACAAATAAGTTAGCCATGTCTATTTTGAAAGACGCTTTGGTATTACCATATAACAAGAATACCTTGTATGTTAATCACAATAGAAACCCTTGTATGTTAATATAAATTTCAAACTATTAAATTGCACAATTAATCTATAAGTTGCAATTAATTTACTACACCATTGCGGGATTCCATGCGCTTGGGAGAGCTTTTTTTTCCCTTTCCCTTTTCCATTACCTTTTTCGCTTTTTCGATCCATTTCCACCGCAATGCCTTTTTTGTTTGCCCATTGTAATATTTTATTTTTCTAATTTATCCCTTTTCTAACAGTTCGATTTCCCTTTCCTTTTTCCTTTGCATGAGGTGGGAAACCAAGCAATGATGACCTTCCTCTCCCCTACAAAAAATGGATAACATGCACAAATTTCTCCCACGCTTTTTTTCAAGCCCCTTTTTCTATTTTCAGCAAAGATGATGTTGTAACAAAAGAGAGATTTTATGATTGACAAATAAGTTAGCCATGTCTATTTTGAAAGACGCTTTTATATATTTTCATAACAAGAATCCCTTTGTATGTTAATCACAATAGAAACCCTTTGTATGTTATATATAATTTCAAACTATTAAGTTGCTTGAAAATCTATAAGTTGCAATTTCTTTACTACACCATTCCTCTATAGCTTCGGTTGGGATTTTTCCTCCCAAGATCCCCTCTCTCCCATCCTTTTCACCGCAATGCCTTTCGATTTCCTTTTTTCCATATCCCATTGTAATAGGGAGTCGTCGACGGCGTTTTTATCGGAGGGTAACAGTCGTTTTATTTTCAAGTCTTTTCTTCCCATTTCTGCATTGAGGTTTTCCCTTTCACCAATCTTCCCTTTTTCCCTTTCCTCTCCCCTCTTCCTTTTTCCCTGGATAACATTTCAAAAATGTCTCTCTTTTCTGCCCTTTTTTTCAAGCCCCTTTCTATTTTTCTTTTCCCTTTTCCTTTCCCTGTTGTAACAAAAGAGAGATTCCCTGATGATTTTTTTATTTTCTAGTTTTCCCATGTCTATTTTGAAAGAAACCCTTTTGTTATATAAATTTCAAACTATTAAGTTTTCTCCCTCCTATTTCTTTTCCCTTTCCCTTTTTCCTTCCCTTCTCTCTCTACCCTTTTCCTGTTAATTCACAATTGTCTCACCCCTTGTATGTTATTTAGATCCATTTCAAACCTTTTTCCTTAAATTGCTTTCTGAAAATCTATTTTTTTCATGCTATTTTTGAAAACTACCTTCTTTCCCTTTTTACTTTGGCTTTCACATTTCTCTTTTTCTCCTCCATTTTAGGTCAGCTGGGTTTGATCCATGCCACCGCAATGATCTAAAGTATCCAAATTAGGGTTTTTCATGACATACCCATTGTAATAGAAGATACCGTGTATGTTAAATCACAATAGAAACCCTTGTATGTTATATAAATTTCAAAGGGAGAATATAAGTTGCAATTAATTTACTACACCATTGCGGGATAGCAGTCGTCGATGTTCAAGCGTTTCGGAGGAGGGTAATGCATGAGGTGGGAAACCAAGCAATGATGACCTTCCTCTCCCTACAAAAAATGGATAACATGCAAAAAATGTCGCCGCTTTTTTTTCAAGCCCCTTTCTATTTTCAGCAGTGATGTTGTAACAAAAGAGAGATAAGATGATTGACAAATAAGTTAGCCATGTCTATTTTGAAAGACGCTTGGTATTACCATAACAAGAATACCCGTGTATGTTAATCACAATAGAAACCCTTGTATGTTATATAAATTTCAAACTATTAAGTTGCTTGAAAATCTATAAGTTGCAATTAATTTACTACACCATTGCGGGGATAGCTCAGTTGGGAGAGCGTCAGACTGAAGATCTGAAGGTCGCGTGTTCGATCCACGCTCACCGCAATGCCTCGATGTTTGGCATGCCCATTGTAATAGGGAGTCGTCGACGACGTGTTATCGGAGGGTAACAGGTCGTCGATGTTCAAGCGTGGGAGAATGCATGAGGTGGGAAACCAAGCAATGATGACCTTCCTCTCCCTACAAAAAATGGATAACATGCAAAAATGTCGTCAGGCTTTTTTCAAGCCCCTTTCTATTTTCAGCAGTGATGTTGTAACAAAAGAGAGATACGATGATTGACAAATAAGTTAGCCATGTCTATTTTGAAAGACGCTTGGTATTACCATAACAAGAATACCCTTGTATGTTAATCACAATAGAAACCCTTGTATGTTATATAAAATTCAAACTATTAAATTGCTTGAAAATATATAAGTTGCAATTAATTTACTACACCATTGCGGGGATAGCTCAGTTGGGAGAGCGTCAGACTGAAGATCTGAAGGTCGCGTGTTCGATCCACGCTCACCGCAATGCCTCGATGTTTGGCATGCCCATTGTAATAGGGAGTCTTCGACGGCGTGTTATCGGAGGGTAATAGGTTGTCGATTTCCAAGCGTAGGAGAATGCATGAGGTGGGAAACCAAGCAATGATGACCTTCCTCTCCCTACAAAAATGGATAACATGCACAAATGTCGTCAGGCTTTTTTCAAGCCCCTTTCTATTTTCAGCAGTGATGTTGTAACAAAAGAGAGATACGATGATTGACAAATAAGTTAGCCATGTCTATTTTGAAAGACGCTTGGTATTACCATAACAAGAATACCCTTGTATGTTAATCACAATAGAAACCCTTGTATGTTATATAAATTTCAAACTATTAAGTTGCTTGAAAATCTATAAGTTGCAATTAATTTACTACACCATTGCGGGGATAGCTCAGTTGGGAGAGCGTCAGACTGAAGATCTGAAGGTCGCGTGTTCGATCCACGCCACCGCAATGCCTCGATTTTTGGCATGCCCATTGTAATAGGGAGTCGCCGACGACGCGTGTTATCGGAGGGTAACAGGTTGTCGATTTTCAAGCTTTGGAGAATGCATGAGGTGGGAAACCAAGCAATGATGACCTTCCTCTCCCCTACAAAAAAATGATAACATGCACAAATGTCGTCAGGCTTTTTTCAAGCCCCTTTCTATTTTCAGCAGGATGTTGTAACAAAAGAGAGATACGATGATTGACAAATAAGTTAGCCATGTCTATTTTGAAAGACGCTTGGTATTACCATAACAAGAATACCCTTGTATGTTAATCACAATAGAAACCCTTGTATGTTATATAAATTTCAAACTATTAAGTTGCTTGAAAATCTATAAGTTGCAATTAATTTACTACACCATTGCGGGGATAGCTCAGTTGGGAGAGCGTCCGCCCTTTCACTAATTTTATCGAAGATCCGTTCCCGTTCTATTTGCGTTCGATCACGCTTTCAAAAAATGCCTCCCTTTTCCTGATGTTTTTGGCATGCCCATTGTAATAGGGAGTCGCCGACGACGTCTATTTCTATCGGAGGGTAACAGGTCGTCGATGTTCAAGCTGTAGAATGCATGAGGTGGGAAACCAAGCAATGATGACCTTCCTCTCCCTACAAAAATGGATAACATGCACAAATGTCGCTCGCTTTTTTCAAGCCCCTTTCTATTTTCATTTTTAAAGGATTCCCTTGATGTTGTAACAAAAGAGAGATAATGATGATTGACAAATAAGTTAGCCATGTCTATTTTGAAAGACGCTTGGTATTACCATAACAAGAATACCCTTGTATGTTAATCACAATAGAAACCCTTGTATGTTATATAAATTTCAAACTATTAAGTTGCTTGAAAATATATAAGTTGCAATTAATTTACTACACCATTGCGGGGATAGCTCAGTTGGGAGAGCTCGCCGACCAAGATCCAAGGTCGCTGTTTTTTCCACGCCACCGCAATGCCTCGATTTTTGCATGCCCATTGTAATAAGTCTTTCGCCGACGGCGTGTTATCGGAGGGTAATAGGTCGTCGATGTTCAAGCGTGGGAGAATGCATGAGGTGGGAAACCAAGCAATGATGACCTTCCTCTCCCTACAAAAAATGGATAACATGCACAAATGTCGTCAGGCTTTTTTCAAGCCCCTTTCTATTTTCAGCAGTGATGTTGTAACAAAAGAGAGATACGATGATTAACAAATACGTTAGCCATGTCTATTTTGAAAGACGCTTGGTATTACCATAACAAGAATACCCGTATATGTTAATCACAATAGAAACCCTTGTATGTTATATAAATTTCAAACTATTAAGTTGCTTGAAAATCTATAAGTTGCAATTAATTTACTACACCATTGCAGGGATAGCTCAGTTGGGAGAGCGTCAGACTGAAGATCTGAAGGTCGCGTGTTCGATCCATGCTCACCGCAATGCCTCGATGTTTGGCATGCCCATTGTAATAGGGAGTCGTCGACGACGTGTTATCGGAGGGTAATAGGTCGTCGATGTTCAAGCGTGGGAGAATGCATGAGGTGGGAAACCAAGCAATGATGACCTTCCTCTCCCTACAAAAAATGGATAACATGCACAAATGTCGTCAGGCTTTTTTCAAGCCCCTTTCTATTTTCAGCAGTGATGTTGTAACAAAAGAGAGATACGATGATTAACAAATACGTTAGCCATGTCTATTTTGAAAGACGCTTGGTATTACCATAACAAGAATACCCTTGTATGTTAATCACAATAGAAACCCTTGTATGTTATATAAATTTCAAACTATTAAGTTGCTTGAAAATCTATAAGTTGCAATTAATTTACTACACCATTGGCGGGGATAGCTCGGTTGGGGAGAGCCGCCGATGAAGATCTCAAGGTCGCGTGTTCGATCCACGCCACCGCAATGCCTCGATTTTTGGCATGCCCATTGTAATAGGGAGTCGCCGACGACGGTTATCGGAGGGTAACAGGTTGTCGATGTTCAAGCCGGGAGAATGCATGAGGTGGGAAACCAAGCAATGATGACCTTCCTCTCCCTACAAAAATGGATAACATGCACAAAATGTCGCCGCTTTTTTCAAGCCCCTTTCTATTTTCAGCAGTTGATGTTGTAACAAAAGAGAGATAATGATGATTGACAAATACGTTAGCCATGTCTATTTTGAAAGACGCTTGGTATTACCATAACAAGAATACCCGTGTATGTTAATCACAATAGAAACCCTTGTATGTTATATAAATTTCAAACTATTAAGTTGCTTGAAAATCTATAAGTTGCAATTAATTTTACTACACACCATTTTTTTCGTCTCTTCCCTTCCATAGCTCGGTTGGGAGAGCCGCCGATCAAGATCCGGTTTCGCGTTCGATCCACGCCACCGCAATGCCTCGATGTTTGGCATGCCCATTGTAATAGGGAGTCGCCCTCGACGACGGTTATCGGGGGTAACAGTCGCCGATGTTCCTTTTTTTTCCATGAATGCATGAGGTGGAAACCAAGCAATGATGACCTTCCTCTCCCTACAAAAATGGATAACATGCACAAAAAATCCTCGTCGCTTTTTTCAAGCCCCTTTCTATTTTCAGCAAATGATGTTGTAACAAAAGAGAGATAATGATGATTGACAAATAAGTTAGCCATGTCTATTTTGAAAGACGCTTGGTATTACCATAACAAGAATACCCTTGTATGTTAATCACAATAGAAACCCTTGTATGTTATATAAATTTCAAACTATTAAATTGCTTGAAAATCTATAAGTTGCAATTAATTTACTACACCATTGCGGGATAGCTCGCATGGGATAGCTTAGTTGAGAGAACACCTTTCCTTTTGCCCTTTTTCCCCATTTCCAAGATCCAAGGTCGTGGTTATTCTTTTAACAGGGTTCATGCCCATTTTTTTTTCCTTTTTTTTTGTTCCCTTTTTTTTCCACTTTTTTCATGCCATTGTTTCCTTTTTTGAAGTTTTCTATTTTCAAACCATTTTTTTCTATTTTTGTAATTTTTTCCTGTTTTTCATTTCAAGCGTTCCAGAGAATGCATGAGGTGGGAAACCAAGCAATGATGACCTTTTTTTTTTTTTTGCTCCCTTCCCTTTAAAAAATGGATAACATGCACAAATGTCCTCAAAATGGGTGTTTAAGCCCCTTTCTATTTTCAGCATGCCCATGATGTTGTAACAAAAGAGAGATAATGATGATTGACAAATAAGTTAGCCATGTCTATTTTGAAAGACGCCTTTATTACCAACAACAAGAATACCCCTTGTATGTTAATCACAATAGAAACCCTTGTATGTTATATAAATTTCAAACTATTAAATTTGCATGAAAATCTATATAAGTTGCAATTAATTTACTACACCATTCATTGGGGATAGCTCGGTTTGAGAGAGCGTCGATCAAGATCTGAAGGTCGCGTGTTCGATCCACGCTCACCGCAATGCCTCGATGTTTGGCATGCCCATTGTAATAGGGAGTCTTCGACGGCGTGTTATCTGGAGGGTAATAGGTTGTCGATGTTCAAGCAGGGAGAATGCATGAGGTGGGAAACCAAGCAATGATGACCTTCCTCTCCCTACAAAAAATGGATAACATGCACAAATGTCCTCAGGCTTTTTTCTAGCCCCTTTCTATTTTCAGCAGTGATGTTGTAACAAAAGAGAGATACGATGATTGACAAATAAGTTAGCCATGTCTATTTTGAAAGTCGCTTGGTATTACCGTAACAAGAAAATCCTTGTATGTTACTCACAATAGAAACCCTTGTATGTTATATAAATTTCAAACTATTAAGTTGCTTGAAAATCTATAAGTTGCAATTAATTTACTACACCATTGCGGGGATAGCTCAGTTGGGAGAGCGTCAGACTGAAGATCTGAAGGTCGTGTGTTCGATCCATGCTCACCGCAATGCCTCGATGTTTGGCATGCCCATTGTAATAGGGAGTCGTCGACGATGTGTTATCGGAGGGTAACAGGTCGTCGATGTTCAAGCGTGGGAGAATGCATGAGGTGGGAAACCAAGCAATGATGACCTTCCTCTCCCTACAAAAAATGGATAACATGCACAAATGTCGTCAGGCTTTTTTCAAGCCCCTTTCTATTTTCAGCAGTGATGTTGTAACAAAGAGAGATAATGATGATTGACAAATAAGTTAGCCATGTCTATTTTGAAAGACGCTTTATTACCCATAACAAGAAAATCCTTGTATGTTAATCACAATAGAAACCCTTGTATGTTATATAAATTTCAAACTATTAAGTTGCTTGAAAATCTATAAGTTGCAATTACTTTACTACACCATTGCGGGATAGCTCAGTTGGGAGAGCGTCAGATCAAGATCCGAAGGTCGCGTGTTCGATCCACGCCACCGCAATGTTCAATTTTTGGCATGCCCATTGTAATAGGGAGTCGCCGACGCGTGTTATCGGAGGGTAATAGGTCGTCGATGTTCAAAGCTCGGGGAGAATGCATGAGGTGGGAAACCAAGCAATGATGACCTTCCTCTCCCTACAAAAAAAAATGGATAACATGCACAAATGTCGCCGGGCTTTTTTTTTTTCTATTTTCAGCAAAGTGATGTTGTAACAAAAGAGAGATACGATGATTGACAAATAAGTTAGCCATGTCTATTTTGAAAGACGCTTGGTATTACCATAACAAGAATACCCTTGTATGTTAATCACAATAGAAACCCTTGTATGTTATATAAATTTCAAACTATTAAGTTGCTTGAAAATCTATAAGTTGCAATTAATTTACTACACCATTGCGGGGATAGCTCAGTTGGGAGAGCGTCAGACTGAAGATCTGAAGGTCGCGTGTTCGATTCACGCTCACCGCAATGCCTCGATGTTTGGCATGCCCATTGTAATAGGGAGTCGTCGACGACGTGTTATCGGAGGGTAACAGGTCGTCGATGTTCAAGCGTGGGAGAATGCATGAGGTGGGAAACCAAGCAATGATGACCTTCCTCTCCCTACAAAAAATGGATAACATGCACAAATGTCGTCAGGCTTTTTTCCAAGCCCCTTTCTATTTTCAGCAGTACGTTAGCCATGTCTATTTTGAAAGACGCTTGGTATTACCATAACAAGAATACCCGTATATGTTAATCACAATAGAAACCCTTGTATGTTATATATATTCAAACTATTAAGTTGCTTGAAAATCTATAAGTTGCAATTAATTTACTACACCATTGCGGGAGTATCTCAGTTGGGAGAGCGTCAGACTGAAGATCTGAAGGTCGCGTGTTCGATCCACGCTCACCGCAATGCCTCGATGTTTGGCATGCCCATTGTAATAGGGAGTCGTCGACGACGTGTTATCGGAGGGTAATAGGTCGTCGATGTTCAAGCGTGGGAGAATGCATGAGGTGGGAAACCAAGCAATGATGACCTTCCTCTCCCTACAAAAAATGGATAACATGCACAAATGTCGTCGCTTTTTTTTCAAGCCCCTTTCTATTTTCAAAAGCAAATGATGTTGTAACAAAAGAGAGATAATGATGATTGACAAATAAGTTAGCCATGTCTATTTTGAAAGACGCTTTGGTATTACCATAACAAGAATACCCTTGTATGTTAATCACAATAGAAACCCTTGTATGTTATATAAATTTCAAACTATTAATTTGCTTGAAAATCTATAAGTTGCAATTAATTTACTACACCATTGCGGGATAGCTCGGTTGGGAGAGAGCGTCGATCAAGATCCGAAGGTCACGTGTTCGATCCACGCCACCGCAATGCCTCAATTTTTGGCATGCCCATTGTAATAGGGAGTCTTCGACGTCGTGTTATCGGAGGGTAATAGGTTGTCGAGGAGAATGCATGAGGTGGGAAACCAAGCAATGATGACCTTACTCTCCCTACAAAAAATGGATAACATGCACAAATGTCCTCAGGCTTTTTTCAAGCCCCTTTCTATTTTCAGCAGTGATGTTGTAACAAAAGAGAGATACCATGATTGACAAATAAGTTAGCCATGTCTATTTTGAAAGACGCTTGGTATTACCATAACAAGAAAATCCTTGTATGTTAATCACAATAGAAACCCTTGTATGTTATATAAATTTCAAACTATTAAGTTGCTTGAAAATCTATAAGTTGCAATTAATTTATTACACCATTGCGGGGATAGCTCAGTTGGGAGAGCGTCAGACTGAAGATCTGAAGGTCACGTGTTCGATCCACGCTCACTGTAATGTTCGATTTTTTGCATGCCCATTGTAATAGGGAGTCGTCGACGACGTGTTATCGGAGGGTAACAGGTCGTCGATGTTCAAGCGTGGGAGAATGCATGAGGTGGGAAACCAAGCAATGATGACCTTCCTCTCCCTACAAAAAATGGATAACATGCACAAATGTCGTCAGGCTTTTTTCAAGCCCCTTTCTATTTTCAGCAGTGATGTTGTAACAAAAGAGAGATACGATGATTGACAAATAAGTTAGCCATGTCTATTTTGAAAGACGCTTGGTATTACCATAACAAGAATACCCGTGTATGTTAATCACAATAGAAACCCTTGTATGTTATATAAATTTCAAACTATTAAGTTGCTTGAAAATCTATAAGTTGCAATTAATTTACTACACCATTGCGGGGATAGCTCAGTTGGGAGAGCGTCAGACTGAAGAACTGAAGATCTGAAGGTCGCGTGTTCGATCCATGCTCACCGCAATGCCTCGATGTTTGGCATGCCCATTGTAATAGGGAGTCATCGACGACGTGTTATCGGAGCGTCGATGTTCAAGCGTGGGAGAATGCATGAGGTGGGAAACCAAGCAATGATGACCTTCCTCTCCCAAAAAATGGATAACATGCAAAATGTCGCTTTTTTTTCAAGCCCCTTTCTATTTTCAGCAGTGATGTTGTAACAAAAGAGAGATACGATGATTGACAAATAAGTTAGCCATGTCTATTTTGAAAGACGCTTGGTATTACCATAACAAGAATACCCTTGTATGTTAATCACAATAGAAACCCTTGTATGTTATATAAATTTCAAACTGTTAAATTGCTTGAAAATATATAAGTTGCAATTAATTTATCTACACCATTGCGGGGATAGCTCGGGTTGGGAGAGCCGACCGATCAAGATCCGGTCGCGTGTTCGATCCATGCGCCACCGCAATGCCTTTCAATTTTTGCATGCCCATTGTAATAGGGAGTCGCCGGACGACGGTTATCCGGAGGGTAATAGGTTGTCGATGTTCAAGCTGGAGAATGCATGAGGTGGGAAACCAAGCAATGATGACCTCCTCTCCCTACAAAAAATGGATAACATGCACAAATGTCATCAGGCGTTTTTCAAGCCCCTTTCTATTTTCAGCAGTGATGTTGTAACAAAAGAGAGATACGATGATTGACAAATAAGTTAGCCATGTCTATTTTGAAAGACGCTTGGTATTACCATAACAAGAATACCCTTGTATGTTAATCACAATAGAAACCCTTGTATGTTATATAAATTTCAAACTATTAAATTGCTTGAAAATCTATAAGTTGCAATTAATTTACTACACCATTGCGGGGATAGCTCAGTTGGGAGAGCGTCAGACTGAAGATCTGAAGGTCGCGTGTTCGATCCATGCTCACCGCAATGCCTCGATGTTTGGCATGCCCATTGTAATAGGGAGTCGCCGACGACGACGTTTATCGGAGGGTAACAGGTTGTCGATGTTCAAGCGTGGGAGAATGCATGAGGTGGGAAACCAAGCAATGATGACCTTCCTCTCCCTACAAAAAATGGATAACATGCACAAATGACCTCTCCCTACAAAAAATGGATAACATGCACAAATGTCGTCAGGCTTTTTTCAAGCCCCTTTCTATTTTCAGCAGTGATGTTGTAACAAAAGAGAGATACGATGATTGACAAATAAGTTAGCCATGTCTATTTTGAAAGACGCTTGGTATTACCATAACAAGAATACCCTTGTATGTTAATCACAATAGAAAACCTTGTATGTTATATAAATTTCAAACTGTTAAATTGCTTGAAAATCTATAAGTTGCAATTAATTTACTACACCATTGCGGGGATAGCTCAGTTGGGACAGCGTCAGACTGAAGATCTGAAGGTCATGTGTTTGATCCACGCTCACGCAAATGCCTCGATGTTTGGCATGCCCATTGTAATAGGGAGTCGTCGACGACGTGTTATCGGAGGGTAACAGGTCGTCGATGTTCAAGCGTAGGAGAATGCATGAGGTGGGAAACCAAGCAATGATGACCTTCCTCTCCCTACAAAAAATGGATAACATGCACAAATGTCGTCAGGCTTTTTTCCAAGCCCCTTTCTATTTTCAGCAGTGATGTTGTAACAAAAGAGAGATACGATGATTAACAAATACGTTAGCCATGTCTATTTTGAAAGACGCTTGGTATTACCATAACAAGAATACCCGTATATGTTAATCACAATAGAAACCCTTATATATTCAAACTATTAAATTGCTTGAAAATCTATAAGTTGCAATTAATTTAGTACACCATTGCGGGGATAGCTCAGTTGGGAGAGCGTCAGACTGAAGATCTGAAGGTCGCGTGTTCGATCCACGCTCACCGCAATGCCTCGATGTTTGGCATGCCCATTGTAATAGGGAGTCGTCGACGACGTGTTATCGGAGGGTAACAGGTCGTCGATGTTCAAGCGTGGGAGAATGCATGAGGTGGGAAACCAAGCAATGATGACCTTCCTCTCCCTACAAAAAATGGATAACATGCACAAATGTCGTCAGGCTTTTTTCAAGCCTCTTTCTATTTTCAGCAGTGATGTTGTAACAAAAGAGAGATAATTTGATTGACAAATAAGTTAGCCATGTCTATTTTGAAAGACGCTTTGGTATTACCATAACAAGAATACCCTTTGTATGTTAATCACAATAGAAACCCTTGTATGTTATATAAATTTCAAACTATTAAATTGCTTGAAAATATATAAGTTGCAATTAATTTACTACACCATTGCGGGATAGCTTCGGTTGGGAGAGCGTCGACCAAGATCCGAAGGTCGCGTGTTCGATCCACGCCACCGCAATGCCTCGATTTTGGCATGCCCATTGTTGTAATAGGGAGTCGCCGAGGAAATCTAAAAGGAGGGTAATAGGTTGTCGATGTTCAAGCGGGAGAATGCATGAGGTGGGAAACCAAGCAATGATGACCTTCCTCTCCCTACAAAAATGGATAACATGCACAAAAATGTCCTCCGCTTTTTTTCAAGCCCCTTTCTATTTTCAGCAGTGATGTTGTAACAAAAGAGAGATACCATGATTGACAAATAAGTTAGCCATGTCTATTTTGAAAGACGCTTGGTATTACCATAACAAGAAAATCCTTGTATGTTAATCACAATAGAAACCCTTGTATGTTATATAAATTTCAAACTATTAAGTTGCTTGAAAATCTATAAGTTGCAATTAATTTACTACACCATTGCGGGGATAGCTCGGCTTGGGAGAGCGTCGACCGAAAGATCCGAAGGTCGCGGTTTTCCATCCTCACCGAATGCCTCGATTTTGGCATGCCCATTGTAATAGGGAGTCGCCGACGGCGTGTTATCGGAGGGTAATAGGGTCGTCGATGTTCAAGCCGTGGGAGAATGCATGAGGTGGGAAACCAAGCAATGATGACCTTCCTCTCCCTACAAAAATGGATAATAACATGCACAAATGTCGCCGCTTTTTTTTCAGCCCCCTTTCTATTTTCAGCAGTGATGTTGTAACAAAAGAGAGATAATGATGATTGACAAATAAGTTAGCCATGTCTATTTTGAAAGACGCTTTGGTATTACCATAACAAGAATACCCTTGTATGTTAATCACAATAGAAACCCTTGTATGTTATATAAATTTCAAACTATTAAGTTGCTTGAAAATCTATAAGTTGCAATTAATTTACTACACCATTGCGGGATAGCTTCGGTTGGGAGAGCGTCGGACCTCAAGATCCCGAAGGTCGCGTTTCGATCCACGCCACCGCAAATGCCTCGATGTTTGGCATGCCCATTGTAATAGGGAGTCGCCGGACGACGTGTTATCTTGGGGTAACAGGTTCGTCGATGTTCAAGCGTGGGAGAATGCATGAGGTGGGAAACCAAGCAATGATGACCTTCCTCTCCCTACAAAAATGGATAACATGCAAAAATGTCGCCGCTTTTTTTCAAGCCCCTTTCTATTTTCAGCAAAGTGATGATTTGTAACAAAAAGAGAGATACGATGATTAACAAATACGTTAGCCATGTCTATTTTGAAAGACGCTTGGTATTACCATAACAAGAATACCCGTATATGTTAATCACAATAGAAACCCTTGTATGTTATATATATTCAAACTATTAAGTTGCTTGAAAATCTATAAGTTGCAATTAATTTACTACACCATTGCGGGGATAGCTCAGTTGGGAGAGCCGTCGGTGAAGATCCCGAAGGTCGATTGTTTCGATCCACGCCACCGCAATGCCTTGATTTTGGCATGCCCATTGTAATAGGGAGTCATCGACGGGCGTATTATCGGAGGGTAATAGGTCGTCGATGTTCAAGCGTAGGAGAATGCATGAGGTGGGAAACCAAGCAATGATGACCTTCCTCTCCCTACAAAAAATGGATAACATGCACAAATGTCGTCAGGCTTTTTTCAAGCCCCTTTCTATTTTCAGCAGTGATGTTGTAACAAAAGAGAGATACGATGATTGACAAATAAGTTAGCCATGTCTATTTTGAAAGACGCTTGGTATTACCATAACAAGAATACCCTTGTATGTTAATCACAATAGAAACCCTTGTATGTTATATAAATTTCAAACTATTAAGTTGCTTTTGAAAATCTATAAGTTGCAATTAATTTACTACACCATTGCGGGATAGCTTTTTTTTTTTTATTTTTTTACAAAGAGCCGTCTTTAATCACATGTTTCCTTTTTTTTTCCAAAGATCCAAAGTCTCCACCTTTTCCCTGTTTTTTCCATTTCAAACTTCCTTCATTTTTTTTTTTTTTTTTCCCCACCCAAAAATGCCCATTGTAATTTCTCAACCAATTATGTTATTTTTCTCTTTCATTTTCAAATTTCCCAATTTTTTCAAAAGGGAAACCCTTTTTTCCCTTCCATTTTTTTCTTTTCCCTCCCATTTTCCATGAATGATAGATTTTTTCCATCTTCATGGGGTTCTGTTTTTCCTATTTGAAAATGCCCTTTTTCCCAATGATGACCTTCCTTTCCTTTTCCTTTTAAATTTCAAAATGGATGCACATGCAAAAGAATCATGTCCTTTTTTCAAAAAGGATAAAATTCCATTTTTTTTCCTTTTTTTTCCTTTCCTTTATTTTTTTTTGCATGCCCAAGAATTTTTCCGGGAAATTGTAACAAAAAGAATGTTGATGACAAATGCCCTTTTTTCAAACCCTCCTTTTAACATTTTTTTTTTCCGAAAGAAATGGATGGTCACGTGGATTTTTAAAAAAGAATACCATGATTGATAATTCAAGCCATGTCTATTTTGAAAGGAAACTTGGTATTAATAACAAGAAAAAATTTGTATGTTAATCACAATAGAAACCCTTGTATGTTATATAAATTTCAAACTATTAAGTTGCTTGAAAATCTATAAGTTGCAATTAATTTACTACACCATTGCGGGGATAGATAGCTCATGTTATTTTTGAGAGCCGTCCGGATCAAACACATTGGTCCCATGTTTTTTTTCTCCTCCATTTTCCACCCTTTTCAATGCCTCATTTTTTTCATGCCCATTGTAATAGGGAGTTTCGACTTTATCGAGGGTAATAGGTTGTCGATGTTCAAGCTGTTCCTTTCAGAATGCATGAGAGTGGGAAACCAAGCAATGATGACCTTCCTCTCCCTACAAAAATGGATAACATGCACAAATGTCCTCTTTCGCTTTTTCGAGCTCCTTTCTATTTTCAGCAGTGAAGTTGTAACAAAAGAGAGATAGCATGATTGACAAATAAGTTAGCCATGTCTATTTTGAAAGTCACTTGGTATTACAGTAACAAGAAAATCCTTGTATGTTACTCACAATAGAAACCCTTGTATGTTATATAAATTTCAAACTATTAAGTTGCTTGAAAATCTATAAGTTGCAATTAATTTACTACACCATTGCGGGGATAGCTCAGTTGGGAGAGCGTCAGACTGAAGATCTGAAGGTCGCGTGTTCGATCCACGCTCACCGCAATGCCTCGATGTTTGGCATGCCCATTGTAATAGGGAGTCGTCGACGACGTGTTATCGGAGGGTAACAAGTCGTCGATGTTCAAGCGTGGGAGAATGCATGAGGTGGGAAACCAAGCAATGATGACCTTCCTCTCCCTACAAAAAATGGATAACATGCACAAATGTCGTCAGGCTTTTTTCAAGCCCCTTTCTATTTTCAGCAGTGATGTTGTAACAAAAGAGAGATAATGATGATTGACAAATAAGTTAGCCATGTCTATTTTGAAAGACGCTTTGGTATTACCATAACAAGAATACCCTTGTATGTTAATCACAATAGAAACCCTTGTATGTTATATAAATTTCAAACTATTAAAGTTGCTTGAAAATCTATAAGTTGCAATTAATTTACTACACCATTGCGGGATAGCTCGGTTGGGAGAGCGCCGTCGAAAGATCCGGTCGCTGGTTCGATCCATGCCACCGCAATGCCTCGATGTTTGGCATGCCCATGGCCATTGTAATAGGGAGTCGCCGACGATCATTTGTTATCGGAGGGTAACAGGTCATCGATGTTCAAAGCGAAAGAGAATGCATGAGGTGGGAAACCAAGCAATGATGACCTTCCTCTCCCTACAAAAAATGGATAACATGCACAAATGTCGCCGGGCTTTTTCAAGCCCCTTTCTATTTTCAGCAAGATGATGTTGTAACAAAAGAGAGATAATGATGATTGACAAATAAGTTAGCCATGTCTATTTTGAAAGACGCTTTGGTATTACCATAACAAGAAAAATTCTTTGTATGTTAATCACAATAGAAACCCTTGTATGTTATATAAATTTCAAACTATTAAATTGCTTGAAAATCTATAAGTTGCAATTAATTTACTACACCATTATCATAGGTCATTCTTCTTTGGATCCGGAGGTCACAATTCGATCCACGCCACCACCGCAATGCCTCGATGTTTGGCATGCCCATTGTAATAGGGAGTCAAAAAAAATACCTGAGGGTAAATCTTGTCGATGTTCAAAATTTTTGAGAATGCATGAGGTGGGAAACCAAGCAATGATGACCTTCCTCTCCCTAAAAAAAAAGAGGATAACATGCACAAATGTCGCCGCTTTTTCAAGCCCCTTTCTATTTTCAGCAAAGGGATGTTGTAACAAAAGAGAGATAAAGATGATTGACAAATAAGTTAGCCATGTCTATTTTGAAAGAAAAAGTGGCGCTTTGGTGAGACCATTGCAAAAGGAAAAAGGTATGTTTACTTAAATAACAAGAATAAAAGTATGTTAATCACAATAGAAACCCAATATGTTATAAAAATTCAAACTGGAGGAAAAAAAAGCAAAGGAAAATCAAAAAGTTGCAATTTGTGCCCTACTTTACTGGAAAAATTTTCAAAGAAGGACATTGGGAGAGTATTGAAACCCTTGTAAAATAAAAATATGTTTCAAAACCCTTTGGGATTTTTGGTAAAATCGAAATAAGTTAGGTGGAAAAAATTTTTTGACAAAAGGAAATTTGGAAGGGCATGCAATTGTTGTATTTCCATTTCAAACGAAAAAAAATGTCAAAAAATTTTTTGCATGATTGAAAAATTTTCCAATGAAAAAATGTTGGTAAAATGGGAAATGCAAGGTGGGAAACCAAGGGAATGATGACCTTCCTCTCCCTACAAAAATGGATAACATGCACAAATGTCCTCAATTTTTTCTTGAAAAATTTTCAGCAAAGAGAGTTAAGTTGTAACAAAAGAGAGATACCATGATTGACAAATAAGTTAGCCATGTCTATTTTGAAAGACGGGAGGTATTACCATAAACAAAAAAAAATACCCTTGTATGTTAAAAACAATAGAAACCCTTGTATGTTATATAAATTTCAAACTATTAAGTTGCTTGAAAATCTATAAGTTGCAATTAATTTATTACACCATTGAAAGGGGATAGCTCGAAAAAGAGAGCCGTCGGATGAAGATCCCGAAGGTCGTGAAGTTCGAATCCATGCTCACCGCAATTTTAATGCCTCGATGTTTGGCATGCCCATTGTAATAGGGAGTCGTCGACGACGTGTTATCAGAGGGTAACAGGTCGTCGATGTTCAAGCGTGGGAGAATGCATGAGGTGGGAAACCAAGCAATGATGACCTTCCTCTCCCTACAAAAAATGGATAACATGCACAAATGTCGTCAGGCTTTTTTTCAAGCCCCTTTCTATTTTCAGCAGTGATGTTGTAACAAAAGAGAGATACGATGATTGACAAATAAGTTAGCCATGTCTATTTTGAAAGACGCTTGGTATTACCATAACAAGAATACCCTTGTATGTTAATCACAATAGAAACCCTTGTATGTTATATAAATTTCAAACTATTAAGTTGCTTGAAAATCTATAAGTTGCAATTAATTTACTACACCATTGCGGGGATAGCTCAGTTGGGAGAGCGTCAGACTGAAGATCTGAAGGTCGCGTGTTCGATCCATGCTCACCGCAATGCCTCGATGTTTGGCATGCCCATTGTAATAGGGAGTCGTCGACGACGTGTTATCGGAGGGTAACAGGTCGTCGATGTTCAAGCGTGGGAGAATGCATGAGGTGGGAAACCAAGCAATGATGACCTTCCTCTCCCTACAAAAATGGATAACATGCACAAATGTCGTCGCTTTTTTCAAGCCCTTTCTATTTTCAGCAGTTGATGTTGTAACAAAAGAGAGATAATGATGATTGACAAATAAGTTAGCCATGTCTATTTTGAAAGACGCTTTTTCCATTACCATAACAAGAATACCCTTGTATGTTAATCACAATAGAAACCCTTGTATGTTATATAAATTTCAAACTGTTAAATTGCTTGAAAATCTATAAGTTGCAATTAATTTACTACACCATTGCGGGGATAGCTCAGTTGGGAGAGCGTCAGACTGAAGATCTGAAGGTCATGTGTTCGATCCACGCCACGCCATGTTCAATGATCCCTCACCGGTTGAATGCCGATTTTTGGCATGCCCATTGTAATAGAGTTTCAAATTTTATTGTGGGGAGGGTAATAGGTTGTCGATGTTCAAGCGTAGGAGAATGCATGAGGTGGGAAACCAAGCAATGATGACCTTCCTCTCCCTACAAAAAATGGATAACATGCACAAATGTCCTCGCTTTTTCAAGCCCCTTTCTATTTTCAGCAGTGATGTTGTAAATAAAAGAGAGATACCATGATTGACAAATAAGTTAGCCATGTCTATTTTGAAAGACGCTTGGTATTACCATAACAAGAATACCCTTGTATGTTAATCACAATAGAAACCCTTGTATGTTATATAAATTTCAAACTATTAAGTTGAAAATCTATAAGTTGCAATTAATTTATTACACCATTGCGGGGATAGCTCAGTTGGGAGAGCCGCCGACCAAGATCCGAAAGGTCGCGTGTTCGATCCACGCTCACCGCAATGCCTCGATGTTTGGCATGCCCATTGTAATAGGGAGTCGTCGACGACGTGTTATCGGAGGGTAACAGGTCGTCGATGTTCAAGCGTGGGAGAATGCATGAGGTGGGAAACCAAGCAATGATGACCTTCCTCTCCCTACAAAAAATGGATAACATGCACAAATGTCGTCAGGCTTTTTTCAAGCCCCTTTCTATTTTCAGCAGAGGAGTGATGTTGTAACAAAAGAGAGATACGATGATTGACAAATAAGTTAGCCATGTCTATTTTGAAAGACGCTTGGTATTACCATAACAAGAATACCCTTGTATGTTAATCACAATAGAAACCCTTGTATGTTATATAAATTTCAAACTATTAAGTTGCTTGAAAATCTATAAGTTGCAATTAATTTACTACACCATTGCGGGGATAGCTCGGGCTGGGAGAGCGCCGATTCGAAGATCCGAAGGGTCGCGTGTTCGATCCACGCCACCGCAATGCCCTCGATGTTTGGCATGCCCATTGTAATAGGGAGTCGTCGACGACGTGTTATCGGAGGGTAACAGGTCATCGATGTTCAAGCATGGGAGAATGCATGTTCAAAGCAATGATGACCTTCCTTCCCTGCATGAGGTGGGAAACCAAGCAATGATGACCTTCCTCTCCCTACAAAAAATGGATAACATGCACAAATGTCGCCGCTTTTTTTTTCAAGCCCCTTTCTATTTTCAGCAAAGTGATGTTGTAACAAAAGAGAGATAATGATGATTGACAAATAAGTTAGCCATGTCTATTTTGAAAGACGACGCTTGGTATTACCATAACAAGAATACCCTTGTATGTTAATCACAATAGAAACCCTTGTATGTTATATAAATTTCAAACTATTAAGTTGCTTGAAAATCTATATAAGTTGCAATTAATTTACTACACCATTGCGGGGATAGCTCTCGGTTGGGAGAGCGTCGACCAAGATCCCTTGTCAAGGTCCCCCGATCCACGCCACCGCAATGCCTTCGATGTTTGGCATGCCCATTGTAATAGGGAGTCGCCCGATTGTTATCGGAGGGTAACAAAATTCGATGTTCAAGCGTGGGGAGAATGCATGAGGTGGGAAACCAAGCAATGATGATGCCTTGAGGTGGGAAACCAAGCAATGATGACCTTTTCTCTCCCTACAAAAATGGATAACATGCAAAAATGGAAATGTCGTCATGCTTTTTTTCAAGCCCCTTTCTATTTTCAGCAAAGGATGTTGTAACAAAAAGAGAGATAATGATGATTGACAAATAAGTTAGCCATGTCTATTTTGAAAGACGCTTTGGTATTACCATAACAAGAATACCCTTGTATGTTAATCACAATAGAAACCCTTGTATGTTATATAAATTTCAAACTATTAAGTTGCATGAAAATCTATAAGTTGCAATTAATTTACTACACCATTGCGGGATAGCTCGGCTTGGGAGAGCCGCCGATCAAGATCCGAAGGTCGCGTTTTCGATCCACGCCACCGCAATGCCTTTCGATGTTTGGCATGCCCATTGTAATAGGGAGTCGTCGACGACGTGTTATCGGAGGGTAACAGGTCGTCGATGTTCAAGCCGCGGGAGAATGCATGAGGTGGGAAACCAAGCAATGATGACCTTCCTCTCCCTACAAAAATGGATAACATGCACAAATGTCGGGGAAGTGCTTTTTGCGCTTTTTTCAAGCCCCTTTCTATTTTCAGCAAAGATGTTGTAACAAAAGAGAGATAATGATGATTGACAAATAAGTTAGCCATGTCTATTTTGAAAGACGCTTTGGTATTACCATAACAAGAATAAATACCTTGTATGTTAATCACAATAGAAACCCTTGTATGTTATATAAATTTCAAACTATTAAGTTGCTTGAAAATCTATAAGTTGCAATTAATTTACTACACCATTGCGGGATAGCTCGGGAAGAGCGTCCGACCAAGATCCGGTTTTGATCACTAAATTTCGATCCATCCCACCGCAATGCCTCGATGTTTGGCATGCCCATTGTAAAAGAAGGGAGTCGCCGACGAAAATGGTTATCGGAGGGTAACAAATTGCTTGAAAAAAATGTTCAAGGCAAATGGAGAATGCATGAGGATGTTCCTCTCCTAAGATGTTCCTTTATGAGGTGGGAAACCAAGCAATGATGACCTTCCTCTCCCAACAAAAAATGGATAACATGCACAAATGTCGTCAGGCTTTTTTCAAGCCCCTTTCTATTTTCAGCAGTGATGTTGTAACAAAAGAGAGATACGATGATTGACAAATAAGTTAGCCATGTCTATTTTGAAAGACGCTTGGTATTACCATAACAAGAATACCCGTATATGTTAATCACAATAGAAACCCTTGTATGTTATATAAATTTCAAACTATTAAGTTGCTTGAAAATCTATAAGTTGCAATTAATTTACTACACCATTGCGGGGATAGCTCAGTTGGGAGAGCCCGCCGACCAAGATCCGAAGGTCGCTAAGTGTTCGATCCACGCTCACCGCAATGCCTCGATGTTTGGCATGCCCATTGTAATAGGGAGTCGTCGACGACGTGTTATCGGAGGGTAACAGGTCGTCGATGTTCAAGCGTGGGAGAATGCATGAGGTGGGAAACCAAGCAATGATGACCTTCCTCTCCCTACAAAAAATGGATAACATGCACAAATGTCGCCGCTTTTTTCAAGCCTTTTTTTTCAATTCCCCCCTTTTATTTTCAGCAGTGATGTTGTAACAAAAGAGAGATAATGATGATTGACAAATAAGTTAGCCATGTCTATTTTGAAAGACGCTTTGGTATTACCATAACAAGAATACCCTTTGTATGTTAATCACAATAGAAACCCTTTATGTTATATAAATTTCAAACAAACTATTAAATTGCTTTGAAAATCTATAAGTTGCAATTAATTTACTACACCATTGCGGGATAGCTCTAGCTTGGGAGAGCCGCCATGAAGATGACCGATTTAAGGTCGGCTTGTTCGATCCACGCCACCGCATTATTTTTTGCATGCCCATTTTAATATTAGTCGGAAAATTTGCTAAAGAAAAAAATTGCCGATTTTTCCCGCATTGAGAATGCATGAGGTGGGAAACCAAGCAATGATGACCTTCCTCTTTACAAAAAATGGATAACATGCACAAATGTCGCAAAGCAGCCCCTTTCTCCTTTCTTTTTTCAGAAGGATGTTGTAACAAAAGAGAGATACCATGATTGACAAATAAGTTAGCCATGTCTATTTTGAAAGACGCTGGGTATTAATAACAAGAAAATTGATATGTTATGGATCACAATAGAAACCCTTGTATGTTATATAAATTTCAAACTAAAATTGCTTGAAAATCCATAAGTTGATGACCTTCCTACACCATTTCCATGAAAAATAAAAAAATGGATAAAATGCCATGCCTCCAAATTGCATGCCCATTGTTCAAAAGAGTCGCGCCAAAGGGGTTTCAGGCCCCTTTCTATTTTTAGAATGCCCATGTTGTAAAACAAAAAGAGATTCTCCCAAAAAAATTGACAAATAAGTTTGCTTTCGATTTGAATATGTCTATTTTGAAAGAATGATTCCCTTGTATGCTTATTGGCATTAAAGAATAATACTTTGTAAAAACATTAATCACAATATGAAACCCTTGTATGTTATATAAAAAGAGAGATAATTCAAACAAATAAGTTAGCCATGTCTATTTTGAAAACTTTGAAATCTATAAATAACAAGAAAATAATTTATGTTAATCACAATAGAAACATTTGTATGTTATATAGCTCAAACTATTAAAGATTTTCAAAATCCGATTGAAATGTTCGACTACACCATTGGCGGCTTCATAGCTCGCCATGGGGAAAGAGCCGTGGTCCAAGATCAAATCCATCCAATCCCACCGCCACAATGTTCCTGTTTGGCATGCCCATTGTAATAGGGAGTCGTCGAATCGCCAATGTTATCAAGGTCGAATAACATAATTTCAAGTTCAAAAGGAGAATGCATGAGGTGGGAAACCAAGCAATGATGACCTTCCTCTCCCTACAAAAAATGGATAACATGCACAAATGTCGTCAGGCTTTTTTCAAGCCCCTTTCTATTTTCAGCAGTGATGTTGTAACAAAAGAGAGATACGATGATTGACAAATAAGTTAGCCATGTCTATTTTGAAAGACGCTTGGTATTACCATAACAAGAAAAATCCTTGTATGTTAATCACAATAGAAACCCTTTGTATGTTATATAAATTTCAAACTATTAAGTTGCTTGAAAATCTATAAGTTGCAATTAATTTAGTACACACCATTGCGGGATAGCTCGGTTGGGAGAGCGCCGACCAAGATCCGGCGGTCGCGGTTCGATCCATGCTCACCGCAATGCCTCGATGTTTGGCATGCCCATTGTAATAGGGAGTCGCCGACGACCATGTGTTATCGAGGGTAAAGTGTCGTCGATGTTCAAAGCGTGGGAGAATGCATGAGGTGGGAAACCAAGCAATGATGACCTTCCTCTCCCTACAAAAAATGGATAACATGCACAAATGTCCTCGCGGCTTTTTCAAGCCCCTTTCTATTTTCAGCAGTGATGTTGTAACAAAAGAGAGATACGATGATTGACAAATAAGTTAGCCATGTCTATTTTGAAAGACGCTTGGTATTACCATAACAAGAATACCCTTGTATGTTAATCACAATAGAAACCCTTGTATGTTATATAAATTTCAAACTATTAAGTTGCATGAAAATCTATAAGTTGCAATTAATTTACTACACCATTGCGGGATAGCTCATTTGGGGAGAGCGCCGACCAAGATCTGAAGGTCGCGTGTTTCGATCCACGCCACCGCAATGCCTCGATGTTTGGCATGCCCATTGTAATAGGGAGTCGTCGACGACGTGTTATCGGAGGGTAACAGGTCGTCGATGTTCAAGCATGGGAGAATGCATGAGGTGGGAAACCAAGCAATGATGACCTTCCTCTCCCTACAAAAAATGGATAACATGCACAAATGTCGTTATTTTTCAAGCCCCTTTCTATTTTCAGCAGTGAAGTTGTAACAAAAGAGAGATACTATGATTGACAAATAAGTTAGCCATGTCTATTTTGAAAGACGCTTGGTATTACCATAACAAGAATACCCTTGTATGTTAATCACAATAGAAACCCTTGTATGTTATATAAATTTCAAACTATTAAGTTGCTTGAAAATCTATAAGTTGCAATTAATTTACTACACCATTGCGGGGATAGCTCAGTTTGGGAGAGCGCCGACCAAGATCCGAAGGTCGTCGCGTGTTCGATCCACGCCACCGCAATGCCTCGATGTTTGGCATGCCCATTGTAATAGGGAGTCGTCGACGACGTGTTATCGGAGGGTAACAAGTCGTCGATGTTCAAGCGTGGGAGAATGCATGAGGTGGGAAACCAAGCAATGATGACCTTCCTCTCCCAACAAAAAATGGATAACATGCACAAATGTCGTCAGGCTTTTTTCAAGCCCCTTTCTATTTTCAGCAGTGATGTTGTAACAAAAAGAGATAATGATGATTGACAAATAAGTTAGCCATGTCTATTTTGAAAGACGCTTTGGTATTACCATAACAAGAATACCCTTTGTATGTTAATCACAATAGAAACCCTTGTATGTTATATAAATTTTGACAAATAAGTTAGCCATGTCTATTTTGAAAGCTTGAAAATAACAAGAATACCCGTTGTTAATCACAATAGAAACCCTTATATTTACTACACCATTGTTCTTTGGTCGGGATAAGTTGCTCAGACCCTTAAATGATTTACAATAGCAATAAGAGAATAACCCGAAGATCCATTGTTAACATTCACAAACCATTCACGCTTTATGCCTTTTACTCTTTTTTTTTCCTTTTTCCTCGTTTTTGGCATTGCCCATTTTTCTTTTCCTTTTTTTTTTTTATTTTTAGGGTAATATGGTTCCTTTCTTTCTTTTTTTCTTTTCTTTTCTTTGCATTTCACATGGGAAACCAAGCAATGATGACCTTTTTCCCTTCTTCCCAAAAATTTTCATGCAATTCTTTTTCCTTTTTTTTTTCTCTTTTCCCAAGCCCCTTTTTATTTTCTTTTTTTCCTTTTTAACAAAAAGAGATTCTTGGCTTCTTTTTTTTCCTTTTTTAGCCATTTCTATTTTGAAAGAAGTCCCTTCTCTTTTCCCATTTAATCACAATATTCCTTGTATGTTTTTTTTCTACTATTTTTTTTGAAAATCTATTTTGCTCCTTTACCCACCCTTTTTAGCTTCCCCTTTTCCCCTCTCTATTTTTCCTTTTTTCCTTTCCCTTTTCCCATGACATTTTTTTTTCTTTTTTTCTAATTTTTCTTGCTCTTTTCTTTCCATTCGTCCCCTTTTTTCTCCATGCCTTGTTTCCCTTCCATTTGCATGCTCTTTTTTCCTTCCCTTTTACCCTTTTTGTTCACCCTTTCCTCTTTTCCTTTTCCTGTCGCAGGTGTCCATCTTCCCCTTTTCCTCTTGCTTTTTTCGGGTTCTTTTTTCCACTTTCCTCCTTTTTATTTTTTCATTTTTCTTTTCCATTTCAGTTCCCCTTTTTCCCTTCCCTTTTCCTCTCTTTTCCCACCCTTTCCCTCTTCCCCTTTTTGATGGTGCCCTTTTTTCCCTTCATTTTTTTGATTTCGTTTTCTATCCCAAAAAATTTATTTCCTTTTTTTTTTTTTTTTTTTTTTTTTTGAGGGCAAGATATTTTTATTTTTTATTAATAATATGTAATAAATACATTTATTGATGGCTCCATAGTAGCCTTTCGCCCTAACCGGGTCAACCGCCTTTGTACTCAAACCCCAAGTATGAAGGTAGAGAGGACACCATTTGAGAAATCATCAAAAAAAAAATCCTTTTCATGACCCTTGATGCCACCCTAAAATGCCTCCCGAAGATCTTTTTAGACAAAGGTAGAAGTTTTTATGTCTTCCCCTTCCAGCGCATTTTGGCCTTCAAAGAGTTTATCATGAAAAGGTACTACAAGGAGACTACTTGCTTTTTTTCCCCCTTTAAGAGACAAATTGTCTCACCATCTTCTCAAAATGCCAATGCCTTCTTCCTCCCCAAAGGGTGGTCTTTTTTTCTTCATACGTGTCTACTTTTAGTCACCATTTTGGGCTTCATAATCATTGTACTAGGTGAGACTTGGTCCTCCCATCCAAATGCCACGATCTTTACCTTATTCTTTTCCTTTTCAAAGTCTTGATGTCTCTAAAAAAACAACACCATTCTTCCAAATTTTGGAAGAGGGCCAACTTGAAAAAGCTTTTTTGCACCTTCAAGATAACATCTTAACCATACAAAATCTGTTTTTTTCAACATTGATCAAAAATAATGCATCCATGTCCAAACCATTTGAAAGATCGAGCTTGGTTTGATAATTCCTTGTGAGTCATCATTGTACACCTTCGCAAGAATTCCCCTTTCCCGATATTTCATACAATGGGACAACATAAGAATCAAGATGCTAAATACAACCAAAATGCGCACAACACCCGAGGAAAATCACCGCCAAAAGTAGTGCCAAAGATGCCAAGATTGAATAAATCTTTTCTTACAATAACCATTCTATTGTTAATAAGATCTGTAGCATACCCCAAGCCATGGCCACCCAAGCAAACATCCGATAGAGGCTGATTCAAGTTCATTGCTGCTCCAACTAATCTTAAATGACTTAGATATTCATCACTTTAGAAGGAAGGATACTTCTTCCATGTTAATAAATTGAAGAAGATTCAACCCGGTTATTATGGGCATAATCACCTCCCCAATGAAAACCAAACCTAGTACCTTTTCCAAATGGAATATGCCATTTTAAGCCACCATTATTTTCACAATGATAGTTGTAACAAAAATCGATAATAACCTGGTCAAATAACCCACAAAGGAGAGAGGGACAAAGCATGCCATAAAACCCTTGAACTTCTTCAACATGCACCAACAAAGCAAAAAATACAACCTCATTGATGCAAAATGGCTTCACCTAGTGCTGATTTAATGTTTCCTGTTTAGAGGGCAAAAGTCTTTCACCTCAAGGTCATGTGATAAGGGTCCCTTGAGGAGTCTAGGCTAACACCAAAGAAACCTTTCCTACAAGACAACCGTTCAAGCCGTTCACCTTCTCAAAATCATGCCAAAATTTTGACCTTTTTCACAAAAAGCGATTTTTTGCCATTTTTATCTTCCATTCTCTGGAGGGTATGAGCACACTTCTCCACGAACATGTTGTAACAAAAGAGAGATTTTATTTAAAAATTTTTATTTTGACATCTCCTTCTCCATTCCTTCCCTTTTTCCTTTTCCCTTTTCCCTTTTTCCCATGCCTTTTTTCTTCCCTTTTTTGAAAATCTTTTTTTTTTTTTTTTTTTTTTTTCCTCGTGCCTTTTTTCCCTTCATTCTCCCTTTCCTTCCTTTTTTTCCTTTCCCCCCTTTTTCCTTTTCCCATTTTTTTTTTTTCCCCCCTTTTCTACTTCCCTTTTTTTCGGGTACCCATTTTGTCCTTCCCTTTTCCTCCTTTTTTTCCTCTTCCCAAGAAAATTTTCTTTTCCTTTTTTTATCCTATCAAATTTTTTCCCAATTCCATCTCGATTCCTTTCCTTTCCTCACCCTTTCCCTTTTTTCTCTTTTTTCCCGCCCCTTCTTTTTCCCTTTCCTTTTGTTGTAACAAAAGAGAGATGACGTTCCTCCTTTTTCTTTTCTCTTTCCCTTTTGAAAAGCCCTTTTCCCCTTTCCTCTTTTTCTTTTCCCTTTCTCTTTCCTTTATCCCCTTCCCATTTTTTTTAAATTTCCAACTTTCCCCATCATTTTCCTTTAAGTCCCTTTTTTTCCTTACTACACCATTTTTTCCCTTCGTCACCTTTTTCCTCTTCCCTTTTTTCCCTTTCCCTCTTCCCCAAGCCCTTTTCTTCCTTCATATTGTTACTTTCCTTTTCTCTTTTCCCATGCTTTCCTTTTTTTTTCCCCTTCCAAATTGGGAGAAAAAGCCTTCTTCTTTTCCTCTTTCCCTTTTCCCCCTCCTTTTTTTTTTTTTTGACCCTAGCCTTCTTCCATTCTTTTTTGAAAGATTTCCTTCTCCTCTTGTCTTTTTTAAGAATTTTCCCCTTTCCCCATCACACCCTTTTTCCCAATGTCCTCTTTTCTTCCCAAAACCCCCTCAAACTATTTTTTTTTCCCTTTTCCCATGCCCTTTTCCACCCCCTACCCTTTTCTTTTTTTCAAATTTCCCTTCCCATTCCCTCTTTCCCTTTTCTCGGTGTCCTTTTTTCCCCTTCCCTTTCCTCCCCTTTTTTTTTTTTTCTTTCTTTTCCCTTTTCCCCTGCCCTTTTCTCCTTTTTTTCTTTCCCTTTTGTCCATGCCTTTTTTGCCTTCACTTTTCCTCTTTCCTCCTCCTTTTCCTTTACCCTTTCCTCTTAAGAATCAAATGCATGGCCAATGTCAGCGGTGGTGGGAAGTTGTTTGTATTTTCAAAAGCCTATAGATGCAATCAAATGATCTAAACCAACAAATTAGGGTTTGCTTCATGACATACTTAAATTATATAACATTATAATATAAGATACTAGTAATGGTTAATCAAAAAGAAAAAATGTTTGGGAACATTTGTGGATGGAAACCTATTAAATCGGACTCATTAACCAAGTCCATCATATCTAGGCTATAAGAGGTTTTGTGCATTTGATAACCTTCCCTTTGCTCTATCCCCGCAATATCCTTTTTTTTTGCTCATTTTTCTTACACACTTTCTTTTTTTCCCTTTTCTTATTTTTCCTGCACATTTACTTTTCTCCTTCTCTCTCTTTTTTTTTTTTTTTTTTTTTTTACCCTCTTCTCCCTCCTCTTTTCCTTCCTTTTCTCCTTCAAACTTTTTTTCCTTTTCCCTTTCCCTTTTTTTGGCTTTTTTTTTCCTTCACTTTTCACCTTTCTCCACCTTCCCATTTTTCTCATGCTCTTTTTTCCTTTTCTTTTTTCTCCATTCCTTTTGACCTTTCTCTTTTCCCTTCCCTTTTCTCATGCCCTTTTTGCATTCCCTTTTCCCCACCTTTTTTTTTTTTTGTTTTTTCTTCCTCTAATCCTCACCCTCTTCTTCTTTATCTCATGTCTCTTTTTTCCCAAAGAAGAGAGTCTTCCTTTTTTTAAGAATAACATTTTTTTTCCTTTTCCTTCCCCCTTTATGTTATCCTTTTTTTTTTTTTTTCCCTTTCCTTCTTTTTTTCATCATTTCCCCATTTTCCATTTTTTCCTTAATCACAATCCTTTTCCTTCCCCCCTTCTTTTTCAAACTTTTCCTTTTCCTTTTTATTTTTTGCAATTTTCCCTTTTTTTCCATGTATTTTTCCATTCCCTTTTTTTTCCATTTTTTTTACTTGCCTTTTCTTCCAAGAAGTTCCCCATTTTGAAAAATCCATATTCCATTTTTTTTTTTTTTTTTTCCTTTTCCCTATACTCTTTTTTCAAACTATTTTTACCCTTTCCTCAAAAATCAAGCCTCTTCTAGTTTTTTACACCCCTTTTTCCCCCTTCCTCTTTTCCATTTTCCCTCCTTATTCCTCGTGTTCTTTTTAACCATTTAAAAAATCCTTTTTTCTTTTCCTTCTTTTTTTCATCCTTTTCTCTTTTTTTGCATGCCCTTTTCCTCTTTCCATGTTCCAAAGAGAGGTCATTCCATTTTTTTCCATTTTTTTTCACATGCCCTTTTTTTGTCCTTTTCCCAAATAAGTTAGCCATCCCCTTTTCCCATTTTCCTCTTTTCCTATTCCATGTTTTTTATATAAATTTCAAACTATTAAATTTTTTTTTGCTTTTAAAATTTTCCTTTTCCCCAAATTCCATCTCTTTTTTTCCTTTCTTTTTTTTTCCTTTCCTCACCCTTTTTTGCTCTTCTGGTGCCAGATTCTCCTTCCTCTCTCATTTCCCTCTTCCTTTTCCTCATGCCCTTTTCCTTTTTTTGCCTCATTTTTCCTTCTTCCTTCCCTTTCTATTTTTCCATGCCCTTTTTTTCCTTCTCTCCATCATTCTTATCTTCCCCTTTTTTCCTTGAAATCTATAAGTTTTCCAAATTATTTTTCCTTTTGGACCCTATTTTTTTTCTTCCTTTTCCTCTCTTGCCCACCGGTTTTCCCTTATTTTGTCCTCACCCTTTTGCCCCTTTTCATGAGGTGTCCTTTTTTCCTTCCTTTTTCTCCATTTCTTTTTTTTCCTTTTCCTTTTTAACATGCCTCTTTTTCCTTTTTTTCCCTTCTCCCCTTTTCCCCTTTCTTTTTTTCTCAGCCCTTTTTTCTGATGTTGTAACAAAAGAGAGATAATGATTGACAAATAAGTTAGCCATGTCTATTTTGAAAGACGCTTGGTATTACCATAACAAGAATACCCTTGTATGTTAATCACAATAGAAACCCTTGTATGTTATATAAATTTCAAACTATTAAGTTGCTTGAAAATCTATAAGTTGCAATTACTTTACTACACCATTGCGGGGATAGCTCAGTTGGGAGAGCGTCAGACTGAAGATCTGAAGGTCGCGTGTTCGATCCACGCTCACCGCAATGCCTCGATGTTTGGCATGCCCATTGTAATAGGGAGTCGTCGACGGCGTGTTATCGGAGGGTAACAGGTGTCAAAATGTTCAAAGCGTGGGAGAATGCATGAGGTGGGAAACCAAGCAATGATGACCTTCCTCTCCCTACAAAAAATGGATAACAGGTCGTCGATGTTCAAGCGTGGGAGAATGCATGAGGTGGGAAACCAAGCAACGATGACCTTCCTCTCCCTACAAAAAATGGATAACATGCACAAATGTCGTCAGGCTTTTTTCAAGCCCCTTTCTATTTTCAGCAGTGATGTTGTAACAAAAGAGAGATACGATGATTGACAAATAAGTTAGCCATGTCTATTTTGAAAGACGCTTGGTATTACCATAACAAGAATATACCCTTGTATGTTAATCACAATAGAAACCCTTGTATGTTATATAAATTTCAAACTATTAAGTTGCATGAAAATCTATAAGTTGCAATTACTTTACTACACCATTGTGGGGATAGCTCAGTTGGGAGAGCGTCAGACTGAAGATCTGAAGGTCGCGTGTTCGATCCACGCTCACCGCAATGCCTCGATCTTCGGCATGCCCATTGTAATAGGGAGTCGTCGACGACGTGTTATCGGAGGGTAACAAGTCGTCGATGTTCAAGCGTGGGAGAATGCATGAGGTGGGAAACCAAGCAATGATGACCTTCCTCTCCCAACAAAAAATGGATAACATGCACAAATGTCGTCAGGCTTTTTTCAAGCCCCTTTCTATTTTCAGGCAAGTGATGTTGTAACAAAAGAGAGATAATGATGATTGACAAATAAGTTAGCCATGTCTATTTTGAAAGACGGCTTGGTATTACCATAACAAGAATACCCGTATGTTAATCACAATAGAAACCCTTATATGTTATATAAATTTCAAACTATTAAGTTGCTTGAAAATCTATAACTTGCAATTAATTTACTACACCATTGCGGGATAGCTCGGTTGGGAGAGCCGCCGATGAAGATCCGAAGGTCGCGTGTTCGATCCACGCCACCGCAATGCCTCGATGTTTGGCATGCCCATTGTAATAGGGAGTCGTCGACGATGTGTTATCGGAGGGTAACAGGTCGTCGATGTTCAAGCGTGGGAGAATGCATGAGGTGGGAAACCAAGCAATGATGACCTTCCTCTCCCTACAAAAATGGATAACAGTCGTCGATGTTCAAGCGTGGGAGAATGCATGAGGTGGGGAAACCAAGCAATGATGACCTTCCTCTCCCTAAAAAAATGGATAACATGCACAAATGTCGTCCGCTTTTTTTCAAGCCCCTTTCTATTTTCAGCGGTGATGTTGTAACAAAAAGAGAGATAATGATGATTGACAAATAAGTTAGCCATGTCTATTTTGAAAGACGCTTTATTATTACCATAACAAGAATACCCTTGTATGTTAATCACAATAGAAACCCTTGTATGTTATATAAATTTCAAACTATTAAGTTGCATGAAAATCTATAAGTTGCAATTACTTTACTACACCATTGCGGGGATAGCTCAGTTGGGGAGAGCGCCACATCGAAGATCCGAAGGTCGCGTTCGATCCACGCCATCCACGCTTTGGCATGCCCATTGTAATAGGGAATGCCTCGATGTTATTGGCATGCCCATTGTAATAGGGAGAATGCATGAGGTGGGAAACCAAGCAATGATGACCTTCCTCTCCCTACAAAAATGGAAAACATGCACAAATGTCGCCGGGCTTTTTCAAGCCCCTTTCTATTTTCAGCAGTGATGTTGTAACAAAAGAGAGATACGATGATTGACAAATAAGTTAGCCATGTCTATTTTGAAAGACGCTTGGTATTACCATAACAAGAATACCCTTGTATGTTAATCACAATAGAAACCCTTGTATGTTATATAAATTTCAAACTATTAAGTTGCATGAAAATCTATAAGTTGCAATTACTTTACTACACCATTGCGGGGATAGCTCAGTTGGGAGAGCGTCAGACTGAAGATCTGAAGGTCGCGTGTTCGATCCACGCTCACCGCAATGCCTCGATCTTCGGCATGCCCATTGTAATAGGGAGTCGTCGACGACGTGTTATCGGAGGGTAACAAGTCGTCGATGTTCAAGCGTGGGAGAATGCATGAGGTGGGAAACCAAGCAATGATGACCTTCCTCTCCCAACAAAAAATGGATAACATGCACAAATGTCGTCAGGCTTTTTTCAAGCCCCTTTCTATTTTCAGCAGTGATGTTGTAACAAAAGAGAGATACGATGATTGACAAATAAGTTAGCCATGTCTATTTTGAAAGACGCTTGGTATTACCATAACAAGAATACCCGTGTATGTTAATCACAATAGAAACCCTTATATGTTATATAAATTTCAAACTATTAAGTTGCTTGAAAATCTATAACTTGCAATTACTTTACTACACCATTGCGGGGATAGCTCAGTTGGGAGAGCGTCAGACTGAAGATCTGAAGGTCGCGTGTTCGATCCACGCTCACCGCAATGCCTCGATGTTTGGCATGCCCATTGTAATAGGGAGTCGTCGACGACGTGTTATCGGAGGGTAACAGGTCGTCGATGTTCAAGCGTGGGAGAATGCATGAGGTGGGAAACCAAGCAATGATGACCTTCCTCTCCCTACAAAAAATGGATAACAGGTCGTCGATGTTCAAGCGTGGGAGAATGCATGAGGTGGGAAACCAAGCAACGATGACCTTCCTCTCCCTACAAAAAATGGATAACATGCACAAATATCGTCAGGCTTTTTTCAAGCCCCTTTCTATTTTCAGCAGTGATGTTGTAACAAAAAAGAGATACGATGATTGACAAATAAGTTAGCCATGTCTATTTTGAAAGACGCTTTGTATTACCATAACAAGAATATACCCTTGTATGTTTTTTTTTTTTTTTTTTTGAAGGCAAGATATTTTTATTTTTATTAATAGTATCTTATATTATAAAGTTATTCTGTAAGTGTTGGACCCAGCCCTAGATCCAACGACCCAAATTTTAGTTAAAAGTTAAACGGTTCAGATCTAAGAAACTCACCCCTTTTTTTACCCTAAAACACAAACTAAGTGGCGATGGCGTCGGATTTGTCTTGCTCTGCTTCCGGTAGACCTCCTGCGTGTGCCCATTGCTGGTGTTGCAAATTGTGATGTCTATCAGGTTTTGCTGGACAAAGCAAAGGAAACGCCAATTAGGAAGCTTTGATATGCAGAATTTGAAAGCTTGGATATGCAGAATTTAAAACTTGAGCATGGGAATTGTAATAAGTTTTGGTTATAATTTATGCAGGGTCGAACCTAATTTTTTGAAGTCTCCAGAGAGTTGTGGCAAGAAGAGGTAAATGTATGCTTTTGAGTTTCTCTAAATTCTAAAATCGTACTAAAATCGATCCTAAAATCATGAATATGATTGGGTTTGCTTGGCAGAGCAAGCAAGGACTGGCAGCCATTCGCATGCTCCAATTTTGAAGGCAGCATATCTCAAGTCCCGAGTTTATTCTCAAGTCCCGAGTTTATTCTGAAGGCTTCATTTCGGATTTTTTCCTATCTAAATAATTTCGGTTTTGTGCAGAGGGTTTTTGTGCCCAACCTCCTTGGGAAACAAGGATTGAAGCAGAGCATATGAAGCCCACATGACAGATTGTTACAAGGTATGCGATTTTAAAGCTTTGCTCTGTTTATTCTTCTTTTGTTATATAAATACCCTGTTGACATCAAGCATCTGCAAAGGCTTTGTTTATGAAGATTTGCATATATACAACTAAAACATGCACACAAAATGTGGAAGCATGGAAAGATCAAGTTTTTTAGCACTGTCTAATGTAAATCATTTGATGCAAAAGTCGAACATTTTATATGTATTATATAGTATAGAGAGCAAGATCATCCTAGGGTTTGCAGCCCAGATTTGCAAAACATGAATGGGCAAGGTAAATCTAGATGGGTCCAGCAAAGGAGTACTTGGTGAGTCAGTTATTGGAGACCTGGCCATGCTTTCTGCCTCTGAAAACAGGGTTATACACTATGTTTGCAGATCCATTGGGTAATTCTTTAGGTGAAAAGGACTCAGCTGTACAGGACAATTTCTGCATTTCAAAATGGCTAAATTCAATTCTGTTTCTTGCATGAGCAGACCCTTTGCAATTCGTTTTGGCATGCAAAGTCCGAAATTGCCAATCCTTTTTTGCATTCTTGGACTTGCGTGCATTTACAAACTGCAAACAGGTAATCTCTGATCTCTTTTGTGCAGCAAACAAGGCATTTTCCATTCCTTTATGCAGTAGACAAACAACCTCGAATTCCACTATGCAGGTGAGTTCCTGGAGCTGCCATTTGATCCTTCATGTAGTTTCTAGAATTCCTGCCTTTCTATTAGATGAACCCAGTGTAGTCTGCAGTTATTGCTTCAATTTTTGCCATGTAAGGATGTGGAATATTTACTGCAGGTGGAGGTGCGGATCTTATCCCTGATGCTTTACTCAGCTTTTGAGTTCTTTCGTTCCAAACCCATGCTTAAGCGGCTTTCACTTGCTAGCCTAGATACTCAGATGTATTGCTTTAGAGGTTGTCATATACAATTTCCCATTTGAGATGCAAGTGATACAGAGCAATACCAATGATACATACAACAAATATATGCAGATCACTGAAGAATGGGTACTGCAGCTAGCTTAGAAACATTACATATAGTGATCTGCTGGTATGACATGTCATTACTTTATTATATTCATATAATGGGCTTAAGATATTGCTTAACATATAAGCTCATTTTGTTGAGATCATACACATCTTTACGTCATATTGTATAAACATGGGTCATATTGTATAAACATGGGTTCCGATAAATCTTCGTCAACATTTCTAAAGAATCTGCAAATCCTGAACCATGTTATCAACCAATTTCGCACAATTGTGATAAATTTGTACCTCAGTTACCTATTGTCCAAATGTATGCAATGTAACAATTTTGCACATTGTCCAAATGTATGCAATGTAACAATTTTGCACAATTGTCATAAATTTGTACCTCAGTTACCTATTGTCCAAATGTATGCAATGCCAACATTACACTATTAACTCAACAGGGTCTTAAATTTGGGTGCCCTTGAGCCTTTATGGTGTGCGTTGTGTTTTGAATCCTCAGGTAGGGGCAGACAACATAGTTATTCTAATGTTTATTCGATAAAGAAATACAAAAATTGCGTGATGGATTTGGGGACGATTTTCTAAAGGAGTTGCTAAGATGGCTTATCTTTACAAGGTCGGGTTCTGGATATATGTCGTATCAGTGGCGCTATTACTGGGTTTATCCCAGCCAGCTAGACTCTCTGCATTGGATGGAGCTCTGCAAAAATGGTATTCCAGTCCCCTATAGTTGCCAAGTTTTTTATAAAACAGGGATAGTTGGATGTACCCCGTTTAACCAAGCTGGACGTTTTTGTAGACAGAGCCTGTTTTTAGCAATTTGGAAACACATTTGAGCGGATCTAAAGTACACAATTGAGGAGCGGTGCTTCGATCGGCTCCCGGAACTAACTTGAGGCGCCAACCGGGTTCGCCCAGGCGAACCCCAAAAATTCGCCCAGGCGAACCCGTCGGATTCGCCCAGGCGAACCCGCAAATGACGTGGCAGGGGCGTCGCGGGGGCTGAATGCCTGCGTGGTGTTGCTACTGGGTTCGCCCAAGCGAACCCCAAACCGGGGTTAGTGACAGATGGCAGAGACGGCAGAGCGGCAGACTGCAAAGACGGCAGAGCATTGATTGCTGCCCTGCCGGGTTCGCCCAGGCGAACCCACCGGTTCTGCTTGCAACACAAAGGCCACCGCCCAGAGAAAACCGTCGAGGAATGAGAATCAAACAACTTCTGTGCTGGGCTTCTGTGTAAGAAACGCCTTCACCTCCACCAAATATGAGACCGAGATACCGGGCCTCCTAAGTAAAAAATTCCTCCACTGCCACAAAAAATCCAGGCTGACAACAAAAGGCCTCCCTGTGTATTGCTTCCCAGCCATGTGAGCAACAACAGAGTTGGAGAGGAAATACCAAATAAATAGAGCTGGAAGAGATTTGCAAAAGATACTCCTGTTGCATCAACGCCTCAAGCAGCAGAGAGCAAGTAAGGGAAAAAAAATGGAAACGCATGCAACGGGGGCTGGATTGCACTGGACTTGCACTGATCTGAGCCGGATGATTGCTAACGGAGCAAGGGAAATCAGCAAAATGAAAAGTTTGTGCAGATTTGAGCAGGATGAATGGTTGCCAACAGAACCAGCAAAACAGCAAAGCAAAACTTGCAAAGCAAAGCAAAAACTTGTACTGCTCTGCAAGGCTTGCAATGCTCTGATCCGGAAGGTCGCCAATGCAGAAAACCCCAAATCCTACCATTTTCAAATTCGGAGAAGCTCAATAGCCCATCAGAGGGCTCAGTTTGTTTGGTGGGCTGCAGAAACGGCCGCCGTACTCCAAGCCCCCGTCCGCACCTGCCAAGCCTGCAACTAACCCCCCGGGTTCGTGTTCGCCCAGGCGAACCCGGTAGGAAGGTCGTGCCGACCCCCGCGCCCGCGAGGCTCCCGCCAGGTCGGCCCAGGCGAACCAAGTGGGTTGGCCCAAGCGAATTTTCCGGGTTCGCCTGGGCGAACCCACTTGGTTCGCGAACTTGGTTTCGGGAGCCAATAAAGTGGGCGATTGAGGAGGCGATGCCCTTCATGGTGATGTGCTGGAGTAGTCTCCAGATATATGGTGCAGATGAGCCAACACCTTTTGAACTATGGTTGGAAGATGCTTGAACTTTGATAGGGCAAAGATTAACATGTTAAAATTTATTGGGAGGTCCAACTACACTTCATTCCAGATTGATTTGTGAGGCAAGATGCATGCATCTAGACTATGTAAAGATGTTTGGATGCGTATATAAACATTCTGAAGAGTAACAGAGGTTTCTTGAGGGTTGCGTGCAAATTTATTCATAGAAAAAGTAAGCTTAAATCCATTATTGAGATCAGCCATTTGAGTTTTGCAAAGTTATGGCAGAATGTTTCACCATTTGTTATACATGAATCGAGCAAAGATTAATCCCATAGTTAATTGAAATGGAGAAGAATGAGCTCCTGTTCTTTAGAGCGCATTGCCGTGTTATGGGGTGTAGTGATTGCAGTATATGTACAATAAGTATTTATTGTAGGTGGGGAACATACAACATGCTTGCCATTTTCTCAATTTGATACATGCCCATAATGTCATATCATGGAGTGCTATGATAGCAGGATTGGACAAGATAGAGAAGCAAACTTTTAGTACATGAGAACATCAAAATGAACAACTTTTTATTATCTTGGCTGTTGATTGCCTGTTCTGCCATTGTATTATGTTCACACAGTAAATAATGACATTGCCACATCAAACAAAGTGGTCTACTTTGCCCAATGGTTTGGGGGACTTAGAATGATGTTTAATTTAATGCTAGACCTACTTATATAGATAACAAACTGCGTAGAATGTACTATTCAATTCAAATGCATGATATTGTCGAGTGTCAACAGTGACTTGGTTCTATCATTAATGGGTTTCTAACTTTGCCTAGGTAAACAAGGCAAATCAAGATTGGACCGTAATTATCTAAGTGTAAGGTAGTTTAGTTCTATCATAACATGATTCCAACTTTGCCTAAGTAAACAGGGCCATAAAATTTTGGACCATAATATCCAAATGTAAGGCTAGAAAAGTTAGGACCATAGTATTCAAATGTAAGGCGACATTATGCTTTGGTAAAGTGATATCGTAATAGTAACAGCACTAGCATTGACATTATCGTACAATCGGAAAATATTCACATACTAAATTTTGAATTAATATTTTGACATTAGTATTTCGCCATAACATTTTGAGCATGTAGCTATGATCTTTATCTATATTGAGGATGATAACTCCATCATTTACAATGTCTCAACTTATGCCCAGCCTCACGAAGAGTACAACCGCACCTCAAAACCTGCTCAGATGAAAAATCATACTCCCACTCAAGTTTCCTATGAACACGCACCGTGTTGTTCTATTCAAAGCTCTCAGAGATACGAATGCAACACTATCTAACACAAAGAAGCTTTTAAACGTTAAATCTTTAGAATTTTTGTCATAATAATAGGTTACAAAGATTGGATTATTACTGCACGCATTTCCCATTGCAGTCAAAAGATTTGCATACTTTCAACTTATGCCCAGCAACGCTGGGCACCATATATCCTATATATCCTATCTTATATTATAATGTTATGCTGTAATTCCTGGATTTGGATCTAGCCCTAATCTGGATGGCTACGATTGTGCTTTCCATCTACTTTCAGATCGGACGGTCCAGAACCTGCCTTAGGGAAACGTGCCACAGAAAAAATACAAGAACGAAAGAAAAAACTTTCGTTAGGGTTTAGGTCGGAGCTATACATCGGCGATGGCGGCAGAGATAACAACTTTAAGTAGAAGGAAACATGTGTGGGGCAGAATGGAAGGTGGATCTATGGGGAGGCACCTCTGGCAGATGCAACAGAAGGACCTCAACTCGAGGCATTGAAGGCGCGTCAAGTATAGCAATAACCATGGCTTTTCTCACAGCCATCCAAAAGCTTGCCCATTTCCAAAACATCACAGATATGCATGGTATGGTAGGGTTGGGAATAGCTAATGAATGACCCCGATCAAAAGCTCAAGGGAGCTGTGCAATTCCGTAACTTTCCACGTCCGAGGCGAAGCATTTGGATCACGACAAGCTGCCGATTACCCGGTTAGTTCGGGACCACCGCAAGCATCCCTTGCAATTCTCCTCAACTGCGGTAAGTTATAACAAAACCCGTTCGATTATACCGATGGAGTTCCCTTGCTTAGATGGTCGGATGACTTGCGGCACACAGGCTTCTCCAAGTCGGCCTCCTAGAGTCACGAAGAACAAGTCCCGGATCATTTGGAGCTAATTGCGAAAGCTTCAATTAAATAGTCCATGAGCGGCGCCATCTCCGGAATAGCTGCTATTTAACTAATTCGGACCATTCTTATAGTCTTAGGACGGTCCAGTAGCTCACGGAATATCATCCGCGAGTTATAGAAAATGTATAATGCAAAAAGCCCTCAAAGCGACATGGTTTGGGAGCATCGAAAGCAAGCGACTTTACATTTGATCATGTTGCACAATAGAACTATTCAACGAAAAATACCATGCTTGATCCCAATTTGTTGTTTGCCTCTTCAACCGGTTGAAAGAAGATGCAAGGAAAGGGGTCTATTTGGAAGACCCTCTTTGGAGGAGGGGAAGTTGGATGTCTTGAGGCGTTCTTGATTTACTAGTAATGGTGCCCAAAGAGCAAATGTTAAGGAACATTTGTGGATGGAAACCTATTCAGCTCAGACTCATTAATCAAGTCCATCATATCTAGGCTATAAGAGGTTTTTGTGCATTTGATAACCTTCCCTTTGCTCTATCCTGCATATCCTTTTTTCCTCATTTTCTTACACACTTTCTTTTTTCCCTTTTCTTATTTTTCCTGCACATTTACTTTTCTCCTTCTCTCTCTCTTTTTTTTCTTTTCTTTTTTACCCTCTTCTCCCTCCTCTTTTCCTTCCTTTTCTCCTTCTCATTTTTCCCTTTCCCTTTCCTTTTTTTGACGGCTTTTTTCCTTCCCTTTTCACCTTTCTCCACCCTTCCCATTTTTCTCATGCTCTTTTTTCCCTTTCCTTTTCCCATTCCTTTTGCTTTTCTCTTTTCCCTTCCCTTTTCTCATGCCCTTTTTGCATTCCTTTTTCCCCACCTTTTTTTTTATGTTTTTCTTCCTCTCCTCACCCTCTTCTTCTTTATCTCATGTCTCTTTTTTCCCATTTTCTTCTTCATTTTTTCTCATGCCTTTTTTCCTTTCCTTCCCCCCTTTCCGCCTCCCTTTTTCTTTTTCCCTTTCCTTCTTTTTTCATCATTTCCCCACCCTTTCCCTTTTTCCCGTGCCCTTTTCCTCTTTCCTTCCCTTCCTTTTCTCTTTCCCTTTCCCTTTCCCTTTCCCTTTCCCTTTCCCTTTCCCTTTTCCCTTTTTCCCATGTATTTTTCCATTCCCTTTTTTCCACTTTTTTTTTTTGCCTTTTCTTCCGCCTTTCCCCTACCCTCTTCCCCTTTTCCCGTCCCTATTCCCCTTTTTCTTTTTCCCCTTTCCTCATGCTCTTTTTTCCCTTTTATTTTTACCCTTTCCTCACCTTTCCCTCTTCCAATTTTTTTAAAGCCCTTTTTCCCTTCCTCTTTTCCATTTTCCCTCCTTATTCCTCGTGTTCTTTTTTCTTTCCCCTTTCCCCTTTCGCCTCCCATTTCCTTTTTCCTTTTCCTTCGTTTTTTCATCCTTTTCTCTTTTTCCATGCCCTTTTCCTCTTTCCTTTCCACCCTTTTTTTTTCCTTCTCTCTTTTCCTTTCCATTTTCCCACACCTTTTTCCATTCCATTTTCCACCTTTTTCACATGCCCTTTTTCCTCATTTTCCCACCCTCTTCCCCTTTTCCCTTTTCCTATTCCATGTTTTTTGTTCTCTTTTTGCTTTTCGCTTTTCCCTTTTCCCTTTTTCCATCTCTTTTTCCCTTTCTTTTTTTCCTTTCCTCACCCTTTTCCTCTTCTCGTGCCCTTTTCCCTTTTTCGCCTCCTTTTTCCTTTTTCCTTCCCTTTCTATTTTTCCATGCCCTTTTTCCCTTCTCTCCATCATTCTTATCTTCCCCTTTTTCCCTTCCGTCACCCTTTCCGTCTTCACCTTTTTCCCGTTGCCCTATTTTTCTTCCTTTTCCTCCCTTCCCCTTTTCTTTTCCCTTATTCTGTCCTCACCCTTTCCCCCCTTTTTCCTTTTCATAGTGTCCTTTTTTTTCCTTCCTTTTCTCCCTTTCTTTTTCTTTCCCTTTTTCGCATCTTTTCCTTTTCCTTTTCCCTTCTCCGTCTTTCCCTTTTACCGTGCCTTTTGCCTCTCACTTTGCCCTTTTCTCTGCCATTTTCCTTTCCTCTTAAGAGATCGAGCATGGCCAATCACGGTGGTGGGAAGTTGTCTGATAAATCGGCCTTCTGCAATCGATATACCTCAACTATCTAAATTAGGGTTTGATTCAAGACATACGCTAAAACTTTATAATATAAGATTCTTTGTTGGTAAGGTTTCTTTTATTCCCATACATTCTCGGACCATTAATCATTCTTCTTCTTGCAAAACTAGTAATGGTACCCGGCCTTCTTTGGGCATAAATTAAGAACTTTTAATTTCTTTCTTTTTTTATTCTCCTTTTTTTTTTCTAACCCCTTCTCCCTCCTTTGCCTTCCCTTTCCCCTTCCCCTTTTTCTTTCTCTTTTTCTTATCAGTTTTTTTTCCTTCCTTTTTATCTTTCCCGCTCTTCCCATTTTCTACTACTTTTTTCCATTTCGTTTCCCCTTCCTCTTCCTTTTCCTTTTCCCTTTCTCTTTCCCGTTTCTCATGCATTTTTTTTCGTTCTCTTTTGCTTACCTTTTCATGTGCCCTTTTCTTCCTTTCCCCCCCCTCTTCCTCTTGATCATGCCCTTTTCCCCATCTCTTTTCCCATTTCTCTCTCCCTTTTCCTCATGCTTTTTTTTGCTTTCCTTCTCCTTTTTTAGGCTTCCCTTTTCCTTTCAACTTTCCATTCCTTTTCATACTTTTACCCCACCCTTTTTTCTTTGTTCCTTTTTCCTTTCCTTTCTCTTTCCCCCTTTCTTTACATTTTCCCTTTCATTCCTTTCCTTTTCATATGCCTCTTTCCATTCCTTTTCTCAACCTTTTTATATACCCTTTTTCCTTCTTTCCCCATCCTCTTCCCCTTTTTCCCATTCCACTTTCTTTTTCTTTCCCTTTCCCATGTTCCTTTTCCTTTCTTTTTTCTATTTCCTCACCCTTTCTCTTCCTTTTTTCTCGTGCCCTTTTCTCCTTCCTCTTTTTTAAGCGAATTTCATTAAAGTTGGAAATTCATTGATTCAATTTCTCGTGAAATCAGTTTCTTACTGTTTATCACACATTTATGGCTAGATATGGCACTATTTACTTAAAAACAAACCAGTTATCATGCAAAAACCGCTACATTTAATATAAAAACAGTTTTAGTTTTAGTTGTCGAGGAAAAAAAGTATGGCGCCATTTACACAGAAAGTTGAGGAAAAGGCGCCCGAGAACCACAAAAGCGATATTAAATTGCCAAAAAAGCGCCCGACAAAGCAAACAAAATGGCGCGACCATTTAGCTTAAAATAACCACAAAGCAAATAAGCGCCGCTATAACGCCGAAAAGAAATGGTCATATTTGCTTGAAAGCGTGAAAAGCAAGCAAATAGTCGATTGATTATTTACTTCAAGGTTTAAAGAAATGGTTATGCATAAAGTGCATGAGCATTGCCAAGCAAATAGTGCTCTCGACATTTTTGGATAAATCCATTTTGGAAGGCCATGTAGATATCTTCTTATATTATAAAGTTTTTAAGCATATGTCTTGCATCAAACCCTAATTTAGATATAGTTGAGATCGTCCCATTGCATTTGAAGAAAAACTTCCCCACCACCATGATTGTATGCTCTGATCTCTTAAGAGGAAAGGGAAAATGGCAAGAAAAGAACGAAAGTGAAGGCAAAAAGGCACGGGATAAAGGGAAAGACGGAGAAGAAAGAAAGGAAATGTAAAAGAACATGAAAAAAGGAAAAAGAAAAGAAAGGAGAAAAAGGAAGGAAAAAAAGACACTATAAAAGGAAAAGGGGAAAGGATGAGGCGGAATAAGGGAAAAGAAAAGGGAAGGGAGGAAAAGGAAGAAAAAGGGGCAACGGAAAAAATGTGAAGACGAAAAGGGGGTGCGGAAGGGAAAAAGGGGAAGATAAGAATGTGGTGGAGAGGGAAAAAGGGTATGGAAAAAAAAAAGGGAAGGAAAAAGGAAAAAGGAGGGATAAAGGGAAAAGGGCATGAGGAAAAAGGGAGAGGAAATGAGAGAGGAAGGAGAAAGTGGCCCGAAGAAAAAAAGGGTGAGGAAAAGGAAAAAAAAGAAAGGGAAAAAAGGGAAAAGGGAAAACTAAAAAGCAAAAAGAGAATAGAAAACATGGAATAGGAAAAGAGGAAAAGGGAAAAAGGGTGAAGAGGGTGGAAAAGGAGGAAAAAGGCATGTGAAAAAGGTGGAAAAAATGGAATGGAAAAAGGTGTGGAAAAATGGAAAGGAAAAGAGAGAAGGAAAAAAAGGGTGGAAAGGAAAGCTTTAAAGGGCATGGAAAAAAAAGAGAAAAGGATGAAAAAGAAGGAAAAGGAAAAATGAAATGGGAGGCGAAAAGGAAAGGGGAAAGAAAAAGAACACGAGGAATAAGGAGGGAAAATGGAAAAGAGGAAGGGAAAAAGGGCACTAAAAAAAGAGGGAAAGGGTGAGGAAAGGGTAAAAATAAAGGGAAAAAAAGAGCATGGGGAAAGGGAAAAGAAAAAGAAAAAAAAGAATAGGACGGGAAAAAGGGGAAGAGGGTAAGGAAAGGAAGAAAAGGCAAGTAAAAAAAGTGGAAAAAGGGAATGGAAAATACATGGGAAAAAGGGAAAAGGAAAAAGGAAAGAGAAAGGAAAGGGAAAGGGAAAGGGAAAAGAGAAAAGGAAAGGGGGAAGGAAAGAGGAAAAGGACACGCAAAAAAAATGGAAAGGGTGGGAAATGATGAAAAAAAGAAGGAAAGGGAAAAGGGAAAAAGGGAGGGGAAAGGGGAAGGAAAGGAAAAAAGGCATGAGAAAAAAGAAAAAAGAAAATGGGAAAAAAGAGACATGAGATAAAAGAAGAAGAGGGTGGGGAGAGGAAGAAAACATAAAAAAAAAAGGTGGGGAAAAGGGAATGCAAAAAAGGGATGGGAAGGGGAAAGAGAAAAGCAAAACGAATGGGAGAAGGAAAGGAAAAAAAAGATCATGAGAAAATGGGAAGGGTGGAGAAAGGTGAAAAAGGGGAGGAAAAAAGCCGTCAAAAAAGGGAAAGGGAAAAAGGGAAAAATAAGAAGGAGAAAAGGAAGAAAAAAAGAGGAGGGAGAAGAGGGTAAAAAAAAAAAAAGAGAAGGAGAAAAGTAAATGTGCTGGAGAAAATAAGAAAAGGGAAAAAAGAAAGTGTGTAAGAAAATGAGGAAAAAAGGATATGCAGGATAGAGCAAAGGGAAGGTTATCAAATGCACAAAAACCTCTTATAGCCTAGCAATGATGGACTTGATTTCTATTATATTAGATGTATAAAAATGAGTCTGAGCTGAATAGGTTTCCATCCACAAATGTTCCCAACATTTGCCCAGCAACGCTGGGCACCATTACTAGTATATTAATAGAAATATTATGTAAGATACAATTTTTCAAAACAGAGAATTTTTTTAATAGTCTTTGTCGAAGTGTTCATCATCGACTTGCTCATAGTCAGCAGGGTTAATTTTACTGCGGTCAATTTGGTCCTGCTCTGCTCCACCTTGGCCCGACGTCTCACCTTTCTCTGTATGAGAAGCTTCTTCGTCTGCCCCTTTCTGAGATTGACCATCTTGCAAAGTCAAGACTTCGGATTGGCGTTGGTCAATGGCCTTTGGGTCAAGCCCAGGGGTACATGGCGTTCTCGACCCTACCCGCCATGCTCTCACGCGCCAACTTTCCTAAGTCATGCTTTCGTATGACACCTTATTCTTCCTACATGAAGGGATGCCTAGAGAAGGCTCCACGGAAGAAAAAATCTAGATACGATGTTACCTTGAGGCGGAGCTTATCAAACAAGGTAGAAACCTTGATTCAGGGGACCAATCTTTTATGCACCCGGATATTCTCCCTCCATACCGCCAACTCCACTTAAACCTGTCTTGCATGAGTTTTTAGCCATAACATAAGCCCTCACTTCCGGGATGCTTCCTTAGGAATAGGAGGAATTCTTGGGAGCTTTCTAGGATAATTAGCCATATAGCACGAGGTCCGAGGTCTTCGTCAGGCTCTCCCTGCATGCCCGAAATCCTTAGCAAATCACGAGAGCTTGTGGCTCTTTGATTCTGAACCACACAGCTCAGTCTCCTCTTCATAGATTCCTACAAACACTCTTGACACGGATTCTAGTCTTTCCAAAGCGGGCAAATAGTAAGTTATGCTCCGGCTGACGAAACATAGAATCGGTATGTCTCTACATCTGTCATCTGTGAGGCGTAATTGAAGAACGCAGCTACAGTCTCACTATTCCAAAAGCCGGAGTAAGCTGCCTTGCATCTAAACATATCATCTTTGCCGTGTATAATGCATGTTCTTACTTGCGGAATCCCCGGCGATGACATGCTCCACAAGCCATCTTGGCGGTCCTTCTCTTCAGCCAAGGATTTTTTCGAATGGATCTGGCCAAGGAGAATGGCATGTTACCATGAACCCCCTCTTTGAGTATTCCTTCCCCCAGTACCCACTTATGGTGGCATACTCCCCAAGCGGTGGTGTATTATCCGAGAGAAGTGGTTACAGGCCTTCCGTAGGTCCTCAATTTCTTGTACTTAGTGCCAATTTGATCTGCAATGAAGTCACGATCTCCTTCTTCAAGTAAGCAAGTATTCTTAAGTTCTCACCCTCGTCTTGAAGAAATTCTTTTTGTAATCACGAGGTGACTTTGGCGATATATATCCCGCTTAAAGCTTCTTGAAGACCTTTCTACAATCATCATAGTCCAAGCCCCTCATGCATCTAAGGTAGTTGTCATAAGTAATCTTTGTCTTTAGCAAAATTGATTACTATAGCTTGACCCCTATTGTCCTTAAGTTCTCCTTCCTCCATTTGTTCCACATCCGGGCGGAAGAGTGCATATATCATCGGCATGAAGACAAACCGATTGACATCCTTGGTGTTTGCCCCTCGAACAAATCTTGTCAAATTTCAAGGTAGTCTTTGCAAAGAACTGCTGGCGATGTTAAATTTCAATTGTTTCAACTCAAATGCGGCGCTCGGTGCGCTTCCCTCAAATTTAGTGCGCTATTTCAACTCAAATGGCGCATGTTTACATTTGAGGGAAATGCCTCATATTGCCATTTGAAATAGCGGCTATTTGAGGGAAATAGCGCGAACAAGGCGCCATTTGAGGGAAATAGCGCGGTATCTCCATTTCGATAAATGTATGGCTAAGGAGATGTAAGCCGCACCTTGTACCTCACTTCTTGGTATCCTTTACCGGCCATGTCTTTGGTCTTCCCCGCATTCTTCCGCGATTCCCGGTAAATGCGAAGATGGTGGATCTGATCCACATATGGTTCCTTGAAGACAGATCTTTGCTACTATATCATTCCACATCCACACCGAAGAAGAAGGTCAGTCACTCTCTCCGAAAAGAACTCGCATATTCTATTGGCATAGATCTTCTGAAGCTCAGCATCCTCTGTCCCCAACTTATCGAACACGAGCCGAAAGGTAGAAATGACCGAATGATTACCATTGATAATATAAAATCTTCTCGTTAGATCAGATTCACGTGACCCATTTCGGAACTCCTTTTGTATCCTTATCGAAGGGCACCACATCCGGCTTGGAGTGAATACGGGTGTGGATCCTCGGCAAATGATTTGCGAGCCTCCTAACATGCTTTCGGGGTTTGATAACCCCGGCGGTCATATTAGGTGGGGCCTCTTCTAGATCCCGGATAGATATTCTTCCTCGGTGTATGTGACTCCAAGGGGGGAAACATGTGGTCGTGGCTTTTGTATTTTCTCGTAGTGTTTCCTCCCGCCATTTCTTCTTCCGTCCACGGTCCATCTTTAGTTCCTCGGGCACTTCAAGATCTGCAATCTTTTGTAATTTCACGGCCCTTACCGTACTTTTGTTTCTCTTTTTCTTTGGTGGAGTGCTATCTGGCTGTTGATGCTACATTTCTTATGTGCTTTGTAGCCTCCTTATTGTCACTAATAGTGCGGTCACTATCAGCAGGCTTCTCATCAGCAGGCTTCTCAGTGGACTTCACGGGAGAATCATGTTTGTGAGCATCTGCCTCATCCCTCTTCTCGTCCGGATGATCATCAGCCTCATCTCTCCTTTCATCTTCTCGTCCTCCTTCTTGTTACGATCCCTTTGTAATTCATCACCTCCGATGCTTTTTGATACTTTGCAAACTCGGTGGTCGGGTTTACCTTTTCCACCTTTTCTTTGCATCTCTCAAAGACCATCCGCTATCCATTATTATTTATGTTGCACGAGATCTTTGCTCTTACAATGTAGGACCGGGAGTTTTTGGACATGTCCATTGCCGCTCGCAGAATACCGAATCCTTTGAGGATCTCTATCGTGCCTTGGATGTCTGCTTGCTCTCTGGACTCATAAGATGGCAGAAACTTTCTTGGCCGACAGCCGATTGGTCCTTTATCTTTGGATTCCATCATTGCGTGCTCGTAGCACTTCCAATCCATGCAATAGAGATCAATCGTCGCCATGACCCGATCCTCCTCATGTGCAACCAAGAAAGTCAAGTCTTCCTTGTTTCTTGGTTTCCCTCATGTTGACAATGATGCCCATCCGGGGCCACCATGAGGCTCCTTCTTCACCTCTACACGATTTGACAAGGAGGCAAAGTTCTCTCTTGTCTCCCTTCGATTGGGTCATGCCTTGACCAAGGGTATGGCTCTAACAATCTCCATACACCAAGACCTTCCAAATTGGGAGTATGGTCCTCGAAGTCACCACGCTCCATTTCTTGGACTATAGCCGCTGCGAGGTAAGCATGGTGAGAGAAATGGCATGTGCTAGAAAGTTAAAACGTAAATGCGGCATTTTAGACTAAATGGTTTTGATGTCGCCATTTGCTCTACTATATAAAGTTAAATGTCGCATCGCTTTACACTAAATTGCGCCATTTACACTAAATGGCGGCGCCATTTTAGACTAAATGCAACCCCTTTAACTTTTTATAGTAGAGCAAATGGGGCTCCTCGATTTAGTCTATTATGGATCCCTTCTAAAGCAAATGGGCCCGGATGCGCCATTTACTCTTCTATGGGTCCGCTTCTACAAGAAAATTAAGACATTATGGAAATGGCGACTTTTCCCATTTCATAAAACTATAGGAGGAAAGGTCGCTACAAGCCCACCCTCTCTTCTAAAGAAATGATGCCGGCCCCGTTCATTACAGCTTCACCTAAGACACTACAAATCGATAAGAATAGAAACAATGATACTAACTCCGAGCCCGCTCCCCGGATTTTGATCAAGATTGCGCCATTGTATAAACGTATAAAAGTACAGACCGTATAAATCCTACTCCACTTTTTTTTTTCCGACGCCCCTGATCAACAAAGCGCCTAGAGAGAGAAAATGTTTGAATAGGAGAGAGAGTGTGCAAGGCGCTAGCGCTTGGGAAGGCTAAGGCGGATCGCGGGGAGAAAAGAACAATGAAATTGAAAATGAAAATTGGACTGAAAGAAAAGAAAAGAAAAGAAAAGAAAAGCCGGGGGAAAGAAAAGAAAAGTGGGCCATTTTACTCCGCCTAGCGTCTCTTTTCAAATTCTTGGCGCCGTCCCGTCCTCGAAATTTTGAAAATTTTGAATTTTCCCCACCGTCCCTCTCTCAAATTTTAAAAATTTGAATTTTCCCACCATCCGCCTCTCCCCGCTTGTTCCTCATTATAAATTTTTAGTTTGAGTCATTAGGTCCGCACGCCCTTGTCCCGCCCGCCTGCCCGCTCAAATTTGAAATTTGAATTTGCCCGCCAGATTTTGAACTTTAAATTTGCCCCCAAAACTTCATAATGGCGGCTTTTATTTGTCTCACCGTCGAGGCGCACATGGTCATTAGAAGGCGCCATCGCCGACCAGATATGTTGCGATTTTATGCACCTCGCCCTCGCTTTCAATATTCGTAGGTATTTGGCGCCTTTAGATCTCTTTGGTCGACAAAGCGGCGCTTCTCGACGCCTATTCCGCCTTAGACGTTGGTTCGCCGATAGCAGGAGTCGCCAGCCTTGGCCGCTTTGCCTTTCTTTTTTAGGCTTCATTCTTCAGCGCTTTGGCTTCATTCTAGTGGCGCCGTCTTCATTTTCCGGCGCTTGTCCAGATTGACAGCGCTTTGTCCGTGACTTGTCCGTGATTATTCAGCGCTTGTCCGATTCTTCAGCGCTTTGTCCGTGACTTGTCCGTATTATTCAGCGCTTTGTCCAAATTCTTTAGGGCGATTCTCCGATATGGCAGATCCGGACCGTCAATGACCTCCGTGTTAGAGGCTATTCATTCTAGTATGTTAAATGTTTTAATATGTTAAATGTAGGACGTAGGATGTCAAATGTTTTAATATGTTTAAGGGTAGATCTTCTCTATCTTGTTCAGTAGACAAGTTCTCAACAATTGATGTCTTGCTGAATCTTGTAGTAATAGGAATCCATAACTCTAGCTATTAGATATAGCATTTAGATTAAAGATGCCATTTACCTGTCAATGGGCCACTTTCGTTTAAATGGAGCAGCTGCGCCATTTTCCGCAGCTGCTCCATTTAAAGGAAAATGGCGCAGCTGCTCCATTTAAACGAAAGTGGCCCATTGACAGGTAAATGGCGCAGCTGCGCCATTTAAAGGTAAATGGCGCGACTGCGCCATTTCGTAAATGGAGCAGCTGCGCCATTTGTCTCATGACGTATAATATCATTCACATTTTCGCGCTATTTTTACTAAGTATATGTCATCGAGGGTTGCATGTCCTTAACAAGTACATATATATGTGTATTGATTCTTACAGGAAAAGGCCCCTGCGTAACCTTGTCGATGGGGATGTGGTAGTTGCCAGGGGACATGAATTGCATAGAGGCCATCCGCAACGGAACATTCCATGGTGCAATGTGGTCGTGGAGGTCACCGAAGCCATAGTGCCCACCCATGTGCTTCCCATTCCGCGTGAGGGAGCATAACATTCTTTGGCCGGGCGGGGACATTTATCGAATGGCCTCAAATCAAGTGAAATAATCGCGAAGGAGCCCCAACTTACTCATCGGAACGTCCGATAATCAAAAACCCCAACTTGCCTAGTAGTCCCTCCACAACATCATCGGACTTCAAGTGATCGCCCGCCCTTCAAACAAAGAAGGCGGCCACGAGAGAATATGGTAAACCTTGTCGCGAATAATACCTTGGGTTGGTAAGGGTGTCCGGGTGAATAGAACTTGCATCCATGGGAAGAATGTTGACGCACTCAACGTAAGCAAAGGTAAGTTACCGAGGTCGTGGTGCCTAGCCACATCCTTCCGATTCCATGTGATGGCGACAACATTGAAGAGGCCGTGGGCACGCTTTATCGAATGGCCTCGGCAGATATAAGATATCATGCCATTGATTTAGCTACTCCATCACCGACCTCGAATGTAGAATCAGAGAGGCAAGGTCGATGCATATGAAGAAATTGATCCTACAAAGGATCTAGGTACACGCTTTCCTCGCAGGATAGCATCGATGATGATGAACCACCACCTAGTTTCTCAAGAACTGATCTCTTGATAAGCATTGCCACATTCTTCATGCATGTGACCGGCAAATATGCAGAGGCCATAATTGTCTTCATGATCCCCGTGATGCCGCTGGACGATGAATTTTTAGGAGACTCCAAAGGTGGGGCTCGTGTGGGAAAGATCCTTCCCCGCACTAATTACGAGGATCTCAAATGTCATGCTTGTGCGTAAAGGCCGCCAGAAAATTACCTTGTACAATGGGAAAATAGCGATGTGATGTCAGCAGATGGAAGGACTGCCTCACAACATCCTCGCAAGCTCGAGAAGCTAAAGAAAATGAGGATATGGAAATAGAATCTTTGAGGACAACATTCAGGCTCAATTCAAACGAAAAAGGAAGTATACTTACACACATAGGATTCCAAGACAACCCAAGGGAAAGAGCAAAGAGGAAAGGCTATGCTCCACAACTTCAATCAATAAGTTCATGAAGACAAGTCGCTGCAAAAATACTTGCAACAAGAAACTTACCAAGCATCAAGTATGTGAATTAAGAAAAGAATTTTTATCTCAACCATACAATGCAAGGGTTACGTGATTTTTGACGTCCGAGTGTGACTTACACAGAGAAGGAGAGGACAGATAGTGCTCAAGGGGATGGAATTCAATTCATTTCGGTGGGTGGCATGGCTTTAGGTATCGGTCACCAACATTTTACAATTGGAGAAACAGATTTGAAGCAGGTGCAAAGGTAGTCGAACATGGTAATATCGGCTCTAAGAAGCCCGTGATCCACTACAATCGGCCACCTAAATGTGTGCTAGACAGATTCATTCAAGAGAATGCTGAAAGTATTCCCCATAGGAGCAAAAGAGGTAGAGATGATGTAAGAGAAAATGTACGCAAGCTTCCTTCCATTCTTAATAAGAAGCTTATACATAAAGAAGTTGGAGCAGTCGTTGAAGAGCTTACAGGAACAACTGTAGCCTTGAACTCTTTTTATAGTATATGGAAAAGGGAATTTCCAGATGTTAGCATTGCAAAAAATACAGCCTTCTCTAAATGCAACATCTGCGTGGTAATTAAGCAAAAGCTAGAAAAAACAAAAGATACAAGAGAGAGACGAAATCTTGCAATTCAACGTCGGGCTCATATGCTAGAGCAACGCTCTTGCAGAAGTCAATATTGGCATTGAGAGCATTGTCACAGCCGGTCTCCCAAAAAATCATCTATGTATAATACATGATAAGATGGATCGTTTAAGACTTTAGTGCCTAGAAGTCATCATCTAGCAAAATCGTATGGAGAGGTGATCGCTTGAAGAAGCGGTTTGACAGAGCTTTGACTCATGGGCATGGTGGTCGTGCCTATGGTCATTTTTCACTTGATTTATGGAAAGATGATTCAAACTTCCACATTGGTTCACTTTCTAGAATATTGCATAACTTGGAATTGGTGCAAGAGGACAAGATAGGTGACTTATGTGGAAGTAAGCCCAGCAGATTGCAAATGGATGCAAGCAGCCAAGGACATCAATCCTTTGAAGAACAAACTTGCTTCCATGGGAGAAGTATTGCCAAATACTTCAACTACAACTAATCCCCGAGGTGTTCAACCCTCTTCCCCAAATCTCTATTTGCAACTTGATAATGCAAAGGGGCAAAACAAAAATAGGTATGTCTTTTCATACTTATCTTATTTGACTTGGCTTAAGGTCTTTGATGAGATCCAAGTGGGCTTTATGATGGTCGGCCACACCCATGATGATATTGATGCTTTATTTGGAAATTTTTCAACCTTGATGAGTTCGGGTTTGATGCTTTGACACTACCGTGAGCTACTTTTACTTGTTTAGTAATGCAATGCAAAATCCCCAATTCCATACTTTATTGATGAAGTTCCAAATTGGAAGGATTTTGTGAAGGGATTCATCCCCGATAAGGGCCAACGCCGGTTGGGCATAATTGAACCATTGCTCTTCAAATTTAAGATGGCGGAGATTGGCCCGTTATGCAATACAAAATGCGCCCTACACATAAAGAGTGGCTTCCAGCAGATTCTCCAGAGTTAGAATGTGGAAAGAGGATGAACATGGTCAGCCAATGATACCAAGTGGTGTGCCACAAAATATTCCTCCTAGACCAACATTGAAAGATCTTCCGTGGTTGAAGGATAGCATCAACAAATACATCTCCCTATGGAAGGACATATGTAAGAATCAAGAAACTAGCTTGTTTGCAAGGCAATACACGGCAAGTGTTGAGTATTGGAGCCAGGCTTCTTATCTCTTTGGAGGATGTTGCTCCAGACGCCCCTCAAAATGATGCATTTTGGCCACAAACAAGACAAGTTCCTCTAGAACAAACAAAGATTTGTTCCAGAGGTCGACGATATCTGCATTGGTCACACGACCTTTACCATCTTATTGTGGCCCGGCCGATGGCCGGCCCGTGTTGCCTCTTGAAGAGTTTGATCCTCACGCATATGTGACAAAGGGTATGTTTGTTCTAGTCGGACCGAGATGATAACACCGCCACTTGGTTAGGATATGCAGGAGGAGAATGCCGTTCTTGATCCGAATCTACATATTTTGGACATATTTTTTGTATCGCGGTGGAAGCCTACATCGAGGGGACTACAAAGATCGCTTGACTAAGCGCTATGGCCTAATCCTTCCGATCCTTCAAGGTACGAAAATTTAGATGCCATTCATTATGCTTGGGATGCCAATGGCAAGAGGCCAAAACAAATTCAAATTCAAATATATTGTAGACATGTGGAAAGACATAGCACATTGTTCATCTTAATACATGAGATCTTGTACTTGTAATACATATCTTTCATCTTAATACATAACATTACTATATTTGTGATCATATATAACCGCTTACATCTTTAATATATAAATGCATACATGATTCATAGATAAGATGGTCGGTGCTTATATGTTGAACATTGTGATTCAATCATCTTCGATCGTAGTAGTGATCCCCGATATCTCATAGCTCATGCGCCGTGAAGCCATATCAGATGGATCATAACACCTAATTGACGCGAGGCAATGAATCTCACCAAAAAGCTTTTCTTCTTAGTAGGGATCAAGAAGAAGATGCCTATCTAGGCAACCAACAAGATCAGAGTGGCTCATTGAGCACTTGATCGCCTCGATGTGGTGAATAGAAGAAGGAAAATAATCCATGGGAGACGAATGACCTCTAGCCCCGAATGGAGCTGTTTTTATAGTGAAGTAAAATTATTGATGTGAATTATTGGGGTGGACTGTAGCGCCATCATTGAGCGTATACAAGTATCATGTACTCGTATGGGCGTATACAAGTATCATGTACTCGTACAGGTACGATTCTATCATGTACTCAGATTCTATACATCAACTAATATTCACTATGCTTATATTATATATATCCTTAACGGATACACAAATCATAAGTGCTTATATTATTATATCCTTAATGTATATACATATCATCGATGATTCACTTTTTCATTGCCGCTTGACTAATATAGGTGTGATTGAAATTAAAGACGACTTTGCATAGTTAGGTACTCATGTCATTATTATATCCTTAGCGGATACTGATTCACTCATCATCAACATCAAAGCACGGATGCTATTCAAATTAGATCTCCCCGATCAGGAAGCCAATAAAGGTGGACCTTAACACGAGTGAGCTTCTTGCAAGCACTCGCAGGACCATCTGCTTTGGACTGCAGCCATGGATCAAGTTTGATACCATTTCTGTAGCATTCACACGCATCATTATAGCTAAGGTAGCACCGAAGGATCGGATGTTCTCGGACGATCGTGCAAGGAAGCCATGGGAGATGAATGAGCTCTACCACCGGATGGAGCTGCTTTTATAGTGAAGTAAGATTATTGATGTGAATTATTGGTGTTCATTGCCTTTATCACGAAAGTACCATACATGTATATGATCCAATAATTTCTATGTATATACTATCAATAATTTTGGTGAGTATATACCATCAATAATTTTGGTGGGTATATACCATCAATAATTTTGGTGGGTATAAATATACATCAAATTGCCGAAAAGAACATTGGCCTCCGCCTAGCTATGACGATTCTGGTCTTGAACGTGATTCTATCACTTGCAAGATGAATCATGAGGACTTCAAAGCCGTCTGCGCTGGCGAGATATACCGCTTTGAAGACCGCTCACCATTGTTGCTCTCAATCCTCGCCATTATCCCGATCCCGCCGATGTTATCATCCATCTCCTCGTGGAATAGGGGTATCAAATGTTCATGATCGAAAGGATCTCCTGAGCGCCCGCTAGTTCTGATCATTCGAGTAATAGTAGAAGAATAATATTACTTGTTATCTTATTGTAACTGGTTGTGTTAGTATACAACAGTACACATAACCTTTGTAATACACATAACCGTAATATAAGTAATAGTAAAATAATAGTACTTGTTATCTTATTGTAATCTGGTTGTACTCTTATTGTTATCTTATTGTAATCTTATTGTTATCAGGTATACATAACCTTTTGTAATACACATAACCATACTATATATATTGAGGTATACTAGTATGCAACAGGTATACATAACCTTTTGTAATACACATAACCATACTATAAGTATTGAGGTATACATAACCCTCCAAGGTATACTATATAAAAATTATTCCAACTTGTCTTCAGAATTCCAACTTTAATGAAACTCTGCTTTTTTCCTCTTTTCCTATTCCTTGCTCCCTACCCTTTGTCTATTCTACTTTCCCCCCACCCCTTTTCCTCCTTTTTCCATCATTTCCCTCTTTCTTTATCTCGATGCTCTTTTTGCTTCCGTTTTTCTCTTTCTTCAACCTTTCTCTCTTCTCTTTTTTTTACGCCCTTTCCTTTTTTCTCTTTTTCTCGTTCCCTTTTCCCAAGTTCTCTTTTGCCCTTTTCCCCCTCTCTTTTCCTGTTTACTTTCCTTTTTCCCATGGACTTTGCAAACTTTTCTTATTTTCCCTTACCTTTTTCTCCTTTTCTCACCCTTACTTCTTACCCTTCTCGCTCCCTTTTTCCTTTCCCTTTCCCCTTTATTCTATTCCTTTTTTCTATTTCCTTTTATCTTTCCCTTTTTCTTTTTCTCCTTCTCTTTCCTTTTTCCTCTTGCCTTTCTTTTATTCCTTTTCCTTTTCCTTCTCCCTTTCATCGTTTTCCTTTTCCTTTCCCTTTCCCTTTTCCTTTTCCTTTTTCCTTTTCATCATTTTTTTCCTTTTCCCTTCCCTTTTCCCTTTTCCTTTTCCCTTTTCATCGTTTTTCCTTTTCCTTTTTTTCCTTTTCCTTTTCCTTTTCCTTTTTCCCTTTCATCGTTTTTCCTTTTCCTTCCCCTTTTCCTTGCCCTTTTCCCTTCATCGTTTTCATTTTCCTTCCCTTTTCCTTTTCCTTTTCCCTTTTTTAATTTTCCTTTTCCCTTTTCATCGTTTTTTCCTTTTCCTTCCCCCTTTTCCTTTTCCCCCTTTCATCGTTTTTCCTTTTCCCTTCCCCCCTTTTTCCCTTTTCCTTTTTCCCTTTCCTTTTCCTTTTCCCTTTTTCCTTTTCATCGTTTTCCTTTTTCCTTTTCCCTTCCCTTTTCCTTTTCCTTTTTCCTTTCATGCTTTTTTCCTTTTCCTTTCCCTTTTCCTTGCCCTTTTCCCCTTCATCGTTTTCCTTTTCCCTTCCCTTTTCCTTTTCCTTTTCCCCTTTCCTTTTCCCTTTTCCCTTTCATCGTTTTCCTTTTCCCTTCCCCTTTTCCTTTCCCTTTTCCCTTTCATCGTTTTTCCTTTTCCTTCCCTTTTTCCTTTTCCTTTTTCTTTTCCTTTCCTTTTCCCTTTTCCCTTTTCTTTTCCTTTTCATCGTTTTCCCTTTCCTTTTTTTTCCTTTTCCTTTTCCTTTCCCTTTCCTTTCCCTTTCCCTTTTCCCTTTTCCTTTTCCTTTTCCTTTTCCTTTCATAAAAGCCATAGTCGAGATGAAATTTTAGTTGAAGACACGCACATCATCTCCACCATTGGTCAAATCAAATCCTCGACCGTCGTCCGATTTAGGGCTCCATTGAAGACACAACTGCGCTATAATTTTATAATATAAGATAGGGGTGCAGGTTGGATAGGTGTTTTATTGGGGAAGGGAAACATATGAACCCCTACACATTTTATATTATAATGTTATCCAAAGAATTCCTGGATTGGATCAAGCCCTAATTTGAATGGCGAGATCATTTAGGTGCATCCAAAGGCCGAGATTTCTTGCACAACTTCTTACCACTTGTGATTGGTCATGTTTTGATCTCTTATGAGGAAAGGGTAAAAGGAAAAGGGGGTAAAAGGGAAAAGGGAGGAGGAAAGAGAGAACGAAGGGGCAAAAAAAAGCTAAAAAAAAGGGAAAAAAGGGAAAAGGGAGGATGAAATTTAGAAGGGGCAAAAAAGGCAAAAGGGAAAAGGGAAAGTGAGAAAGGGAAAAGGGTTAAGAAAGATAAAAATGTATGGGAAAAGGGAAAGGGAAAAAAAATCAAAAAAAAAAAGGGATGGGGGAACCCGAGAAAAGTGCATGAGAAAAAAGGGGAAGAGGTAAAGGGGAAAAAGGAGGGAAAATGTCATAGGAAAAAGGGAAAGAGTGGGAAAAAGGGTGAAGAATGGGAAAATAAAGAACATGGAAAAAGGAAAGGGAAAAAGAGCATGGAAAAAAGGAGAAAAGGGGAAAGGGTGTGGAAAGAAGAAAAGGGAAGGGAAAAATGGCATGCAAAGGGAAAAGAGAGAGAAAAAGGAAAGGGAAAAGGGGCACCGAGAAAAGGAAAGAGTGAAAGGTCGAGAAAATGAGGAAAATGTCAAGGAAAAGAGGGAACAAGAAAAGGATTGGGAGATAAGAAGGGAAAAAGGGAGAGTGAAAGAAGAAAGAAAAAAGGGAGGGGCAAATGAGGAAATGTAACCCAAGAAAAGGGAAATGAGAAAAGGGAAGGGGGAAAGGGCACGAGAAAAAATAGGAAGAGGAAAAGGGTGAATTAAGGAAAAAAAGAAAGTGAAAAATAGACATGAAAAAAGGAAAGGAGAAGGGGAAAAATGGGTGGGGAAAAAATTTGAGGAAAACAGGAAAGGAAAAAAGTCCATTGGGAAAAGGGAAAAGGAAAAATTTGCTGAGAAAAAAACGAGAAAAATGGTCTAAAAGGAGGAAAAGGGAAGGGGAAAGGGAAACAGGAGAAGGGTGAGGAGCAAGGAATTAAAAAAGAGAAAGAGGAAGGGGAAAAGGGCACGACAAAAAAGGGAAGAGGTAAAGGGTGAGGAAAGGGGAAAAAGAGCATGGGAAAAGGGAAAAAGAAAAAGAGGAAAAGGGAGAGATGGTGAGGAAATGAGGAAAAGGGGCACATACAAAATGTGAAGAAAAGGGAATGGAAAGAGGCATAGTGAAAGAAAAAATGAAAAAGAAGAGGGAAAAGCAAAAGAGTGGCGAAGTAATAAAAGGGAAGGGAAAGGAAAAAGAAAAGGAAGGCGGAAAGAGGGGAAGGGAAGGGAAAGTGGGCAAGAGGAAAAGAGGAGAGGGAAATGGGAAAAGAGAAGCAGAAAAGGGCAAGGGATAAAGAGGAAGAGGATGGGAAAATGAAGAAAATGGGCACATGAAAAGGTGGGGAAAAGAGCACTAAAAAAGGGCATGGAAAACGGGAAAGGGAAAGTGAAAAGGAAAAGGAAAATGAAGGGAAAAATGGGAAGGGAAAAAGTTCGTCAGAAAAAAGGGAAGGGAAAATGAGAAAAAGAAAAGGAAGGGAAGAAAAGAGGGTAAAAAAAGGAAAAAGGAAGATGTGTAGGAAAAATGAGAAAAAAAAGAAAAAAAGAAAAAGGGAAGTATGTAGGGAGACGAGGAAAAAGGGAAATGCGCAAAAGGCAAAGGGAAGAGGAAGGGTGTCGAATACAGAAAAACCTCTTAAAGCTCAGCAATGCTAGGCTTGGTTTCTATTATATTAGATTTATGAAAAAAAGTGTCCGAGTAATAGGTTTTCATCCAAAAGATTCCCATGTATGCCTCAGAACGCCAGCCATTACTAGTCTTATATTATAAAGTTTTAGCCGTATGTCTTCAATCAAACCCAATAATTTAGATAGTGACATGTAGATCCAACAACAACCCAAGATGGAATCCACAAATACGATTCATGGCCGAGATTTAACAACTTCCCACCAAACATTTTGGCCATGAATCTCTTAAGAGGAAAGGGAAATGGCGAGAAAAGGGCAAAGTGAGAGGCAAAAAGGCACGGGTAAAAGGAAAAGACATTTTTTGGGAAAAGCAAAGGAAAAAGAGCACATTAAAAGGAAAGAAAAAAAGAAATGGAGAAAAAAGGAAGGAAAAAAAAAACATTACACTATGAAAAAAATTCTCAGGGGAAAGGGTGAGGACAAAATAAGGGAAAAAAGAAAAGGGGAAGAGAGGAAAAGGAAGAAAAAAAAAACCTTAGGGCAAAGGAAAAAGGTAAAAGTCTGAAAAGTTGAAAAAGGAAAAGGAAGGGAAAAATCTTTTTCCATGGAAAAATAGAAAGGGAAGGAAGAAGGAAAAAAGGAGAAAGTTAAAAAGGAAAAAAAGGGGAATTGGAAAAGGGGAGAGGGAAATGAGAGAGGAAGGAGAAAGTGGCACGAGAAGAGCAAAAAGGGTGAGGGAAAGGAAAAAAAAGAAAGGAAAAAGAGATGGAAAAAGGGAAAAGGAAAAGGAAAAAGCTTAAGCAAAAAGAATGTAAAAACATGGAATAGGAAAAGAGGAAAAGGGAAAAGGGGAAGAGGGTGGGAAAAGGAGGAAAAGGGCATGTGAAAAAAAGGTGGAAAAATGGAATGGAAAAAGGTGGAAAGGAAAGAGGAAAAGGGCATGCAAAAAAAGAAAAGGATGAAAAAAAGAAGGAAAAGGAAAAAAAAGGAAATGGGAGGCTAAAAGGGGAAAGGGAAAAGAAAAAAAGAACACGAGGAATAAGGAGGGAAAATGGAAAAGAGGAAGGGAAAAAGGGCAAGAAAAAACTAGAAGAGGGAAAAGGGTGAGGAAAGGGTAAAAAAATAAAGGGAAAAAGAGCATAGGGAAAGGAAAAAAAAAAAAAAAAAAAAAAAAGGGAATATGGACGGGGAAAAGGGGAAGAGGGTAGGGAAAGGCGAAGAAAAAGGCAAGTAAAAAAGTGGAAAAAAGGGAATGGAAAAATACATGGGAAAAGGGAAAAGGAAAAAGGAAAGGGAAAGGGAAAGAGAAAAGAAGGGGAAGGAAAGAGGAAAAGGGCACCTTTAAAAAAAGGATGGGGAAATGATGAAAAAAAAGAAGGAAAGGGAAAAGAAAAAAGGGAGGCAAAAGGGGAAGGAAAGGAAGGAAAAATTGAGAAAAAAAGGAAGAAGAAAATGGGAAAAAAGAGACATGAGATAAAGAAGAAGAGGGGTGAGGAGAGGAAGAAAAATGCAAAAAAAAAAAAGTGGGGAAAAAGGGAATGCAAAAAGGGCATGAGAAAAGGGAAGGAAAAGAGAAAAGCAAAAGGAATGGAAAAAAGGAAAGGGAAAAAAAGAGCATGAGAAAAAATGGGAAGGGTGGAGAAAGGTGAAAAATGAAGGAAAAAAGCCGCCAAAAAAAGGGAAAGGGAAAGGGAAAAACGAGAAGGAGAAAAGGAAGGAAAAGAGGAGGGAGAAGAGGGTAAAAAAAAAAGAAAAAAAAAAAAAAGAGAGAGAAGGAGAAAAGTAAATGTCGCAGGAAAAATCAGAAAAGGGAAAAAAGTTGTGTAAAAAATGAGGAAAAAAAAAAAATATGCGGGATAGAGCAAAGGGAAGGTTATCAAATGCACAAAACCTCTTATAGCCTAGATATGATGGACTTGGTTAATGAGTCCGAAATTTCAGGTTTCCATCCACAAATGTTCCCAACATTTGCCCCAAAGAACGCCGGGCACCATTACTAGTATTATAGCTACACATAATGAAGCCAATCCTTATGTCGAAAGTTGAACAAGGAATTATCTAAAATTATTTGAGGGTCCGAATGAGATAATGGACAACGACGTGTTGAAACATATACAATCCGCTAATTGTTATATTCAATGCCGCATAATTTGATGTAGTTAGTAGCAAGCTTGGCAATGGTTCATGGCCCGCCGCGAAAGTACTATATGCAGATCCGTAAATATACACATGCAAAGCAGGTATATGCTCCTTTTCATCCATCCTTTGCAACTCAAGTGGTTTTGTCACTTTATGCGATTTAAATGGTCCATGGCTTTTCAAATTTGGTCTCATTGCCTCGAAATGTTTCAGCCTTTTATCCAATGGTCGCAGCCTTCCTAGCAATCTACAAGAGGCTTTTAGCACATTTTCATCTTGCACCTATAGATCTACACCCGAGCAAACTTTTAATGCTTTGGTAAGCCAACGCTTCTATCCTACACTTTTGATTGTCTATATTCTAATTCCTTTTTATGCGACTTTTGCATATATATCCGGCGTGAGATCATGGATTAATGTCGACCAAATGTCAGCCACAGGATATCCAGAAATGCATGGCTCACGAAAAAGCAACTGCCATAGAACATAGAATGATCGGGCATTTTTCCCGCTTTGGGATTTTTTTTTTGGCTATGCGTATGATGGCGTAAAAATAGAGATTCTATGCCTCAATTTCATTTCCAAATACCGCTAAATGACAATCACCGGTGCTTCCTTTGCACCCTCAAGCATCGTTCCGTCATGATCCCGGGATTCCGATGCATTACCTTCGGGGAATTTGTTATTGGAAACAACTCATTCCAACGAGTCCATGGTGGAACATGTTGACAATTCCTTGAAAAGTATCCTTCCGGTTAATCGCCTCTTCTCATTTATACATAAAATCTATCGAGCCATTTGTTGTTCCGTAAGATGTGAAGAGGTATAGTTAATCGCTTTTATTATTTGAACATTCAAGTTCAGATCATACTCTTTTTTTATCCCGGACTAACCATTTAATGTTCATTGCGACCACCGAGTAAGCATACTGGACCCTTGTTAGTCACCGGAATGAAAAAGGAATGCCAAGTTTGAAAGATATGCTAAAAAATACCTCTGGATCGCTCCATGGTCGGGAAAAAGGCTTTGCCGGGATGTAAACTAACCGTGAATCTTTCATATCTCATCTTAAGTGTTTAGATTTTCTTCAGCAATTTCGAAAGCACTTACGCATTATATACATCAAAGATACTAGGTGATGCTACAAGTAACACAAGTGGGCCTGAATTGCCTTGCAAACGTTTTACGGTTTTCCGGGTCAAACATGACACTCCCAAGAAAGTTTCCTAAGAAAACCCAAGAAAAAACCAAGAGAACGTAATTTGCATTTTGGAGTTTGAGAACATCTTTGGGTGCTATTGCTAATGGTCTTGCGCCTCACAAAGTGGTCTAATTCCATATGTGGCAACATTCTTTGTGGTACAATGTGCATCTCAAATCCCTATATATATACAACTAGGCTTGGTTTTCTAAAATTCTATAAAATAAAATAGGAGATTGTTGAATAGGACCACAAGAAGAATTGCACCACACCTCTTGAATCATAATTGAGTCATAATTGAACAAGGACAAAATTGACATTCATTTCAAATTATGATGAGACCATTGCATGAATATAAGATTTAAAGAAATCCCTATTGTCTTCAATCCAGGTCATTATGCTAATATAAGTGCACAAGTTCTAAGTCATGTCAACATGTCAACCCTTAATATGTCTCAACCCAACCATAATGCTAACACAAGTGTAAAACATAACATTGTCTTTGAGTCAATAAGTGGGAGATAAGTCTCGAGAAAAACGGGCCTCTTACAAGATAAAGGACTCAACAATATGGAAGTTCATTGACATGTAGTATAGAGCAAAATGCCATGCAAAAATATTGAGGCCGTTAACAAGTCCATCATTAACATGTTTCCAACTTTGCCTAAGTAAACAAGGGTAGAAAAATTCAGACCATAATATCTAAATGTAAGGTCTATCATTAACATGTTTCCAACTTTGCCTAGGTAAACAAGGGTAGAACAATTTGAACCATAATATCGAAATGTAAGGTGGCGCTTACATTTTGCACCTCAATAGTAGCAACACTACAATATTGACATCATTAGTGTTAAACTTCATAACGATCCCACCATATTCACATATATCATATTTCAACATTAGTGTTTCACCATATGATCTTTATATATACCAAGGATGATGACTCAATGCATCATTTACAATGTGCCACCTTTTATGCCCAAATTTTACAAAGAGCTACACACTTAAGTTCAAATTAATACTTAACGACTCATACGCAAATGAACAGCACCACTCAAATCTCAAAAATATAAGATGCAACACTATCTAGCATGAAGGAGCTAGGTTTCTTTTCAAATGTTGTTAAAGCTTTAGAAAGTTTTTGTTATAATAAAAAGTTACAAAAGTTGAATTATTACTGCATGCTTTCCTCATTGCGGCCAAAATATTTACAGGTTGAACTTATGCCCAGCAACGCTGGGCACCATTACTAGTCCTATATTATAAAGTTATATGGTATGTCGTGAATGAAACCCTAACCTTAACTGGACGGCCTAAAATCTTCCATCGCATCCAAAGGCCGATTATGGCACGCTTAGGGTTAGGGCTGAGATCGCCCATAGCTGTCCCCCTTTTTTTAGGAAGGCCGTTCTTTTGTGGAAACCAGGAACATGTCTGGTGGTAAGAAGCAAACAGATGGGAAGCATGGATTTGCATCGGAAGGAAGTGGTATTGGAGATAGAGCTTCCGGGAATGCGACACAAAGTGTTTTGAGCATATAACCAACGATGAGCATAGGGGCCCTCAATTATCGGGATCTTCAACACAATTTTGATACAAACCCTTTTTGATCATGAGTGGCAATAGAAGTCCGGTAACTACTTAATAATTTAATAAATCTCTAGATGGATCCAAGAAAGGGGCAAGCTTGAAGAAGAAGAAGAAGAAGAAGAGATTTTAACGTCACGCCCACGATTTTAACGTCACGCTTTGAAGGCATTGAGTATATATTTTTTGCTTTGAGCAAAGCTCTGATCAACCTTGGAGACTAAAGCTTACTTTACATGTTCTATGTAGGTTGTTTTTCCAATTCAATTTCCATCTTTATTATAGTTAGTGTACATCCGATGCTCTTTGCCTTTTAATTTCTTGTAATATAACCATAGATTCAAGAAGCTTCAACCTAACTAGGACTTTCGCCCCTTAAATGCAGTTTTGTTTTCCAAGCTAGGCGTGATGTACTTAAAATGGTTGGTTTTCAACCACTTCCTCCATGACAGAAAAGTAGTCACTAAGGTAAGTTATCTCAAAGGTCTTTTTGATATGCTTTATCCCCCTTTATAATAAAGCAAAGCCACATTTGCCCCACCAGGCCTCCATCCTAACAAAAAATATACCAACATGACGGGGGAAACCCTTACAGTCCAGAATTTAAAAGCAGCCCATATTTTGCACAGGCCTACATGCTAACAGGAACATGCCAAGAGGAATGAATACTATGTGGGTTTGAAAATTTTGAAGTTGGTGCAGGTTTGCTTGCAAGGTAAACAATGCAAAATCTGGAACTTGCATCACATTGGGGCATAGTCATTTAAAGGACTTGCGAATAATGATGAGTTTCCTTTTCACGGCCTTTCCTCGCAGAATTTAGTAAAAAAAAAAGTATTAATTTAACTTTTTGGGTATCCAAGCCATTCACTCCGCTGTTTGTGTAGTTTGATAACCTGGTGTTAATGGATGGCATATTCAAGTTGGTGGTCCACTGTTAGCAGTCCGATATCTCATCTCTCAAAACATTACATGCATGTGTTTCAATTTGTGTTGCAGTTCTTGAAAAAAACTGAAGTTTTGGCATGTTCTTTCTGCAGGTTCTTCCAAGTTTGTTTTTCTGGATAATATTTTGGATCTTAAAGAGATGTATATTGGTTCAGATGGGTTCTTGGGCCTTCTAACATGTCTAATGCATATGGAACTTTTTACACCGCTTCTAAAATGTTACCCATATCAAAAAGAAGCGAACAAGATGTCCTTATCATATCATTTAAGAGGATGAGATGCTTCCGTGAGGATGTAATTTAGCAGTGTCCAATTGTTCAAGTTTTAACGGTATTGTTTGCAATAAAGGTCTCAGAACTTTTTCCGGATCTGTTTACGCCGATCAAATATTTCATCATCAACCCATGAAATAACTTAAGTCTTTTTTTTTGTACCATGTATTTTCTTTGAATGCGTGAGGGAATCGTACCATTTAAAAATCGTAGAGATGTTTGTCATTGGGGAAATTATGTTGAACAAGTAAAACAATCTAAGGCATTTAGGCGGATGCCCTAAGATCTTTATTATGCCGCGTGATTACATTCTTTTGCGATATGATAGATCCATCATGTGTCATCGAGTACATCCTATGATAATTCGGGCAATTAACAATAACGATTATCTAATTTCTCAAGAGATGCTTTCGACATAATGGTTGGGTTGTATATGTATTCGTTAAAGATTGCCCGAAAAAGTAGGAACTAAGCATGTAAGTTATTATAACCACACGAAATAACATTGAGGTTGGTGAGGTGGGAAAGGCTCATGTAGTTATTTTTTTTTTGACAAAAGGTGGTATGATTCAACCAAACGATTCCACAAACACTACACAATCACGCCTTACCATACACTAAAAAAAAAAACAATGAGAATTTTCTACTTCTAGATTTGAGATAATACATGTATATATAAATTCATAATTCTTCATAGCCACAACAAGTAATTGCGTTTTAATGAAATTTCAATTCCGATGTATTGCACTTTCAACATATGAAGCTGCTCAAACAACCACTAATGTTTCTCATGCTTGAACCGCCTTAACTATAATCACATACAAAGCCGATTGCAACCCGTCACAATACCCTACAACCCAACTTTAAGGAAAATGCAAAGCCTTTGCCCTACAACCCAACTTTAAGGATAATGCAAAGCCTTTGCACTTAAATGTCCCCTCGTCACTTTTTCTACCCCCACAATGACCTCGGGATCGCTCTAAAACATGCACTTTGTCTACCCGCACAATGACCTCGGAATGACAACTTACATACAAATTAAAGTCGCCATCTCATCAGATTTCGAACACAAGAACTTGCTCAAATAACCACTAATGTTTTTCATGCTTGAACTGCCCTGGTATAATCACACATGAAGCCCACCAACGGTGGGCAATTTTCTAGTGTAATAAATACATTTATTTAAGGCTCCCAAAAGCCAGATAGCCTAAACGTGTCAACACGGGTGCTCAACAGCCCAAGTGTGGAATGGGAAAACAAACATCATTCCAGAAGTTCATCCAAAGAAAATATCCCATGATGTTATGACGATGTTGCCACCAAAACCTCCCCGAAAATACTTGGTAGACAAAAGTAGAGGTGAAGGGTGTCTTCCCGCCATAACCAAGCCCCAAACCCACATCGCAAAAGGATACTACAAATGAGGCAAGTTTTGCTCTTTTCTATTTTACTAGGAGATAAGTTGTCACACCGTCTTCTCCAAATGCCGATGCCTTCTAGAGGCCTCCCCTTTGGGGTCACCCTTGTATGTTAATCACAATAGAAACCCTTGTATGTTATATAAATTTCAAACTATTAAGTTGCATGAAAATCTATAAGTTGCAATTACTTTACTACACCATTGCGGGGATAGCTCAGTTGGGAGAGCGTCAGACTGAAGATCTGAAGGTCGCGTGTTCGATCCACGCTCACCGCAATGCCTCGATCTTCGGCATGCCCATTGTAATAGGGAGTCGTCGACGACGTGTTATCGGAGGGTAACAGGTCGTCGATGTTCAAGCGTGGGAGAATGCATGAGGTGGGAAACCAAGCAATGATGACCTTCCTCTCCCTACAAAAAATGGATAACATGCACAAATGTCGTCAGGCTTTTTTCAAGCCCCTTTCTATTTTCAGCAGTGATGTTGTAACAAAAGAGAGATACGATGATTGACAAATAAGTTAGCCATGTCTATTTTGAAAGACGCTTGGTATTACCATAACAAGAATACCCTTGTATGTTAATCACAATAGAAACCCTTGTATGTTATATAAATTTCAAACTATTAAGTTGCTTGAAAATCTATAAGTTGCAATTAATTTACTACACCATTGCGGGATAGCTCAGTTGGGAGAGCGTCAGACTGAAGATCTGAAGGTCGCGTGTTCGATCCACGCTCACCGCAATGCCTCGATGTTTGGCATGCCCATTGTAATAGGGAGTCGTCGACGATGTGTTATCGGAGGGTAACAGGTCGTCGATGTTCAAGCGTGGGAGAATGCATGAGGTGGGAAACCAAGCAATGATGACCTTCCTCTCCCTACGAAAAATGGATAACATGCACAAATGTCGTCAGGCTTTTTTCAAGCCCCTTTCTATTTTCAGCAGTGATGTTGTAACAAAAGAGAGATACGATGATTGACAAATAAGTTAGCCATGTCTATTTTGAAAGACGCTTGGTATTACCATAACAAGAATACCCTTGTATGTTAATCACAATAGAAACCCTTGTATGTTATATAAATTTCAAACTATTAAGTTGCTTGAAAATCTATAAGTTGCAATTAATTTACTACACCATTGCGGGGATAGCTCAGTTGGGAGAGCGTCAGACTGAAGATCTGAAGGTCGCGTGTTCGATCCATGCTCACCGCAATGCCTCGATGTTTGGCATGCCCATTGTAATAGGGAGTCATCGACGACGTGTTCAAGCAATGATGACCTTCCTCTCCCTACAAAAAATGGATAACATGCACAAATAAGTTAGTCATGTCTTTTTTTTCAAAGCCCCTTTCTATTTTCATAACAAGAATACCCATAGAAACCGTTGTATGTTAATAAAGATTCAAACTCTTAAATTGATTGAAAATAAGTTAGCCATGTCTATTTTGAAAGATAAGGCAATAGTGGTGGTATTACCATAACAAGAATACCCTTGTATGTTAATCACAATAGAAACCCTTGTATGTTATATAAATTTCAAACTTGATGCATTGGCAAGGCTGCTTGAAAATCTATAAGTTGTTTGTTAATTAATTTACTACACCATTCGTCGGGGATAGCATAATGCATCGAGAGGTGCCTTTCAGATCTAGAAGGTTCTTTGATGGATTTCCTTGTTTTCTTCCTAAAAGCCCTTCCAATTCCTCTTTTTTGCATGCCCATTGTAAGATGGGAGTCTCTCCTCGACGTGTTCAACTATGGGTAACAGGTTGATGTTTTGATTCAAGGGAAAAGAATGCATGAGGTGGGAAACCAAGAATGATGACCTTCCTCTCACTACAAAAATGGATAACATGCAAAATGTCCCGCTTATACAATTTTCTTTACCCTTTCTATTTTCATGACCTGTCATTAATACATTTTAAAGAGTTTGAACCTGATTGACAAATAAGTTAGCCATGTCTATTTTGAAAGACGCTTGGTATTACTTGGTGGAACAAGAATATCTTGTATGTTAAAGCAATAGAAACCCTTTTATGTTATATAAATTTCAAACTATTAAGTTGCATTGAAAATCTATAAGTTGCAAATAAAGTATGTACACCATTAAGTCGTCCTGCGGGATAGCTATTGATACAATATAAGATAATAAGATCTGCAAAGAACTTTTGTTAGATCCATAGACTTTACCGCAATGCCTCCATGTTTTGCCCATGCCCATTGCATTGCAATCTAAACAAACATCTCTCAAAATAAGATCTTCATGAAATTTCATAATACATGAGGTGGAGAACCAATGTATAGAAGTTTCAAGGATAACATGCACAAATGTTCTATTTGAATTTTCAAATCCCTTATTTTCACCTTTGCACAATTTAACAAAAGGGTAAAATTGACAAATTAGATGTAGGTTCAATTTTGATGAGACTCCCCCTATAACCTGTTTCTGTATGCTTGCATGAGAAACCTTTATGTTATATACACTACAAATTTTTCTTCCCTTGCTTGATGAAAACCACCTACAAATTCACCATTTATTAACTTGAAGTCTATTACCAAACCAACTCTTCCTTGGGAGGATAAAAGGAGCAATGATAGTCATTCATGCATGAGCAAAGAGTTCCAAATCCCTTTCCTTTTTGTCTTTTTTCCATGGATATTGCAATAAAATTTGGTTCAACCCTTCTTTTTTTCAGCTTAGTCTTTAAAATTAATTGACATTTTAAGTTTAATTAACATTTATATTTTGAAAGACGCTTGGTATTACCATGTTGTTTCTTCATATAAGAGTTTTTTCATAGAGCATATTCATACATCATGTCAAATTTTTAAAGAAACCTTAACTGTTATATAAATTTAAAATTGTTAAAGCATTTTTGAATTGTCAATCGCTTGCAATCACAATGAATGAACCCTTGTATTTTGTCAATGGAGTGTTGCAAACTGAATACATGAAGATGTCAAAATCTTGCAATTGAATACATGAATACACCAAATGGGTCTTATGTTTGGCAATTTCGATAGATGAAATGTGTCTTAGCTTGAACCTTAGTAGCACGGTATATCCGATACTACACCAATTTTAGTTTTCCAGCCTTCATATATGTTTAAGATGTGTATTGTAACCAAGTCCAAATGATGACAAGAATGGTGGAGAAAAAATTTATAATGGAATATATGCTAGTAAAAAATATAATGTTTCTTTTTGCTTTTTAACTATATCATGGCACTTGTAACTTAGGCAAGATGATATGTTAAAAAAAAGGTTTTGGATGAGATGAGGAACCTACACCGAAAAAAAGCAAAGATGACCTTTGTATGTCCTAATTTTGAAATAATATCCAAGTAGCAAATTCATTGCATTGTGGCTTTTTTGCTTTTAAGATGCCCTAAATGCTTGTAAATAAAAAAATGGAATTTGGCAACAAATTTTCCTCAATTTCTATTTTGAAGATCCCAAGGATTTCATAACAAAAGAAAAAGAGATATTCATGATTAGGATAATTGTAGAGAAATTATTTCACTAACTTTTTGTATATAGCCTTAATTTACCCACCATTGTTTCAAAGGTCAATAGAAACTAAGCAGATTATGAAGATCCCTTTTCTCTCATAGCCAAATTATATACTACACTTTTTGCATGCCCATTGTAATAGAGTCGCTTGACGTTCAAATTATCGGGGGTAATAAATCACATTAATTTTGTTCAAGCCCATTTGTGAGAATGCATGAGGTGGGGAACCAAGCAATGATGACCTTCATGAGGTGGGAAACCACAATGATGACCTTACAAAAATGGATAACATGCACAAATGTCCTCCGCTTTTTTCAAGCCCCTTTCTATTTTTTATTGATGTTGTAACAAAAGAGAGATAATGAATTGACAAATAAGTTAGCCATGTCTATTTTGAAAGACGCAATGGTATTACCAAGGAACAAGAAAACCCTTGTAAACTGTTAATCACAATAGAAACCCTTGTATGTTATATAAATTTCAAACTATTAAGTTGGTTGAAAATCTATAAGTTGCAAATTATTTAAGGTTTTGCATGGGATAGCTGTAGGATGGGAGAGCCCCTCTACTCAATATGCATGTCTAAGATCCGAATGGTTTCGTGTTTTATTCCATGCCATGAGGTGGGAAACCGAATGCTTCAACAAATGGATAAAAAATTGAAATTGTAATAGTTGAGTCTTTCTATGATGGATTTCTTTTGAGGGTAAAATCAAATTTGAATCTTTGTTATTTTACAATGAGAAAAGAAAACATCATGCATTGAAAAATGGATAACATGCAATATCTTTAACCAAGCAATAGATGAAGCCTTTGGACTTAGCTTGATGAGCCCCAAAATAATGGCTAGAGCAAAGTACAAAAAAAATGGATTTTTCAAAGATGCATCCATCATTATAACCTTTCGCACACAATGAATCATGATAAATCCCCATTCCTTTCTCTTAGAGTATATTTTCTTTTTGTAATGAACTTCTTAAACAAAAGAGAGATAATGCATGATTGACAAATAAGTTAGCCATGTCTATTTTGAAAATGCTAAACTGGTATTACCATAACAAGAAAAATTTTTGTATGTTAATCAAATAGAAACCCTTGTATGTTATATAAATTTCAAACTATTAAGTTGCTTGAAAATCTATAAGTTGCAATTAATTTTTACACCATTGCGGGATAGCTCGGTTGGGAGAGCCGACCAAGAATTCCGGTATATGTGTTCGATCCATTCGCCACCCACCAATTCTTGTTCTCTATTTTTGCATGCCCATTGTAATAGGGAGTCTTCGAACGAAGGAAAAATAAGTTATCTTAAGACATGAAGCAAGGTAAGGTTGTCGAATTCCAAACCTGAAGAACCACATGAGGTGGAAACCAAGAATGATGACCTTCCTCTCCCTACAAAAAAATGGATAACATGCAAAATGTCGTCCTTTTTTTTTCAAGCCCCTTTCTATTTTCAAATTGATAGATGTTGTAACAAAAGAGAGATATAAAAGGCCATGATTGACAAATAAGTTAGCCATGTCTATTTTGAAAGACGCTTGGTATTACCATAACAAGAATACCCTTGTATGTTAATCACAATAGAAACCCTTGTATGTTATATAAATTTCAAACTCTTAAATTGCTTGAAAATATATAAGTTGCAATTAATTTACTACACCATTGCGGGGGATAGCTCGGGCTTGGGAGAGCGCCGACCAAGATCCGAAGGTCGCGTGTTCGATCCACGCCACCGCAATGCCTCAATTTTGCATGCCCATTGTAATAGGGAGTCTTCGACGGCGTGTTATCGGACGGTAATAGGTTGTCGATGTTCCAAGCGTAGGAGAATGCATGAGGTGGGAAACCAAGCAATGATAACCTTACTCTCCCTACAAAAAATGGATAACATGCACAAATGTCCCGCCGCTTTTTTCAAGCCCCTTTCTATTTTCAGCAGTGATGTTGTAACAAAAGAGAGATAAGATGATTGACAAATAAGTTAGCCATGTCTATTTTGAAAGACGCTTGGTATTACCATAACAAGAATACCCTTGTATGTTAATCACAATAGAAACCCTTGTATGTTATATAAATTTCAAACTATTAAGTTGCATGAAAATCTATAAGTTGCAATTAATTTACTACACCATTGCGGGATAGCTCGCTTGGGAGAGCCGCCGACCGAAGATCCGAAGGTCGCGTGTTCGATCCACGCCACCGCGATGCCCTCGATGTTTGGCATGCCCATTGTAATAGGGAGTCGCCGACGACGTGTTATCTCTTCTTCAACAGGTCGCCGATGTTCAAGCGTGGGAGAATGCATGAGGTGGGAAACCAAGCAATGATGACCTTCCTCCTCCCTACAAAAATGGATAACATGCACAAATGTCGCCGCTTTTTTCAAGCCCCTTTCTATTTTCAGCAGTGATGTTGTAACAAAAGAGATACGATGATTGACAAATAAGTTAGCCATGTCTATTTTGAAAGACGCTTGGTATTATCATAATAAGAATACCCTTGTATGTTAATCACAATAGAAACCCTTGTATGTTATATAAATTTCAAACTATTAAATTGCTTGAAAATATATAAGTTGCAATTAATTTACTACACCATTGCAGGGATAGCTCAGTTGGGAGAATCTGAAGGTCGCGTGTTCGATTCATGCTCACCGCAATGCCTCGATGTTTGGCATGCCCATTGTAATAGGGAGTCGTCGACGACGTGTTATCGGAGGGTAATAGGTCGTCGATGTTCAAGCGTGGGAGAATGCATGAGGTGGGAAACCAAGCAATGATGACCTTCCTCTCCCTACAAAAAATGGATAACATGCACAAATGTCGTCAAGCTTTTTTCAAGCCCCTTTCTATTTTCAGTAGTGATGTTGTAACAAAATAGAGATAAGATGATTGACAAATAAGTTAGCCATGTCTATTTTGAAAGACGCTTGGTATTACCATAACAAGAATACCCGTGTATGTTAATCACAATAGAAACCCTTGTATCTTATATAAATTTCAAACTATTAAGTTGCTTGAAAATCTATAAGTTGCAATTAATTTACTACACCATTGCGGGGATAGCTCAGTTGGGAGAGAGCGCCGACCGAAGATCCGGTTCGCGTGTTCGATCCACGCCACCGCAAATGCCTCGATGTTTGGCATGCCCATTGTAATAGGGAGTCGCCGACGACGTTGTTATCTGGAGGGTAACAGGTCGTCGATGTTCAAGCCGGGAGAATGCATGAGGTGGGAAACCAAGCAATGATGACCTTTCCTCTCCCTACAAAAATGGATAACATGCACAAATGTCGCCGCTTTTTTCAAGCCCCTTTCTATTTTCAAAAGTTGATGTTGTAACAAAAGAGAGATAATGATGATTGACAAATAAGTTAGCCATGTCTATTTTGAAAGACGCTTTGTATTACCATAACAAGAATACCCGTGTATGTTAATCACAATAGAAACCCTTGTATGTTATATAAATTTCAAACTATTAAGTTGCTTGAAAATATATAAGTTGCAATTAATTTACTACACCATTGCGGGATAGCTCGGGCTGGGAGAGCGCCGACCGAAGATCCGAAGGTCGCGTGTTCGATCCACGCCACCGCAAATGCCTCGATGTTTGGCATGCCCATTGTAATAGGGAGTCGCCGACGACGCAGCATCTGGGTAACAATAGGTTGTCGATGTTCAAGCGTGGGAGAATGCATGAGGTGGGAAACCAAGCAATGATGACCTTCCTCTCCCTACAAAAAATGGATAACATGCACAAATGTCGTCAGGCTTTTTTCAAGCCCCTTTCTATTTTCAGCAGTGATGTTGTAACAAAAGAGAGATACGATGATTGACAAATAAGTTAGCCATGTCTATTTTGAAAGACGCTTGGTATTACCATAACAAGAATACCCTTGTATGTTAATCACAATAGAAACCCTTGTATGTTATATAAATTTCAAACTTTTAAATTGCTTGAAAATATATAAGTTGCAATTAATTTACTACACCATTGCGGGATAGCTCAGTTGGGAGAGCCGACCGATCAAGATCCGAAGGTCGCGTGTTCGATCCATGCCACCGCAATGCCTCAATTTTTGGCATGCCCATTGTAATAGGGAGTCTTCGACGACGCGGTTATCTGAGGGTAATAGGTTGTCGATGTTCAAAGCGAGAGAGAATGCATGAGGTGGGAAACCAAGCAATGATGACCTTCCTCTCCCTACAAAAAATGGATAACATGCACAAATGTCGTCAGGCTTTTTTCAAGCCCCTTTCTATTTTCAGCAGTGATGTTGTAACAAAAGAGATATACGATGATTGACAAATAAGTTAGCCATGTCTATTTTGAAAGACGCTTGGTATTACCATAACAAGAATACCCTTGTATGTTAATCACAATAGAAACCCTTGTATGTTATATAAATTTCAAACTATTAAGTTGCTTGAAAATCTATAAGTTGCAATTAATTTACTACACCATTGCGGGATAGCTCAGTTGGGAGAGCGCCGACCAAGATCCGAAGGGTCGCGTGTTCGATCCACGCTCACCGCAATGCCTCGATGTTTGGCATGCCCATTGTAATAGGGAGTCGTCGACGACGTGTTATCTGAGGGTAACAGGTCGTCGATGTTCAAGCGTGGGAGAATGCATGAGGTGGGAAACCAAGCAATGATGACCTTCCTCTCCCTACAAAAAATGGATAACATGCACAAATGTCGCTCGCTTTTTTTTCAGCCCCTTTCTATTTTCCAGTGATGTTGTAACAAAAGAGAGATAATGATGATTGACAAATAAGTTAGCCATGTCTATTTTGAAAGACGCTTGGTATTACCATAACAAGAATACCCTTGTATGTTAATCACAATAGAAACCCTTGTATGTTATATAAATTTCAAACTATTAAATTGCTTGAAAATCTATAAGTTGCAATTAATTTACTACACCATTGCGGGGATAGCTCAGTTGGGAGAGAGCCGCCGAAAGATCCGAAGGTCGCGTGTTCGATCCACGCCACCGCAATGCCTCGATTTTTTGGCATGCCCATTGTAATAGGGAGTCGCCGACGACGACGTGTTATCGAGGGTAACAGGTCGTCGATGTTCAAGCGTGGGAGAATGCATGAGGTGGGAAACCAAGCAATGATGACCTTCCTCTCCCTACAAAAATGGATAACATGCACAAATGTCGTCAGGCTTTTTTTCAAGCCCCTTTCTATTTTCAGCAGGATGTTGTAACAAAAGAGAGATAATGATGATTGACAAATAAGTTAGCCATGTCTATTTTGAAAGACGCTTTGGTATTACCATAACAAGAATAATCCTTGTATGTTAATCACAATAGAAACCCTTTGTATGTTATATAAATTTCAAACTATTAAATTGCTTGAAAATCTATAAGTTGCAATTAATTTACTACACCATTGCGGGGATAGCTCAGTTGGGAGAGCGTCAGACTGAAGATCTGAAGGTCGCGTGTTCGATCCACGCTACCCGCAATGTTCGATTTTTTGCATGCCCATTGTAATAGGGAGTCTTCGAAAACGGCGGTTATCGAGGGGGTAATAGGTTGTCGATGTTCCAAGCATACGAGAATGCATGAGGTGGGAAACCAAGCAATGATGACCTTACTCTCCCTACAAAAAATGGATAACATGCACAAATGTCCTCGCTTTTTTTTTCAGCCCCTTTCTATTTTCAGCAGAAGGATGTTGTAACAAAAGAGAGATAAATATGATTTGACAAATAAGTTAGCCATGTCTATTTTGAAAGACGCTTGGTTTTACCATAACAAGAATACCCTTTGTATGTTAATCACAATAGAAACCCTTGTATGTTATATAAATTTCAAACTATTAAGTTGCTTGAAAATCTATAAGTTGCAATTAATTTACTACACCATTGCGGGATAGCTCGGTTGGGAGAGCCGCCGATCAAGATCCGGTCGGTCGCGGTTCGATCCACGCCACCGCAATGCCTCGATGTTTGGCATGCCCATTGTAATAGGGAGTCGCCGACGACGCGTTCATATCGGAGGGTAACAGGTCGTCGATGTTCAAGCCCAAAGGAGAAATGCATGAGGTGGGAAACCAAGCAATGATGACCTTCCTCTTAACAAAAAATGGATAACATTGAAAATGTCGCCGTGTCATCCACCCCCTTTCTATTTTCAAAAAAAGGATAACATGCAACAAATAAAAAATTGTTTCCTAGAGCAAAAAGGACCAGCCCCTTTTCTATTGAAATAAGAATGATGTTGTAAAAAAGAGAAATCGCCTGTGATTGACAAATAAGTTAGCCATGTCTATTTTTGAAAGACGCTTACAATGGTATTACCATAAACCAGAATGTTCACCGCTTTTTTTTTGGAATCCACGAACCCTTTGTTTGTTATGGGACCCATAACCATTGTTTGCTTGAAAATCTATAAGTTGCAATTAATTTAAAACACCATTCAAGAGGGATAGCTTAGAGGTTGGGAGAGGTGCAATGATGTCCAAAATATAGACAAAAATGGATAATTTTCATGGTGCATCAGTTGGCCAAAGCACAATAGAAACCTTTTGTTTAGAAATTTTTGGCATGCCCATTGTAATAAGTCAATTTATAGTCTAGGAAGCATGATGATTTGTTTGTTTGTAATTGCCAATGAGGGTTGGACATTTTTAATTTTGCTTCATTCGAATATAAAGGCAGATCAAGGAGAATGCATGAGGTGGGAAACCAAACAATGATGACCTTCCTCTCCCTTACAAAAATGGATAACATGCACAAATGTTTTTCAAATGGCTTTTTTTCAAGCCCCTTTCTATTTTTTGCCCAGCCCATGTTGTAACAAAAGAGAGATACATGATTGACAAATAAGTTAGCCATGTCTATTTTGAAAGACGCTTGGGTATTACCATAACAAGAAAATCCCTTTGTATGTTAATCACAATAGAAACCCTTTGTATGTTATATAAATTTCAAACTATTAAGTTGCTTTGAAAATCTATAAAAGTTGCAAATTTATTTACTACACCATTCTTAGTGATGGATAGCTTAAAGAGATCTTATCGTCCATGGGGCCATCCCGAACATTTTTTGTGGGGTTCAAACCATGACCAGTTCCCAATGCCTCGATAAAAATGTGTAATAGATGATGACCCTAGTTGGATATACCACATGCAATGTTTGAGGAAAATGAAAGTGTGTTCAAACCATTTTGCATGAGGTGGGAAACCAATGCAATGATGACCTTCCTCCCTACAAAAATGGATAACATGCAAAAATGTCGCGGCTTTTTGAAGCCCCTTTCTATTTTCAATTTGATGTTGTAACAAAAAGAGAGATTTTTGATTGACAAATAAGTTAGCCATGTCTATTTTGAAAGACATCCCAATTTGGTATTAACCATAACAAGAATACCCTTTCACATGTATGTTAATCACAATAGAAACCCTTGTATGTTATATAAATTTTTCAAGAAAACCCTAATTAAATTAAATTGAAAAATCTATAAGTTGCAATTAATTTATTACACCATTTTACCATTATTTTTTTAGCTCAGTTTGGGAGAGCCCGATCCAATCTCCATGGAGCTAGATTCAAGTGTTCGATCCACGCCACCGCAATGCCTCGATGTTTTGGCATGCCCATTGTAATAGGGAGTCGCCGACGGCGTTATTATCCAAAAGGGTAATAGGTTGTCGATGTTCCAAGATGGAGAATGCATGAGGTGGGAAACCAAGCAATGATGACCTTCCTCTCCCAACAAAAATGGATAACATGCACAAATGTCGTCGTGCTTTTTTCAAGCCCCTTTCTATTTTCAGCAGCAGGATGTTGTAACAAAAGAGATATACTTTGATTGACAAATAAGTTAGCCATGTCTATTTTGAAAGACGCTTTGGTATTACCATAACAAGAATACCCTTTGTATGTTAATCACAATAGAAACCCTTGTATGTTATATAAATTTCAAACTATTAAGTTGCTTGAAAATCTATAAGTTGCAATTAATTTACTACACCATTGCGGGGATAGCTCAGGTTGGGAGAGCCGCCGATCAAGATCCTGAAGATCGAAGGTCGTGTTTCGATCCACGCCACCGCAATGCCCGAATGTTTGGCATGCCCATTGTAATAGGGAGTCTTCACAAGTTTATCTGAGGGTAATAGGTTGTCGATGTTCAAGCGTGGGAGAATGCATGAGGTGGGAAACCAAGCAATGATGACCTTCCTCTCCCTACAAAAAATGGATAACATGCACAAATGTCCTCGTCGCTTTTTCAAGCCTTTCTTTTTTCTTTCCCCCTTTCTATTTTCAAAGATGTTGTAACAAAAGAGAGATAATGATGATTGACAAATAAGTTAGCCATGTCTATTTTGAAAGACGCTTTTAATATTACCATAACAAGAATATCCTTGTATGTTAATCACAATAGAAACCCTTGTATGTTATATAAATTTCAAACTATTAAGTTGCTTGAAAATCTATAAGTTGCAATTAATTTACTACACCATTGCGGGGGATAGCTCGGGCTGGGAGAGAGAGCGCCGACCCGAAGATCCGGGTCGCTTGTTCGATCCACGCCACCGCAATGCCTCGATGTTTGGCATGCCCATTGTAATAGGGAGTCGTCGACGACGTGTTATCGGAGGGTAACAGGTCGTCGATGTTCAAGCGTGGGAGAATGCATGAGGTGGGCAACCAAGCAATGATGACCTTACTCTCCCTACAAAAAATGGATAACATGCATTTTTCGAGCTCCTTTCTATTTTCAGCAGTGAAGTTGTAACAAAAGAGAGATAGCATGATTGACAAATAAGTTAGCCATGTCTATTTTGAAAGTCACTTGGTATTACAGTAACAAGAAAAGCCTTGTATGTTACTCACAATAGAAACCCTTGTATGTTATATAAATTTCAAACTATTAAGTTGCTTGAAAATCTATAAGTTGCAATTAATTTACTACACCATTGCGGGATAGCTGCCCATTGGGAGAGCGATGAAGATCCGTAGGAAGGTCGGAAACCAAGCAATGATGACCTTCCTCTCCCTACAAAAAATGGATAACATGCACAAATGTCCCGCAATGCCTAGCGCCCATTTTGGCATGCCCATTTGTAAATAAGTTAGCCATGTCTATTTTGAAAGTCGCCGAACATAACAAGAAAATGTATGTTAATCACAATAGATGGGTTTCAAACTAGTCGTCTATAAGTTCAACCATTGCGGGATAGCTCTTCGGGAGAATGCATGAGGTGGGAAACCAAGCAATGATGACCTTCCCATTGTCCCTAAAAATGGATAACATGCACAAATGTGCATGAGGTGGGAAACCAAGCAATGATGCCCTTTTCTATTTTGCACAAAAATGTCGATGTTTTTAACAAAATTTTAGAATGTAAAAGAGAGATAATGATGATTGACAAATAAGTTAGCCATGTCTATTTTGAAAGACGCTTGGTATTACCATAACAAGAATACCCTTGTATGTTAATCACAATAGAAACCCTTGTATGTTATATAAATTTCAAACTGTTAAATTGCTTGAAAATATATAAGTTGCAATTAATTTATTACACCATTGCGGGATAGCTCGGTTGGGAGAGCCGCCGACCAAGATCCGGAGGTCGTCGCGTTTCGATCCACGCCACCGCAATGCCTCGATTTTTTGCATGCCCATTGTAATAGGGAGTCTTCGATGGCGTGTTATCAGAGGGTAATAGGTTGTCGATGTTCCAAGCATAGGAGAATGAATGAGGTGGGAAACCAAGCAATGATGACCTTACTCTCTCTACAAAAAATGGATAACATGCACAAATGTCCTTTTTTTTCAAGCCCCTTTCTATTTTCAGCAGTGATGTTGTAACAAAAGAGAGATACCATGATTGACAAATAAGTTAGCCATGTCTATTTTGAAAGACGCTTTGGTATTACCATAACAAGAAAAATCCTTGTATGTTAATCACAATAGAAACCCTTGTATGTTATATAAATTTCAAACTATTAAGTTGCTTGAAAATCTATAAGTTGCAATTCATTTATTACACCATTGCGGGATAGCCTCGGTTGGGAGAGCCGCGACCGAAGATCCGAAGGTCGCGTGTTCGATCCACGCCACCGCAATGCCTCGATGTTTGGCATGCCCATTGTAATAGGGAGTCGCCGACGACGTGTTATCCGGAGGGTAACAGTCGTCGATGTTCAAGCGTGGGAGAATGCATGAGGTGGGAAACCAAGCAATGATGACCTTCCTCTCCCTACAAAAAAATGGATAACATGCACAAATGTCGCCGCTTTTTTTTCAAGCCCCTTTCTATTTTCAGCAAGTGATGTTGTAACAAAAGAGAGATAATGATGATTGACAAATAAGTTAGCCATGTCTATTTTGAAAGACGCTTGGTATTACCATAACAAGAAAAAATCCTTGTATGTTAATCACAATAGAAACCCTTGTATGTTATTTCCAAATCAAACTATTAAGTTGCTTTAAAAATCTATAAGTTGCCCGCTACACCATTTTGGGGATAAAAACACACCATTCGAATAAGTTTTGAATGAAGGATATGTCCTCGCTAATGTCTGGGACCCAAGATCCCCAACAAATCCACCGCAGATCCTCGATGTTTGGCATGCCCATTGCTCAATGTAATAGAAATTCATCCTCCGTGTTATCGGAGGGAAACAACATATATCGATGGACCCATTCTTGGCACCAAGGCCGTATATACTTAAGGAGGAGAATGCATGAGGTGGGAAACCAAGCAATGATGACCTTCCTCTCCTACAAAAAATGGATAACATGCACAAATGTCCTCGAGGGCCATTTTCAAGCCCCCTTTCTATTTTCTATACAAGATGTTGTAACAAAAGATTGATAAAATGATTGACAAATAAGTTAGCCATGTCTATTTTGAAAAGAGCGTTTCTTAGTATTACCATAAACAAGAATACCATTGTATGTTAATTTGAACATGATGAAAAGAAAAATCTAAGACAAATGTTGCCATTATGCAAAAGGCTACCAACTTAATAAAAAACCCATGCCCCGAAAATCTATAAGGTTTGCAATTAATTTAACACCATTGCGGGGATAGCTCGTCCAAAGAGAGCCGCCGATGAATGAGGATCCGGATCTTATATTATAAAGTTTTTAAATCCATGCACCACCGCAATGCCTCGATTTTTTGGCATGCCCATTGTAATAGATTTATCGCCATTCCCCGGCGGCTTTTTATAAGGGTAAAATGGCAGTCGTCGATGTTCAAGCTGGGAGAATGCATGAGGTGGGAAACCAAGCAATGATGACCTTCCTCTCCCTACAAAAATGGATAACATGCAAAAAATGTCGCCGACCTTTTTCAAGCCCCTTTCTATTTTCAGCAAAATATGTTTGTAACAAAAGAGAGAGATAATTTGATTGACAAATAAGTTAGCCATGTCTATTTTGAAAGACGCTTGGTATTACCATAACAAGAATAAGAATGTTTTATGTTAAAAACAATAGAAAAATTGTATGTTATATAAATTTCAAACTATTAAATTGCTTTGAAAATCTATAAGTTGCAATTAATTTACTACACCATTTTGGATAGCTCGGTTGGGAGAGAGCCGGAAATTTGAAAAGGGAAGGTCGCGTGTTCGATCCAAAAAAAAGAGAAATGCCCTCGATTTTGAATTTGTGAAAGGGAAAAGGGAAGATGTTTTCCTTCCTAAAAAAGCAATGATGACCTTCCTCTGCAAAAAAAAAATGGATAACATGCAAAAATGTCCCGCTTTTTTCTAGCCCCTTTCTATTTTCCCTTTTGTAAAGAAAAAAAGATACTATGATTGACAAATAAGTTAGCCATCATGTCTAAAACTAGTTCTATCTGTCTATTTTGAAAAAGGGTTTTAAAGGGAAAACAAGAATAGGAAAATGTATGTTAACCACAAAAGAAACCCTTGTATGTTATATAAATTTCAAACTATTAAAAGAAAGCTTGAAAATCTATAAGTTGCAATTAAAGGAATTTAAAAATACATTGGGAAAAAGGGAAAAGCAAAAAGGGAGGGAAAAGTGAAAGATTTGAAGAAGGAAAGAGTGAATAACCCATTGGGAAAAGGTGAGAAATGATGCCAAAAGGAGGCGGAAAAGGGGGAAAAAAAACATGATGTTTGGCATGCCCATTGTAAAAAAAGAAGATGGGAGGGAGGGAAGAAAAACATAAAAAAAAAAAAAGGTGGGGAAAAAAAATGAGGGGCAATGTGGTTGTTCAAGCAAAAAAGATGGAAAAAGCATGGGGTGGGAAACCAAGAAAATTGAAGTGAAGAAAAAACCCGTCAAAAATGATGAAACCTCCTATTCAAAAAAATGGATAACATGCAAAAATGTCGCCGGGGCTTTTTCAAAGCCCCTTTCTATTTTCCAAAGTGAAAAAAAAAAAAAAAGAGAGATGGGATGATTGACAAATAAGTTAGCCAAATATTTTGAAAGACGCTTGGTATTACCATAACAAGAATAACCCTTGTATGTTAATCACAAATGAAAAACTTTATATGTTATATGGAATTTCAAACTTGTTAAAGGTTGCCATTTGAAAATCTATAAGCATGCAAATTAATTTACTACACCATTAAAGATAGCTTTCGCAAAGGGAGAGAGATTGCCCCTCTATTAAGAAATCACAAAGGTCAAATGTTGATCCACGCCAAACAACGTCTTCGATGTTTGGCATGCCCAATCAAGGATATCTAAATTGATCTTGCAAGAGAAATTTTTATAGGTTGTCCATTTGCAAAAGTTCAGATAATGGGAGAATGCATGAGGTGGGAAAACAAAGCAATGATGACCTTCCTCTCCCTAAAAAAAATGGATAACATGCAAAATGTCCTCGGACTTTTTCTCCTACCCCTTTCTATTTTCAAAATTGAAGTTGTAACAAAAAAGAGAGATCCATGATTGACAAATAAGTTAGCCATGTCTATTTTGAAAGAAAAAGGTATTACCAATCCAAGAAAATCCCCGTAAAAGGGTTAATCACAATAGAAACCCTTGAATGTTATATAAATTTCAAACAAGATACAAATTTTGCTTCAAAATTAAAATAGGGAGGCAACAATTTACTACACCAATCTCGGCAACAACAATGGGAGATCAATAAACAAAGGTCACCCTCCCCATACTAATCCACACTTATACCATTGTGCCCCCCGCATATAATGCCATGCCATGACTAAAATCTACCTATGGAACAAGCAAGACATGACCTAAATCAACCAGATCTTCAACCACTAATTCACACAAAGCTCCCAACTCAAGTGCATTTTGAACTCACTCACACAAATGCCCTCCAAAGATGCAAATGCAAAATGATGATTCACTCCCCTACAAAAAATGGATAACATGCACAAATCGAAAATATATATAGTTGAAAGAACTTTTTTAACAACCAAGTTTCTAAAAAAATCTCAAAACTTGTAATGTCGAAAAGAGATCAAAACTATTCATAAATAAAATAACTACCCTCAAAAAGCCATGTCTTTTTTTTTCACCACCATCAAATGAATATTACCATAACAAGAAATCAAAATCCTTGTATGTAACAAGGAGGGAACAATAAAATAGACAAACCCTTGAATGTTATGCAAAATCTCAAACTATTTTTGAAAATCTATAAGTTGCAATTAATTTACTACACCAATAGCGGATAGCGATACATGGGAGATATGCCAAAAATCAAACAAAAAGAAGAAGGAAAATCCCATGATCTAACTCAACAATGCAAACAAAAAGGCCAAAGATTAGTTTGGCATGGCAAAATGTAAAAAAAAAAATGAAAGATAATTAAGATGCTAATCACATAAAAGGCATTGTTCAAAATAAAAAGGAAGGAATGCATGATATTATAAACCAATAGCAATGATTCCTTGGAGTCCTAAAAAAATGGATAACATGCACAAATGGTGTCGATGTGTGGCGAATTTTTCAAGCCCCTTTCTATTTTGACTATGGCTTCATGTTGTAACAAAAGAGAGATAAAAAAAAGGAAAAGATGATTGACAAATAAGTTAGCCATGTCTATTTTGAAAGGGAAAAAGGGAAAAGTATTACCATAACAAGAATACCCTTGTATGTTAATCACAATAGAAACCCTTGTATGTTATATAAATTTCAAACTATTAAAAACCCTTGAAAATCTATAAGTTGCAATTAATTTATACTACACCATTGATAATGGGATAGCTTTCGAGTTGGGAGGCGTCGGGCCAAAGGAAGATCTTTCCTTTCGGGGAAGGAAAATAACAAAGCCCAAACCAAAAGGGATGCCTCGATGTTTGGCATTTCCATTGTAATAGAGAGTCGTCGACGAAAGTTATCTCCGAGTAACAATTTGTCGATGTTCAAGGATGGGAGAATGCATGAGGTGGGGGAAACCAAGCAATGATGACCTTCCTCTCCCTACAAAAATGGATAACATGCAAAAATAAAATCGCCAAAACTTTTTCAAAGCCCCTTTCTATTTTCAGCGATGAATAAAAGAAAGTAAACAAAGAGAATCGATGATTGACAAATAAGTTAGCCATGTCTATTTTGAAAGGCGGCTTATTACCATAACAAGAATACCCTTGTATGTTAATCACAATAGAAACCCTTGTATGTTATATAAATTTCAAAAAATGGAAGTAAAAAATTGTTTGAAAAATATATAAGTTGCAATTAATTTACTACACCATTTTTCTAGCTCAGTTCTATTTTCACGTATCTTCCAAGGTCGCATGGGAAATCCAAAGCACCCCCATTCTATTTTGAAATTGTAATAGGGATAGTCAAAGGGTTATCGGATAGGAAAAATTGTAGGAGAAAGCAATAGTTATCTTTTTTCAAAATAGCTAAAAAAAGGATTCATTCCCGGTTGGGAGAATTTCAAAGGAGGTGGAAAGGGGGAAAGGATGGGAAAAAGGAAAATCACGATCAATTTTGGAAAAAGGCATTCTATTGGGGGAGGGAAATAACCAAACAAAAATGGATAACATGAGTGTAGGAAAGGGAAATTTTTCTATTGCATTTTTCAAATCCCTTTCTTTTTCAGCGTGAACCAAAAAGGAATGTTGGGAAAGGGTCCAGGGAAAAGGAGAAGGATTTTCCCATGAGGATGATTGACAAATAAAAAGAGCCATGTCTATTTTTTTCAGAGGGTGGGAAAAATTTCACATGAAAAGCAACAAAGACCTTCCTCTCCCCTCAAAAAAATGGATAACATGCAAAAATGGAAAAGGAAAGAGAAAAATAAAAGGAAAAGGAAAAGTTTCTATTTTCAGGGGAAAAGATATAAATTTCAAAAATGGGAAGAGGTTGCAAATTGATAAAAAAGTTGCCAAAAGCTGATAAGAAAAAGACGCTTGTAAAACAATAACAAGAATATTCTATGTTAATCAAAATAGAAAATTAAAGGTTCCATGTTTATATAAATTTCAAACTATTAAGTTGCTTGAAAATCTATAAGGCAATTTTTACTACACCATTTCAAAATATAGCCTCCTTTTCCGGAGATCCTTTTTTTGTTATTTCCAAAGGTCGCACCAAGGTTCATAAAACATGAACTTGGCAATGCCCATTGCAATGATGACCTTGAAAACAAAAACTAGGATAAAATGACATAAACACTCGATGGCTCCATTTCTAAAGCAAAAACTTGAGAATGCAAAGAGGTCTACTAACCAAACAATGATGGCCTTCCATGTCTAAAGAAAGAACTACAAAATGATAAACCAACAACAAATAAAACCAATAAAACTTTCAAATAAAAAAAACCAAAATAAAACCAAACAAATAACATTAAGAAACTACCAACACTTTCTATCCACCATTCATATAAATTTCCTCATTATTGTTTGATCATATCAATAAGCAAATTAAATTGAAAAATCCTTAAATCTTGAATGCAAAATGCCACTATTTGTTCTTTATTAAACTACTCATGCCATGTAACAAAAATCTGTAGAAAGTTGGGTCTCAAGCCACACCGATTAAAACAATTGACAATTTATTCCAGGGCATTTCTTATGTCCAAACGGTTATGTGGGGTGTAGCATTTGAAGAAGCATCATATCTCTATGCAACTATACGACCCTATAGGATTGTGACAAAAAAGAATAACCAACAACTTAAAACAAAATGTGCCTACCTCAATAGCCTATCCTAAATCTTTGCATGCCCATTGTATCTTATAAGATACCATGGACACCTTGCCTCCATGATGAGTAATCAATGGTCATCGATAGCAAACGGTATTAAGAATGTTGAGGTGGGAAACCAATCACCAATGATGACCTTCCTAAATTGGATTAAAAAAAATGGATAAACCAAGCACAAATTGAAAGTAGAATTTTCAAGCTTATATGCCACCAAGAGAAATTTTCTATTTTTCGCTGAACCAAGAACATGAGCAACAAAAAACATGAAAAACAACAATGATTGAAAACTAAGACTATGCCAAAGTCATATTTTGAAAAGACGCTTGGTATTACCATAAACAACATCCCTTGTATGAATATTACATCACAATAGAAACCCTTGTATGTTATATAAATTTCAAACTGTTAAGTTGCTTGAAAATCTATAAGTTGCAATTAATTTACTACACCATTTGATAGCTCGGTTGGGAGATGCCACGTAAGATTGAAGATCACTTGGGTTTTTGTTTCTCCACGCTCTTTTCATTTTCTTTATGGTAGCGGGGAGGGTCGCCATGTTTTGGCATGCCCATTGTAATAACAACATTCGTCGGCGGCGGTTATCGGAGGGTAACATAGGGCATTGTCGATGTTCAAGATCATAGTGGAAAAGAAATGCATGAGGTGGGAAACCAAGCAATGATGACCTTCCTCTCCCTTGACAAAAATGGATAACATGCACAAATCAATGTTCGCCGGATGCTTTTTTCAAAAGCCCTTTCTATGTGCTATTTTTTCTTCCGGTTGGGATGTTGTAACAAAAGGACTCTCCCATGATTGACAAATAAGTTAGCCATGTCTATTTTGAAAAATACCGCTTGGTATTACCATAACAAGAATACCTTGTATGTTAATCACAATAGAAACCCTTGTATGTTATATAAATTTCAAACTATTAAATTGCTTGAAAATCTATAAGTTGCAATTAATTTACTACACCATTATTGGGGATAGCTTATGGTTGGGGCGTCGGGGATCAAAGATGTTAGAAGATCTTAAAGGTCGTTAAGATCCAAGCTCCACCGCAAATAAAGATGGTGATCGATGTTTGGCATGCCCATGCTAAGTAATAGGGAGTCGTCGGTGGTCGAGGTTGTTGGGCCCGAGAATGTTATCGGGAGGGTAATAGCAGTTGTTGATGTTCAAGCCGTGATGGAGAATGCATGAGGTGGGAAACCAAGCAATGATGACCTTCCTCTCCCTAATATCTTCTTTGGAAAAATGGATAACATGCACAAATGTCGTCGGGCTTTTTCAAAACCCTTTCTATTTTCAGCGGATGATGTTGTAACAAATAGAGATGGCGGCATGATGATTGACAAATAAGTTAGCCATGTCTATTTTGAAAGTGGCGGATTGGTATTACCATAACAAGAATACTTCATTTTGTGTGTTAATCACAATAGAAACCCTTGTATGTTATATAAATTTCAAACTATTAAATTTGCTTGAAAATATATAAGTTGCAATTTTTATTTATTACAAGTAAAGCATATTTTAAAATTCGGATTGGGACTATTTCGAACCGGCATGAAGATTAAGATCCATACCACATATCCCCTATTTCTTCCTTTAACCAATGCCTATCTTGTTTGGCATGCCCATTGTAATAGACTTACTTTGGCGTAAATTCGGCCGAGGAGTTTAGTGCATCGATGTTCTAGCTGTTTGCATGAGGTGGGAAACCAAGCAATGCATGCCCACCTTCCTTCCCTTGGGGAAAAATGGATAACATGCACAAATAATGAACTAGTAATGGTGCTTTTTCAAGCCCCTTTCTATTTTTTGTGGATGGAAACCTATTGTTTAACCAAGTCCATCATATAACAAATATAAGAGGTTTTTGTGCATTTGACTAAGTTAGCCATGTCTATTTTTCCTCATTTTTCTTACACACTTTTTAACAAGAATTTTCCCTTGTTGTTAATCACAATCCCTTCTCTGTTATTTAAATTTCAAACTTTAAAAATTGCTTTCTCCCTCCTTTTTCCTTCCTAACTTTCAATTACCCTTTCCCTTTTTTTGTGAATTTTTTTTCCTTCACTTTTCACCTTTCTCCACCCTTCCCAGGCGGCTCCATGATCTTTTTTCCCTTTCCTTTTTCATTTCCTTTTGCTTTTCTCTTTTCCCTTCCCTTTTCTCATGCCCATTTTGCATTCCCTTTTCCCCACCTTTTTTTTATGTTTTTCTTCCTCTCCTCACCCTCTTCTTCTTTATCTCATGTCTCTTTTTTCCATTTTTCTTCTTCCTTTTTCTCATGCCTTTTTTTCCTTTCCTTCCCCCCTTCCGCCTCCTTTTTCTTTTTCCCTTTCCTTCTTTTTTCATCATTTCCCCACCCTTTCCCTTTTTCTGCCCTTTTTCCTCTTTCCTTCCCCCTTCTTTTCTCTTTCCCTTTCCCTTTCCTTTTTATTTTCCCTTTTTTGTAACATGTATTTTCCATTCCCTTTTTTTCCCTTTTTTTTACTTGCCTTTTCTTCCCCTTTCCCTACCCTCTTCCCCTTTTCCCGTCCATATTCCCTTTTTTTTTTTTTTTTCCTTTCCCTATGCCCTTTCCCTTTATTTTTGAGAATTTCCTCAAATTTCCCTCTTCTAAAAGTTTTTTGCCCTTTCCCTTCCTCTTTTCCATTTCCCTCCTTATTCCTCTGTTTTTTTTTTTTCCCCTTTCCCCTTTCCCCTTTACCTCCCATTTCCTTTTCCTTTTCCTTCTTTTTCATCTTTTTCTCTTTTTGCATGCCCTTTTCCTTTTCCTTTCCACCTTTTTCCATTCCATTTTTTCCACCTTTTTCACATGCCCTTTTTCCTCCTTTTCCCACCCTCTTCCCCTTTTCCCTTTCCTCTTTTTCTATTCCATGTTTTTACACATTCTCTTTTTTGCTTTTTTCTTTTCCCTTTTTCCCTTTTCCCTTTTTCCATCTCTTTTCCCTTTCTTTTTTTTTTCTTTTCCTCTCCCTTTTGCTCTTCTATTTCACCCTTTCTCCTTCCTCTCTCATTTCCCTCTTCCTTTTCCTCATGCCCTTTTCCCAAAAGAAAATTTTTTTCTTCCTTCCCTTTCTATTTTTTGCATGCCCTTTTTTTTCCTTCTCTCCATCATTCTTATCTTCCCCTTTTTCCCTTAAAAATCCTTATTAAATCTTTACCTTTTTCCGTTGCCTTTTTTCTTCCTTTTCTCTCTTCCCCTTTTCTTTTCCCTTATTTTGTCCTCACCCTTTTGCCTTTTCCTTTTCATAAGTGTCCTTTTTTTTCCTTCCTTTTTTTTCCATTTCTTTTTTTTTCCTTTTTTTGGGATTCCTCTTTTCCTTTTCTTTTCCTTCTCCTTTCCCTTTTACATGGATAGCTTTGCCTCTCACTTTGCCCATTCTTTCTAAGTTTTCCCTTTCCTCTTAAGAGATCGTTGTGGATGGCCAATCACAAGGGAGGAAGTTGTCGGGAAAAAAGCAATTGACCTTCTCTCCCCACAAAAAATGGATAACTATCTAAAAATAGGGTTTGATTGAAGACCCTTTACATTTAAAACTTTATAATATAAGATTGATTTGAAAGGATTGACAAACAAATAAGTTTTTCTTTTTTGGTAAGGCTAAGATTTCATCAAAAAGAAAAGCCCTGAAATTGTTTTCACAATAGATCACCTTGTATGTTATGTAAATTTCAAACTGTCTTTATAGGATGTTAATATAAATAATAGGCATTTATGCTACACCATAATAGAAAATATTTTGATATTTAGCAATCCTAAGGAAAAGGGAAGATCGAAATAAGGTGGGAAGATCCTTACCGCTAAAGATGATGGTTTATGCCCATTGAACAAAAAGTTCCGATGTTGAATGATCGAATCTTTTAGGTTGCTGATAATGACACTTTGGAGAAATTATGATTGGCCTATTTCCAAGTACCATATTCCTTGACCTTCCTTCATAATTATGATCTGCTCATGGATATTGGCAATTGGAGGTTATGTAGCTAGGTAACATCAAGTGAGAAATGACCTTGAAAAGGAATAGTACTTTCCATTGCTTATGTGTATATTTTTCCGGAATCATGATTTTTCTTGAAGGTTGTTGCAACTAAGTTAGCCATGTCCTTTTTTTGCGTCGCATTTTGGTTAAAGGCAAAAGAAAAGCCTTTTATTTATTTGAGATCTATAAAATGACCCTTGTGATTTTTAAAATTTCAAAGTTTAAAAGTAGGCAACCCTTCTAAGTTTTGGAATAGATAATGCATATATTTAGCATTACATTGCTTGGAACATGAGACATACTATAGAAATTGCAATTTTATATTCTTTATGTCACATAATGTAGTTGTAACAATATGAACTATGAACCAAGATGAGAAGAAAAGAGTTATAACAAACACTTATGCATAGATGTTGCAAATTCAATCAAAGGTCATATCAACACTAAATTCCACCTTCACACTATAGGTTTCCATGGTATTGTTGGGAGGAATGACCCCCCCAAGCCCAAACTTTTGAAGATTGGAGAAGGAAATTTCATTACAAAAGTTAGTGCGTTTCGTAGGGCCACATGTTGCACAATTGTATATGAATGACATTGAACTATGATTGAAAATCAACATTAAGAGGTGGCAAATGTGGACGAAATCTTTTTTTATGCCATGGCAATCCCAGAACTTGGCTTTCAATACCATCTCATTTAGTCTAACAATCAAAACGACTAAGATGCATAGTGGAAAAGTTAGCAAATTGCAATTTTGAAAGCAAAAAAATTTCTATAAAAACAAGAATATCGTGACCACTCAATTATCATAGACAACTCAAATGTATACAATTCAAAAACACATTCAATAGCCTAAATGGACAAAATCCTAATATATTCTACTCATATAGCATCAACACATCACACACCACATGTTTAGATCCTCACATGATGCCCGGTTTTTTTTAGTATGGTAATAGTAAAATAGATTACAAGACTTGGGGACTAAAACCCAATGGAGTTGGATGGAAAATTTGAACACGTCAGGATATAGCTTATGCTAATATTTTTTGCGCTCTAAGGTTTATAGGTAGTTAATCAAATTGCAATGATTCCCATAGGGAATGCATCACAATCAAAAGAAAATTTTGGATGAAATGATTTTCTCCTCTACAAAATCGAATGATATTAGAAAAATATGGTCATAGAAAAATGGGCAAATCAAATTCCCTTTTCCTAGAAAGTCCTAGCCTTGAGATAAACCATATATAAAAATTGGAAACACAAAAGTACCAAAAAAAGTTTTGTCCTCTAACTTTTTGAAAGATAGCCTAAATATTACCATAACAAAAAGACTAGTCCCTTTTATGTTAACACAATACACAATCACCCTTGACAACAAACTCCAAATTTTTCTAAGACCTAGTTAGTTCCCAACAAATTTAGAGAAGGTGCATTTAGCGATTAAATGGGAAGGTTTAACTTAAAAGAATGAGCTTTGCAAGGCAAATAATCGTCTTTTCCTACTTGTTGAGCTGAAGTAACCAATTGATAATGAACCAACAAAAACCAAACTTTGATGTTTCCTGTTCAACGATAAAGGTTTTCCATAAAACTTGTCCATCTCCTGTCAAAACCGCACCAAGCTTTGAATCGCTTCTTGCCTATATGCTCAAAGTTAAGGATAACACAACATCTAAGCATTAGAATTTTTACAAGACAATAACTTTCTTAGAAAGGGCCAACTGAAAAGATTGCATGCAAATCACATGATGCCGTGAATGCAAAACACAAGAAATACATGTCTATTCTGAACATAAGGTTTTTGCATAAGGAAAAATCAATAGGCCATCTATGATCTAATACCCTAAAGGTTTTAAGATCCTTGAATCATAAGATCCAAGATGCAAAAATGTCGAACCGTGGACATAGAATAGTAATAAAACAACAATTTCCAACCCTTTATCTTACGACAATTCGATCCTTTAGGACCACATTTTTGAAAATCTAATAAGGCATTTTTATGGTAACAAGGATGAAAGGCCTGCCCCAGCAAAAGGCAAAATACATTTGAACTCTATAACATGTTCTGAAACTATCTTGCCCAATGAGGGATCTTGAATGCATGATAGAGTAGAGCATTTTTCCATCTTCTATTTTTTCAAGTGGCCTTATAATATTATAGGAGATAAAGCATAGAACCCTCAAGACTAACACCTTGACAAGGCCCACAACAACCATGAGCTTGTAACATGCACCAAATGTCCTCGGGCAATTTAGTAAAAAAAAGGCAAAGCCCCTCATGATAGTTGAAAACAAACTTTTTCATGGCTCCAAAAGGAAGCAAATAAGTTAACCCATCGTGTCTATTTTGAAAAAAGCTTGACTCTAAAGAACAAAAAATAACTAATAGAAACCCTTGTAATATAAATTTCAAACTATTAAATTGCTTGAAAATCTATAAGTTGCAATTAATTTCTTTCTATTTTCCCAAAATGATTTTGGCATAAAAAAGGAACGCCCAGGTCCTCCAAGGGTTGATATGAGCTCAAACCTTAAATTTCCTCCTCACCCAATCAAAATCAAAAATGTTTGAAAATGCCCATTGTAATTTGTACGTCGACGGCATCGGAGGGTAACAGCAAAATAAGATGTTCCAACGATCAAAAAATCCATGGAAAATTAGCAATGTGGGTCCAAATAAGGGCAAGCAAACATGGACCTTCCTTCTCTCCCTACAAAAATGGATAACATGCACAAAAAAAAGGGACTAGGTAAGACGGATCTCAAGCCCCTTTCTATTTTTCGACCAAAGGGGAGAGGCTATTAAACTACCGATGAATGTTGTAACAAAAGAGAATAGCCTCATGATGATTGACAAATAAGTTAGCCATGTCTATTTTTGAAAGCAGAAAAATCATATTACCATAACAAGAACACCCTTGTATGTTAATCACAATAGAAACCCTTGTATGTTATATAAATTTCAAACTATTAAGTTGCTTGAAAATCTATAACTTGCAATTACTTTACTACACCATTGCGGGGATAGCTCAGTTGGGAGGCGTCGGGCCTAGATCAAGATCTGAAGGTCGCGTGTTCGATCCATGCTCACCGCAATGCCTCGATGTTTGGCATGCCCATTGTAATAGGGAGTCATCGACGACGTGTTATCGGAGGGTAACAGGTCGTCGATGTTCAAGCGTGGGAGAATGCATGAGGTGGGAAACCAAGCAATGATGACCTTCCTCTCCCTACAAAAAATGGATAACATGCACAAATGTCGTCAGGCTTTTTTCAAGCCCCTTTCTATTTTCAGCAGTGATGTTGTAACAAAAGAGAGATACGATGATTGACAAATAAGTTAGCCATGTCTATTTTGAAAGACGCTTGGTATTACCATAACAAGAATACCCTTGTATGTTAATCACAATAGAAACCCTTGTATGTTATATAAATTTCAAACTATTAAATTGCTTGAAAATATATAAGTTGCAATTAATTTACTACACCATTGCGGGGATAGCTCAGTTGGGAGAGCGTCAGACTGAAGATCTGAAGGTCGCGTGTTCGATCCACGCTCACCGCAATGTTCAATTTTTTGCATGCCCATTGTAATAGGGAGTCTTCGACGGCGTGTTATCGGAGGGTAATAGGTTGTCGATTTCCAAGCGTAGGAGAATGCATGAGGTGGGAAACCAAGCAATGATGACCTTACTCTCCCTACAAAAAATGGATAACATGCACAAATGTCCTCAGGCTTTTTTCTAGCCCCTTTCTATTTTCAGCAGTGAAGTTGTAACAAAAGAGAGATACCATGATTGACAAATAAGTTAGCCATGTCTATTTTGAAAGTCGCTTGGTATTACCGTAACAAGAAAATCCTTGTATGTTACTCACAATAGAAACCCTTGTATGTTATATAAATTTCAAACTATTAAGTTGCTTGAAAATCTATAAGTTGCAATTAATTTATTACACCATTGCGGGGATAGCTCAGTTGGGAGAGCGTCAGACTGAAGATCTGAAGGTCGCGTGTTCGATCCACGCTCACCGCAATGCCTCGATGTTTGGCATGCCCATTGTAATAGGGAGTCGTCGACGACGTGTTATCGGAGGGTAACAGGTCGTCGATGTTCAAGCGTGGGAGAATGCATGAGGTGGGAAACCAAGCAATGATGACCTTCCTCTCCCTACGAAAAATGGATAACATGCACAAATGTCGTCAGGCTTTTTTCAAGCCCCTTTCTATTTTCAGCAGTGATGTTGTAACAAAAGAGAGATACGATGATTGACAAATAAGTTAGCCATGTCTATTTTGAAAGACGCTTGGTATTACCATAACAAGAATACCCGTGTATGTTAATCACAATAGAAACCCTTGTATGTTATATAAATTTCAAACTATTAAGTTGCTTGAAAATCTATAACTTGCAATTACTTTACTACACCATTGCGGGGATAGCTCAGTTGGGAGAGCGTCAGACTGAAGATCTGAAGGTCGCGTGTTCGATCCATGCTCACCGCAATGCCTCGATGTTTGGCATGCCCATTGTAATAGGGAGTCATCGACGACGTGTTATCGGAGGGTAACAGGTTGTCGATGTTCAAGCGTGGGAGAATGCATGAGGTGGGAAACCAAGCAATGATGACCTTCCTCTCCCTACAAAAAATGGATAACATGCACAAATGTCGTCAGGCTTTTTTCAAGCCCCTTTCTATTTTCAGCAGTGATGTTGTAACAAAAGAGATACGATGATTGACAAATAAGTTAGCCATGTCTATTTTGAAAGACGCTTGGTATTACCATAACAAGAATACCCTTGTATGTTAATCACAATAGAAACCCTTGTATGTTATATAAATTTCAAACTATTAAATTGCTTGAAAATCTATAAGTTGCAATTAATTTACTACACCATTGCGGGGATAGCTCAGTTGGGAGAGCGTCGGGGCCCGAAGATCTGAAGGTCGCGTGTTCGATCCACGCTCACCGCAATGTTCAATTTTTTGCATGCCCATTGTAATAGGGAGTCTTCGACGGCGTGTTATCGGAGGGTAATAGGTTGTCGATTTCCAAGCGTAGGAGAATGCATGAGGTGGGAAACCAAGCAATGATGACCTTACTCTCCCTACAAAAAATGGATAACATGCACAAATGTCCTCAGGCTTTTTTCTAGCCCCTTTCTATTTTCAGCAGTGAAGTTGTAACAAAAGAGAGATACCATGATTGACAAATAAGTTAGCCATGTCTATTTTGAAAGACCGTAACAAGAAAATCCTTGTATGTTACTCACAATAGAAACCCTTGTATGTTATATAAATTTCAAACTATTAAGTTGCTTGAAAATCTATAAGTTGCAATTAATTTATTACACCATTGCGGGGATAGCTCAGTTGGGAGAGCGTCAGACTGAAGATCTGAAGGTCGTGTGTTCGATCCACGCTCACCGCAATGCCTCGATGTTTGGCATGCCCATTGTAATAGGGAGTCGTTATCGGAGGGTAATAGGTTGTCGATGTTCAAGCGTGGGAGAATGCATGAGGTGGGAAACCAAGCAATGATGACCTTCCTCTCCCTACAAAAAATGGATAACATGCACAAATGTCGTCAGGCTTTTTGATTGACAAATAAGTTAGCCATGTCTATTTTGAAAGACGCTTGGTATTACCATAACAAGAATACCCTTGTATGTTAATCACAATAGAAACCCTTGTATGTTATATAAATTTCAAACTATTAAGTTGCATGAAATTTATAAGTTGCAATTACTTTACTACACCATTGCGGGGATAGCTCAGTTGGGAGAGCGTCGGTGAAGAAAGATCGAAGGTCGGCGTGTTCGATCCATGCTCACCGCAATGCCTCAATGTTTGGCTTGCCCATTGTAATAGGGAGTCATCGACGGCGTGTTATCGGAGGGTAATAGGTTGTCGATGTTCAAGCGTGGGAGAATGCATGAGGTGGGAAACCAAGCAATGATGACCTTCCTCTCCTACAAAAATGGATAACATGCACAAATGTCATCGGCTTTTTCAAGCCCCTTTCTATTTTCAGCGATGATGTTGTAACAAAGAAAATGATGATTGACAAATAAGTTAGCCATGTCTATTTTGAAAAAAACCATGATGGTATGATAACAAGAATACCCGTATATGTTAATCACAATAGAAACCCTTGTATGTTATATAAATTTCAAACTATTAATTTGCATGAAAATCTATAAGTTGCTAAATTAATGAGAATAAATTGTGGGGATAGCACCAACCGTTGGATAAAAGCAAATAACATTTCCCTACAATTAAGTCCGAAGGAAAATGGGTAGCTCAGCTTTTACATTCATTTTAGAATCCACAAATGGCTCTTACCCGTAATTCTTGGGATGCCCATTGTATCATGGGGTTGAGTCAATAGAGTTGTCCCCTTGGGAACGGCGTGTTAGCACAGGAATAACAAATGAATCCGCATCCCAACATGAGCGATGCTTTCGGCATGAGGTGGGAAACCAAGCAATGATGACCTTCCTCTCCCTACAAAAATGGATAACATGCAAAAATAATGGATCGAGGTTTTTCAAGCCCCTTTCTATTTTCAGCGATGATGTTGTAACAAAAAGAATCGATGATTGACAAATAAGTTAGCCATGTCTATTTTTGAAAGGCGGGAACCTTGGTATTACCATAACAAAATACCCAAAATGTATAACCTTAAAACAATAGAAACCCTTGTATGGAACCTTATATAAAATTTAAACAACTTAAAACTTATAAATTCAATCTATAATTGCATTTTACATTTGCCATTCCATGGATAGCCTCATGGGATCTATCTAATTCTCAGGTTCCATCTTTTTCCTTTAACTTATCTTTTAACAATTTCAGCTAAGGTTTTAATATTTTAATTAAAACCCACTTTCCTTTTGTTATTTCCTGCTCCATAAAATAGGGAGTTTTCATTTTCTCCGGACCAACTACCCTCACATTCTCCCTAAACCCCCATCTCCTTCCTTTTCTCCTTGGGAGAAAATTCCCTTTACTATTCATAGGTTGGAAACCATATTCTCTTAGTTAAATTATTTTCAATTCATTTTTGCCTTTTTTTTATTATTTTTGCCCGAATGGATAAATTTTTCTTTTGTCCCGCTCCCTTTTCTCATGCCCCTTTCTATTTTTGATTACATAGCTTTATTTTTGTTTTTTTGCTCTCAAAGAACAAATTTTGACAAATTAAACAACCCATTAAGACATGTCTTTTTTTGTAAACAAAAACCAAGCAATGGGCATATTTGTTTTTTAAATTTTTTTTCCCATTGGAAACCAAGCCGCGATTTTGACCTTCCCTCTCCTCCCCTTTCCTAAAATTAACATGTCTCCCTTTCCCCATTTCTTTCAAACTATTTTCCCAAAAATTCCCTTTTCCAAAATTCTAATTTTCATTTGCTTTGATTTGTCTTTTTCCTTTTCCCTTTCCTTTTGATTGACCTCCATTTTTGGAATTTCCATTTACCCTATGCCTTTTTTTATTTTCCCATTTTAATAGGGATTTTCCATTCCCCTTTTCCCGATCCATGCTTCCTATTTATAAATGTTTGTTTCCTTTCCATCTTTGAATTGTCCCATATAAATTTCCAAATGAATAATGATGACCTTCCTCTCCCTACAAAAATGGATAACATGCACAAATGAAAATTTTATTTTTTCCTTTTTCAAAGCCCCTCTTCTATTTTCACACCTTGTTGTAACAAAAAAAGATGATTGACAAATTTAGAAAAATGTCCTATTTTTGCAAAAGCCCTTGGTAACACCTTAACAAGAATACCCTTTTATGTTAATCCTCAATTTGAAACCTTGTATGTTATATAAATTTCAAACTAATAATTGCCATGAAAATGTATAAGTTGCAATTACTTTTTTACACCTTGTTCCTTTTTTGGTTATGGGCATGTTTTCCAATTCAATAAAAGGTTCTACATGTTTGATTTTTTTTCCTTTTCCTTTTTCCATCATTTTTAACCATTGTAATCAAATTTTCCTTGTCCAGAACCATTAACAAGGTCCACTAAAAGCGTGGGAGAATGCATTCCCAAAAACTCATGCCCTTTTCCCTTTTTGCCTCATGCAAAAATGGATAAATTTTTCAAATGTCTATTTTTCAACAATTGAAAATGGTGAAATTTGAATCTTTCCATATTTTATTTGAAAACCCTTGGAAACTCAATAAAATACTTATTTTTTTAGATAAAAGAAATTATTTTTTTGACAAATATAAAGTCTATGAAATTTTAAAATTCCCTTGTCTTTTGAAATTTTAGAATACCTTTTATGTTTGACAAATTTTCCCTTAGCCATGTTATATATTTTCCCTAATTTTTTCTTGGTTTTTTTGAAAACAATGAAATAGGGTATTTAATGTTATCATTTCCTTTTCACATTCCTTTTTTTCAAATTTCAAACTTTTGATTCTACCTTGCAATTAGTTTTTTAAACAATAGCTTAAATTCCCCTTTGCCCATAGTTTTGATAAAAAAGAATCAGGAGTGTTGACCATCTAAATTAAATTTGGGATGTTGATATGATGACATTCCTAATCAAGAATGATGACCTTCTCAAGAAAATGGAAATTTGGGATCAAAGAAAATCAACTAATGCAAGTAATTAAGGGTAATTTTTCAAAAGGGGATGTTGTTCACAAAAAACCCTTTACAGAATTAGTTCTAAGAATATTTGAAAAAAAACCCTCCATAAAAATGATTTACCAAAATGATGAAACACTATCCCTGTAAAATGGATAATCCAAAAATGTCGGCCTTTTCTCCCATAGGATTCCATTCATGATGTTAAAAACAGATCAACAAATTGATCTAAGTTATACATGTCTATTTTGAAAGCATGCCATTTTCTTAACAAGAATACCCATTGTATGTTAATCCTCAAACCCTTGTATGTTATATAAATTTCCATGTTAACTTCGCTTTAACAAAATTTTTTTAAAACCCTGATTGAAAATCTATAAGTTTGCCAAAACCCTTTATAGGACCTCGAATTTTTTATATTACCATGTCAAAAGGGATTCCGCAAAAGTTATCAGGCCCCATCTCCGGAAACATGGGAGCCCAAAAATGATTAGCTTCCTATTCTTATAAAAATGGATAATTAATTTTTCAAGCCCCTTTCTATTTTCAGCTAATTGTTGTAACAAAGAGATTGATGATTGACAAATAAGTTAGCCATGTCTATTTTGAAAGGCGCTTGGTATTACCATAACAAGAATACCCTTGTATGTTAATCACAATAGAAACCCTTGTATGTTATATAAATTTCAAACTATTAAGTTGCCCAAAATATGTTGCAATTAATTTACTACACCATTGCGGGGGGTAGCTCGGTTGGGATGCGTCGGTGAATGCATGAAGGTGGGAAACCAAGCAATGTGTTGATCCAGCTCACTATGGATGGATAACATGTTTGGCATGCCCATTGTAATAGGGGACTTTTTCAAATTAAGGGCAGTGATGTTCAAAAGCGATTGACAAAGTTAGCAATTAAATTTTCAACCTATTTAAGGAGAATGCATGAGGTGGGAAACCAAGCAATGATGACCTTCCTCTCCCCACAAAAATGGATAACATGCAAAAATGTCCTGGGGCTTTTTTCAAGCCCCTTTCTATTTTCAGCGATGAAGTTGTAACAAAAGAGAATCTATGATTGACAAATAAGTTAGCCATGTCTATTTTTTGAAAATTTTAAGGTATTACCATAACAAGAATACCCTTGTATGTTAATCACAATAGAAACCCTTGTATGTTATATAAATTTCAAACTATTAAATTGCTTGAAAATATATAAGTTGCAATTAATTTACTACACCATTGCGGGGATAGCTCTTGGGAGGCGTCGGTGAAGAATCCTGAAGGTCGTGTTGACCATTAATCCACGCAATGCCTCATGTTTGGCATGCCCATTGTAATTGAGTGAAAATCTTTCAAGCGATGGGAGAATGCATGAGGTGGGAAACCAAGCAATGATGACCTTCCTCTCCCTACAAAAAATGGATAACATGCACAAATGTCCTCGGGGCTTTTTTTCAAGCCCTTTCTATTTTCAGCGATGATGTTGTAACAAAAGAGAATAATCGATGATTGACAAATAAGTTAGCCATGTCTATTTTTTGAAAGGCGGCTTGGTATTACATAACAAGAATACCCTTGTATGTTAATCACAATAGAAACCCTTGTATGTTATATAAATTTCAAACTATTAAGTTGCTTGAAAATCTATAAGTTGCAATTAATTTACTACACCATTGCAATGGGATAGCTCGGTTTGGGGAGAGCGTCGGTGAAGAATGGATTTTTCTCACCGCAATGCCTCTTTTTGGCATGCCCATTGTAATAGGGAAAAATCATTTTTGGCGTGTTATCGAGGGTCAATGAATCGAATGCGATGTTCAAGCAATGGGAGAATGCATGAAAAATGGAAACCAATGCAATGATGACCTTCCTTCTCCCTACAAAAATGGATAACATGCAAAAATTTAGCCATGTCTTTTTTTGAGCCCCTTTCTATTTTCATTACAAACTATGTAACAAAAGAATATTGATTGACAAATAAAAGTTAGCCATGTCTATTTTGAAAGTAAGTTTGCTTGGTATTACCATAACAAGAATACCCTTGTATTTTAATCACAATAGAAACCCTTGTATGTTATATAAATTTCAAACTATTAAATTGCTTGAAAATCTATAAGTTGCAATTAATTTACTACACCATTCTCGGGGATAGCCCATTTGGGAAAAAGGTGGTAAAATCACGCAATGCCTCGATTTTTTGGCATGCCCATTGTAATAGGGAGTTCTTCCTCGTGTTTCCCAACAAAAAACGTCGATGTTCAAGCGATGGAGAATGCATGAGGTGGGAAACCAAGCAATGATGACCTTCCTCTCCCTACAAAAATGGATAACATGCACAAATGTCGTCAGGCTTTTTTCAAGCCCCTTTCTATTTTCAGCAGTGATGTTGTAACAAAAGAGAATACGATGATTGACAAATAAGTTAGCCATGTCTATTTTGAAAAAGGCGGCTTGGTATTACCATAACAAGAATACCCTTGTATGTTAATCACAATAGAAACCCTTGTATGTTATATAAATTTCAAACTATTAAGTTGCTTGAAAATCTATAAGTTGCAATTAATTTACTACACCATTCCGGGGATAGCTCGGTTGGGAGAGGCGTCGGTCCGAAGAATCTCCGAAGGTGGCGTGTTCGATCCATGCTCACCCAATGCCTCGATTTTTTGGCATGCCCATTGTAATAGGGAGTCATTGAAATGCGTGTTATCGGGAGGTAATAGGTGCGTCGATGTTCAAAGCGTGGGAGAATGCATGAGGTGGGAAACCAAGCAATGATGACCTTCCTCTCCCTACAAAAAATGGATAACATGCACAAATGTCGTCAGGCTTTTTTCAAGCCCCTTTCTATTTTCAGCAGTGATGTTGTAACAAAAGAGATACGATGATTGACAAATAAGTTAGCCATGTCTATTTTGAAAGACGCTTGGTATTACCATAACAAGAATACCCTTGTATGTTAATCACAATAGAAACCCTTGTATGTTATATAAATTTCAAACTGTTAAATTGCTTGAAAATATATAAGTTGCAATTAATTTACTACACCATTGCGGGGATAGCTCAGTTGGGAGAGCGTCAGACTGAAGATCTGAAGGTCGCGTGTTCGATCCACGCTCCACAATGTTCGATTTTTTGCATGCCCATTGTAATAGGGAGTCTTCGACGGCGTGTTATCGGAGGGTAATAGGTTGTCGATGTTCCAAGCATAGGAGAATGCATGAGGTGGGAAACCAAGCAATGATGACCTTACTCTCTCTACAAAAAATGGATAACATGCACAAATGTCCTCAGGCTTTTTTCTAGCCCCTTTCTATTTTCAGCAGTGAAGTTGTAACAAAAGAGAGATACTATGATTGACAAATAAGTTAGCCATGTCTGTTTTGAAAGTCGCTTGGTATTACAGTAACAAGAAAATCCTTGTATGTTACTCACAATAGAAACCCTTGTATGTTATATAAATTTCAAACTATTAAGTTGCTTGAAAATCTATAAGTTGCAATTAATTTACTACACCATTGCGGGGATAGCTCAGTTGGGAGGCGTCGGGCCCGAATCTGAAGAAGGTCGTGTGTTTTTCCATGCTCACCGCAATGCCTCGATGTTTGGCATGCCCATTGTAATAGGGAGTCTTCGACGGCGTGTTATCGGGGGTAATAGTAACATTGTCGATGTTCAAAAAATGGTGGGAGAATGCATGAGGTGGGAAACCAAGCAATGATGACCTTCCTCTCCCTCCCTACAAAAATGGATAACATGCACAAATGTCCTCGGGCTTTTTTCAAGCCCCTTTCTATTTTCAGCGATGATGTTGTAACAAAAGAGATCACGATGATTGACAAATAAGTTAGCCATGTCTTTTTTGAAAGTCGCTTGGTATTACCTTAACAAGAATACCCTTTTATGTTAATCACAATAGAAACCCTTGTATGTTATATAAATTTCAAACTATTAAGTTGCTTGAAAATCTATAAGTTGCAATTAATTTACTACACCATTGGGGATAGCTTCGGTTGGGAGGCGTCGGTGAAGAAGATCTGAAGGTCGGCGTGTTCGATCCATGCTCACCGCAATGCCTCGATGTTTTGCATGCCCATTGTAATAGGGAGTCTTCGACGGCGTGTTATCGGAGGGTAATAGGTTGTCGATGTTCAAAGTGGGAGAATGCATGAGGTGGGAAACCAAGCAATGATGACCTTCCTCTCCCTACAAAAATGGATAACATGCACAAATGTCCTCGGGCTTTTTCAAGCCCCTTTCTATTTTCAGCGATGATGTTGTAACAAAAGAGATCGATGATTGACAAATAAGTTAGCCATGTCTATTTTGAAAGGCGGCTTGGTATTACCATAACAAGAATACCCTTGTATGTTAATCACAATAGAAACCCTTGTATGTTATATAAATTTCAAACTATTAAATTGCTTGAAAATCTATAAGTTGCAATTAATTTACTACACCATTGCGGGGATAGCTTTCGGTTGGGAGGCGTCGTCGGTGAAGATCACGAAGGTCGGCGTGTTCGATCCATGCTCACCGCAATGCCTCGATTTTTTGCATGCCCATTGTAATAGGGAGTCTTCGGCGGCGTGTTATCGGAGGGTAATAGGTTGTCGATGTTCCAAGCATAGGAGAATGCATGAGGTGGGAAACCAAGCAATGATGACCTTACTTTCCCTACAAAAATGGATAACATGCACAAATGTCCTCGGGCTTTTTCAAGCCCCTTTCTATTTTCAGCGATGATGTTGTAACAAAAGAGATATGATTGATTGACAAATAAGTTAGCCATGTCTATTTTGAAAGGCGGCTTGGTATTACCATAACAAGAATACCCTTGTATGTTAATCACAATAGAAACCCTTGTATGTTATATAAATTTCAAACTATTAAGTTGCTTGAAAATCTATAAGTTGCAATTAATTTACTACACCATTGCGGGGATAGCTTCGGTTGGGAGGAAGCGTCGGTGAAGAAGATCTGAAGGTCGTGTGTTCGATCCATGCTCACCGCAATGCCTCGATGTTTGGCATGCCCATTGTAATAGGGAGTCTCGGCGGCGTGTTATCGGAGGGTAATAGGTTGTCGATGTTCAAAGCGTGGGAGAATGCATGAGGTGGGAAACCAAGCAATGATGACCTTCCTCTCCCCTACAAAAATGGATAACATGCACAAATGTCCTCGGGCTTTTTTCAAGCCCCTTTCTATTTTCAGCGATGATGTTGTAACAAAAGAGATCGATGATGATTGACAAATAAGTTAGCCATGTCTATTTTGAAAGATCGGCTTGGTATTACCATAACAAGAATACCCTTGTATGTTAATCACAATAGAAACCCTTGTATGTTATTATATAAAATTTCAAACTATTAAATTTGCTTGAAAATCTATAAGTTGCAATTAATTTATTTTTTTCTAGCTTCGGGGGGGAGGCGTCGAGGCTTTTCCATTGCCCATTTAATAGGGATCCGGAGGGTAATAGCTTCGATGTTCAAGCTTCTCAAACCAAGCAATTGGGACAAAAATTGTAACATGCTTTAATTTTTTTTTTTTTCTAAGCCCCTTTCTATTTTTTTTTGATTTTTAACAAAGAGATTCCTGATTGACAAATAAGTTAGGTTGTGTCTTTTTGAAAAGAAAGTATTACCATAACAAGAATACCCTTGTATGCATCACAATTTTCTTGTATGTTATATAAATTTCAAACTATTAAGTTCTTGAAAATCTATAAGTTGCCCATTGTTTTACTACACCATTCTTGGGGATAACGGCAAGATGTAACGGAAATCCCCTTTTCATGTTTGATTCCTTTTTTCATGTGCTTTTTGGCAACCCATTGTAATATTTTTTTTTCAATGTCGTCGATGTTCAATGTTCAAAGGTGGGAGAATGCATGAGGTGGGAAACCAAGCAATGATGACCTTCCTCTCCCTACAAAAAAAATGATAACATGCACAAATGTCCTGGGGCTTTTTTTTCAAGCCCCTTTCTATTTTCAGCGGTGATGTTGTAACAAAAGAGAGATATGATTGACAAATAAGTTAGCCATGTCTATTTTGAAAAAAATATTACCATAACAAGAATACCCTTGTATGTTAATCACAATAGAAACCCTTGTATGTTATATAAATTTCAAACTATTAAAATTGCTTGAAAATCTATAAGTTGCAATTAATTTACTACACCATTCTTGGGGATAGCTTCGGTTGGGAGAGCGTCGGTGAAGATCTCGAAGGTCGGCGTGTTCGATCCACGCTCACCGCAATGCCTCGATGTTTGGCATGCCCATTGTAATAGGGAGTCCCTTCGACGGGCGTGTTATCGGAGGGTAATAGGTTGTCGTCGATGTTCAAAGCGTGGGAGAATGCATGAGGTGGGAAACCAAGCAATGATGACCTTCCTCTCCCTACAAAAAATGGATAACATGCACAAATGTCGTCAGGCTTTTTTCAAGCCCCTTTCTATTTTTCAGCGGATGATGTTTGTAACAAAAGAGATCGATGATTGACAAATAAGTTAGCCATGTCTATTTTTGAAAGACGCTTGGTATTACCATAACAAGAATACCCGTGTATGTTAATCACAATAGAAACCCTTGTATGTTATATAAATTTCAAACTATTAAGTTGCTTGAAAATCTATAAGTTGCAATTAATTTACTACACCATTGCGGGGATAGCTCAGTTGGGAGGCGTCGGTGAAGAAGATCTGAAGGTCGGCGTGTTCGATCCATGCTCACCGCAATGCCTCATGATTTTTGCATGCCCATTGTAATAGGGAGTCTTCGACGGCGTGTTATCGGAGGGTAATAGGTCGTCGATGTTCAAGCGTGGGAGAATGCATGAGGTGGGAAACCAAGCAATGATGACCTTCCTCTCCCTACAAAAAATGGATAACATGCACAAATGTCGTCAGGCTTTTTTCAAGCCCCTTTCTATTTTCAGCAGTGATGTTGTAACAAAAGAGATACGATGATTGACAAATAAGTTAGCCATGTCTATTTTGAAAGACGCTTGGTATTACCATAACAAGAATACCCTTGTATGTTAATCACAATAGAAACCCTTGTATGTTATATAAATTTCAAACTGTTAAATTGCTTGAAAATATATAAGTTGCAATTAATTTACTACACCATTGCGGGGATAGCTCAGTTGGGAGAGCGTCAGACTGAAGATCTGAAGGTCGCGTGTTCGATCCACGCTCCACAATGTTCGATTTTTTGCATGCCCATTGTAATAGGGAGTCTTCGACGGCGTGTTATCGGAGGGTAATAGGTCGTCGATGTTCAAGCGTGGGAGAATGCATGAGGTGGGAAACCAAGCAATGATGACCTTCCTCTCCCTACGAAAAATGGATAACATGCACAAATGTCGTCAGGCTTTTTTCAAGCCCCTTTCTATTTTCAGCAGTGATGTTGTAACAAAAGAGAGATACGATGATTGACAAATAAGTTAGCCATGTCTATTTTGAAAGTCGCTTGGTATTACCGTAACAAGAAAATCCTTGTATGTTACTCACAATAGAAACCCTTGTATGTTATATAAATTTCAAACTATTAAGTTGCTTGAAAATCTATAAGTTGCAATTAATTTACTACACCATTGCGGGGATAGCTTCGGTTGGGAGGCGTCGGTGAAAGATCTGAAGGTCGCATGTTTGATCCACGCTCACCGCAATGCCTCAATGTTTGGCATGCCCATTGTAATAGGGAGTCGTCGACGGCGTGTTATCGGAGGGTAACAGGTTGTCCATGTTCAAGCGTGGGAGAATGCATGAGGTGGAAACCAAGCAATGATGACCTTCCTCTCCCTACAAAAAATGGATAACATGCACAAATGTCGTCAGGCTTTTTTCAAGCCCCTTTCTATTTTCAGCAGTGATGTTGTAACAAAAGAGAGATACGATGATTGACAAATAAGTTAGCCATGTCTATTTTGAAAAGGCGGCTTGGTATTACCATAACAAGAAATACCCTTGTATGTTAATCACAATAGAAACCCTTGTATGTTATATAAATTTCAAACTATTAAGTTGCTTGAAAATCTATAAGTTGCAATTAATTTACTACACCATTGCGGGGATAGCTTCGGTTGGGAGGCGTCGGTTTTCATTTCTGAAGGTCGGCGTGTTCGATCCATGCTCCACTCACCGCAATGCCTCGATGTTTGGCATGCCCATTGTAATAGGGAGTCTTCGACGGCGTGTTATCGGAGGGTAATAGGTTGTCGATTTCCAAGCGTAGGAGAATGCATGAGGTGGGAAACCAAGCAATGATGATGACCTTCCTCTCCCTACAAAAATGGATAACATGCACAAATGTCCTCGGGCTTTTTCAAGCCCCTTTCTATTTTCAGCGATGATGTTGTAACAAAAGAGATCGATGATTGACAAATAAGTTAGCCATGTCTATTTTGAAAGGCGGCTTGGTATTACCATAACAAGAATACCCTTGTATGTTAATCACAATAGAAACCCTTGTATGTTATATAAATTTCAAACTATTAAATTGCTTGAAAATCTATAAGTTGCAATTAATTTACTACACCATTCTGGGGGATAGCTTCGGTTGGGAGGCGTCGGTGAAGATCTGAAGGTCGCGTGTTCGATCCACGCTCACCGCAATGTTTGATTTTTGCATGCCCATTGTAATAGGGAGTCTTCGGCGTGTTGTTATCGGAGGGTAATAGGTTGTCGATTTTTCAAAGCGGAGGGAGAATGCATGAGGTGGGAAACCAAGCAATGATGACCTTCCTCTCCCTACAAAAATGGATAACATGCACAAATGTCCTCGGGCTTTTTTCTAAGCCCCTTTCTATTTTCAGCGATGAAGTTGTAACAAAAGAATACGATGATTGACAAATAAGTTAGCCATGTCTATTTTGAAAGTTAAACTTGGTATTACCATAACAAGAATACCCTTGTATGTTAATCACAATAGAAACCCTTGTATGTTATATAAATTTCAAACTATTAAGTTGCTTGAAAATCTATAAGTTGCAATTAATTTACTACACCATTCTTGGGGATAGCTTCGGTTGGGAGAGGTCGGGGTGAAGATCTGAAGGTCGGTGTGTTCGATCCATGCTCACCGCAATGCCTCGATGTTTTTGGCATGCCCATTGTAATAGGGAGTCTTAAACGGTTGTTATCGGAGGGTAATAGTTTCGTCGATGTTCAAAGCGTGGGAGAATGCATGAGGTGGGAAACCAAGCAATGATGACCTTCCTCTCCCTACAAAATGGATAACATGCACAAATGTCCTCGGGGCTTTTTTTCAAGCCCTTTCTATTTTCAGCGATGATGTTGTAACAAAAGAGAGATCGATGATTGACAAATAAGTTAGCCATGTCTATTTTGAAAGGCGGCTTGGTATTACCATAACAAGAATACCCTTGTATGTTAATCACAATAGAAACCCTTGTATGTTATATAAATTTCAAACTATTAAGTTGCTTGAAAATCTATAAGTTGCAATTAATTTACTACACCATTGTGGGGGATAGCTTCGGTTGGGAGGCGTCGGGTGAAGATCTGAAAGTTCAAGCGTGTTTGATCCACGCTCACTACTTTTGCCTCGATTTTTGGCATGCCCATTGTAATAGGGAGTAAATTCGAATGACGTGTTATCGGAGGGTAATAGGTCGTCGATGTTCAAAGCGTGGGAGAATGCATGGGTGGGAAACCAAGCAATGATGACCTTCCTCTCCCTACAAAAATGGATAACATGCACAAATGTCGTCGGGCTTTTTTCAAGCCCCTTTCTATTTTCATTTTCAGCGATGATGTTGTAACAAAAGAGATCGATGATTGACAAATAAGTTAGCCATGTCTATTTTGAAAGGCGGCTTGGTATTACCATAACAAGAATACCCGTGTATGTTAATCACAATAGAAACCCTTGTATGTTATATAAATTTCAAACTATTAAGTTGCTTGAAAATCTATAAGTTGCAATTAATTTACTACACCATTGCGGGGATAGCTCAGTTGGGAGGCGTCAGTCTGAAGATCTGAAGGTCGCGTGTTCGATCCACGCTCACCGCAATGCCTTCGATGTTTGGCATGCCCATTGTAATAGGGAGTCTTTCGGCGGCGGCGTGTTATCGGAGGGTAATAGGTTCGATGTTCAAAGCGTGGGAGAAATGCATGAGGTGGGAAACCAAGCAATAATGACCTTACTCTCCCTACAAAAAAATGGATAACATGCACAAATGTGTCCTCGGGCTTTTTCAAGCCCCTTTCTATTTTCAGCGGTGATGTTGTAACAAAAGAGATCACGATGATTGACAAATAAGTTAGCCATGTCTATTTTGAAAGGCGGCTTGGTATTACCATAACAAGAATACCCGTGTATGTTAATCACAATAGAAACCCTTGTATGTTATATAAATTTCAAACTATTAAGTTGCTTGAAAATCTATAAGTTGCAATTAATTTACTACACCATTGCGGGGATAGCTCAGTTGGGAGAGCGTCAGACTGAAGATCTGAAGGTCGCGTGTTCGATCCACGCTCACCGCAATGCCTCGATGTTTGGCATGCCCATTGTAATAGGGAATTAAATCCACGGCGTGTTATCGGAGGGTAATAGGTTGTCGATGTTTCAAAAGCGTGGGAGAATGCATGAGGTGGGAAACCAAGCAATGATGACCTTCCTCTCCCCTAAAAAATGGATAACATGCACAAATGTCGTCAGGCTTTTTTCAAGCCCCTTTCTATTTTCAGCAGTGATGTTGTAACAAAAGAGATACGATGATTGACAAATAAGTTAGCCATGTCTATTTTGAAAGACGCTTGGTATTACCATAATAAGAATACCCTTGTATGTTAATCACAATAGAAACCCTTGTATGTTATATAAATTTCAAACTGTTAAATTGCTTGAAAATATATAAGTTGCAATTAATTTACTACACCATTCTTGGGGGGATAGCTCGGTTGGGAGAGGCGTCGGTGAAGATCTGAAGGTCGTGTGTTCGATCCATGCTCACCCACAATGCCTCGATGTTTGGCATGCCCATTGTAATAGGGTCATTCGGCGGCGTGTTATCGGAGGGTAATAGGTTTTCGTCGATGTTCAAAGCGTGGGAGAATGCATGAGGTGGGAAACCAAGCAATGATGACCTTCCTCTCCCTACAAAAAATGGATAACATGCACAAATGTCCTCGGGGCTTTTTCAAGCCCCTTTCTATTTTCAGCGGTGATGTTGTAACAAAAAGAATCACGATGATTGACAAATAAGTTAGCCATGTCTTTTTTGAAAGACGCTTGGTATTACCATAACAAGAATACCCCTTGTATGTTAATCACAATAGAAACCCTTGTATGTTATATAAATTTCAAACTTTTAATTTGCTTGAAAATCTATAAGTTGCAATTAATTTACTACACCATTCTTGGGGATAGCTTCGGTTGGGGAGAGCGTCGGTGAAGATCTCGAAGGTCGGCGTGTTCGATCCACGCTCACCGCAATGCCTCGATGTTTGGCATGCCCATTGTAATAGGGAGTCTCGACGGCGTGTTATCGGAGGGGTAACAGGTTGTCGATGTTCAAAATGGGGGAGAATGCATGAGGTGGGAAACCAAGCAATGATGACCTTCCTCTCCCCTACAAAAATGGATAACATGCACAAATGTCCTCCCCTTTTTCAAGCCCCTTTCTATTTTCAGCGAAAGATTCATTGTAACAAAAAGAGATCGATGATTGACAAATAAGTTAGCCATGTCTATTTTGAAAGGCGCTTGGTATTACCATAACAAGAATACCCTTGTATGTTAATCACAATAGAAACCCTTGTATGTTATATAAATTTTCAAACTATTAAGTTGCTTGAAAATCTATAAGTTGCAATTAATTTACTACACCATTGGGGGATAGCTCGGTTGGGAGGAGGCGTCGGTGAAAAATCTGAAGGTCGCGTGTTCATTCCATCTCACCAAAAAATAGGAGTGGAGTCGGACGACGTGTTATCCCGGGTAATGGGTTGTCGATGTTCAAAGCGTGGGAGAATGCATGAGGTGGGAAACCAAGCAATGATGACCTTCCTCTCCCTACAAAAATGGATAACATGCAAAATGTCCTCGGGCTTTTTCAAGCCCCTTTCTATTTTCAGCGATGATTTGTAACAAAAGAGAATCACGATGATTGACAAATAAGTTAGCCATGTCTATTTTGAAAGAGCGCTTGGTATTACCATAACAAGAATACCCTTGTATGTTAATCACAATAGAAACCCTTGTATGTTATATAAATTTCAAACTATTAAGTTGCTTGAAAATCTATAAGTTGCAATTAATTTACTACACCATTCTTGCGGGGGATAGCTTCGGTTGGGAGAGCGTCGGGGTTCCTTCTGAAGGTTGTGTTGTTCGATCCACGCTCACCGCAATGTTCGATGTTTGGCATGCCCATTGTAATAGGGAGTCTAAATCGGCGATGTTATCGGAGGGTAATAGGTTGTCGATGTTCAAGCGTTGGGAGAATGCATGAGGTGGGAAACCAAGCAATGATGACCTTCCTCTCCCTACAAAAATGGATAACATGCACAAATGTCCTCGGGGCTTTTCAAGCCCCTTTCTATTTTCAGCGGTGATGTTGTAACAAAAAGAGATCACGATGATTGACAAATAAGTTAGCCATGTCTATTTTGAAAGGCGCTTGGTATTACCATAACAAGAAAAATACCCTGTATGTTAATCACAATAGAAACCCTTGTATGTTATATAAATTTCAAACTATTAAGTTGCTTGAAAATCTATAAGTTGCAATTAATTTACTACACCATTGCGGGGATAGGATATTTTTCGATTTTCAACTTTTCCATGCCCTTTTCATGGCAAATTGTTCCCCTCGGTATTCCCTCAATTTTATGTTTTTCGTAGATATCGTACATGAATTACCTTTTTTCAATGATGACCTTCCTCTCCCTAATAACATGCAAAAATTTTTTTTCTTTTCTTCTAAAGGAAATTCTATTTTCTTTTTGCCCATTATGATTGACAAATAAGTTAGCCATGTTTTTTGAAGAGGTATTTTAGGGTTTTAATCTATTGTTTGTTATATAAATTTTCAAAAATGGATGAAAATCTAAAGTTGCAATTTTTTTTTACCCTTTTCTTTTACAAAAAAATATGAGGTCAAATGAAAATGTTTTCAATGAATTCCTCTCCCTTTTTCGTTTTCCCTTTTTTTTCAAAAATGGATGAGGTGGGAAACAAGCAATGATGACCTTCCTCTCCTAATTGGATAACATGCACAAATGCCTCTTTTTTTTTCAAGCCCCTTCTATTTTTTCTTGATGTTGTAACAAAAAGAGGATGATTGATTGAAAATAAGTTAGCCATGTCTATTTTGAAAAAAAAATTGATTGGTATTACCATAAATAAGAATACCCTTGTATGTTAATCACAATAGAAACCCTTGTATGTTATATAAATTTCAAACTATTAAGTTGCTTGAAAATCTATAAGTTGCAATTAATTTACTACACCATTGCGGGGGATAGCTTCGGTTGGGAGGCGTCGGTGAAGATCCTGAAGGTCGCGTGTTCGATCCACGCTCACACCGCCCCCCTGGATGTTTGGCATGCCCATTGTAATAGGGAGTCATTCGGCGGCGTGTTATCGGAGGGTAACAAGTTGTCGATGTTCAAAGCGTGGGAGAATGCATGAGGTGGGAAACCAAGCAATGATGACCTTCCTCTCCCAAAAAATGGATAACATGCACAAATGTCCTCGGGCTTTTTTTAAGCCCCTTTCTATTTTCAGCGATGATGTTGTAACAAAGAGAGATCACGATGATTGACAAATAAGTTAGCCATGTCTATTTTGAAAAAAAGGCTATTACCATAACAAGAATACCCTTGTATGTTAATCACAATAGAAACCCTTGTATGTTATATAAATTTCAAACTATTAAATTGCTTGAAAATATATAAGTTGCAATTAATTTACTACACCATTCTTGAGGGATAGCTTCGGTTGGGAGGCGTCGGTGAAAGATCCGAAGGTCGGCGTGTTCGATCCACGCTCACCCAATGTTCGATTTTTGGCATGCCCATTGTAATAGGGAGTCGACGGCGTGTTGTTATCGGGAGGGTAAATAGGTTGTCGATGTTCCAATGCGTGGGAGAATGCATGAGGTGGGAAACCAAGCAATGATGACCTTCCTCTCCCTACAAAAATGGATAACATGCACAAATGTCGTCAGGCTTTTTTCAAGCCCCTTTCTATTTTCAGCAGTGATGTTGTAACAAAAAGAGATACGATGATTGACAAATAAGTTAGCCATGTCTATTTTTTTGAAAGGCGCTTGGTATTACCATAACAAGAATACCCTTGTATGTTAATCACAATAGAAACCCTTGTATGTTATATAAATTTCAAACTATTAAGTTGCTTGAAAATCTATAAGTTGCAATTAATTTACTACACCATTGGGGGATAGCTTCGGTTGGGAGAGCGTCGGGCCCGAAGATCTGAAGGTCGGCGTGTTCGATCCACGCTCACCAAATGCCTCGATGTTTGGCATGCCCATTGTAATAGGGAGTCTTTTCGGCGTGTTATCGGAGGGTAATAGGTTGTCGATGTTCAAGCGTGGGAGAATGCATGAGGTGGGAAACCAAGCAATGATGACCTTCCTCTCCCTACGAAATATGGATAACATGCACAAATGTCCTCAGGCTTTTTTCAAGCCTCTTTCTATTTTCAGCAGTGATGTTGTAACAAAAGAGATCGATGATTGACAAATAAGTTAGCCATGTCTATTTTGAAAGGCGGCTTGGTATTACCATAACAAGAATACCCTTGTATGTTAATCACAATAGAAACCCTTGTATGTTATATAAATTTCAAACTATTAAGTTGCTTGAAAATCTATAAGTTGCAATTAATTTACTACACCATTGCGGGGATAGCTTCGGTTGGGAGGCGTCGGGGCCGAAGATCTCTGAAGGTCGGCGTGTTCGATCCATGCTCACCGCAATGCCTCGATGTTTGGCATGCCCATTGTAATAATAGGGAGTCGTCGGCGGCGTGTTATCGGAGGGTAATAGGTTGTCGATGTTCCAAGCGTGGGAGAATGCATGAGGTGGGAAACCAAGCAATGATGACCTTCCTCTCCCTACAAAAAATGGATAACATGCACAAATGTCCTCAGGCTTTTTTCAAGCCCCTTTCTATTTTCAGCAATGAAGTTGTAACAAAAGAGATCACGATGATTGACAAATAAGTTAGCCATGTCTATTTTGAAAAAAGGCGGCTTGGTATTACCATAACAAGAATACCCTTGTATGTTAATCACAATAGAAACCCTTGTATGTTATATAAATTTCAAACTATTAAGTTGCTTGAAAATCTATAAGTTGCAATTAATTTACTACACCATTGCGGGGATAGCTTCGGTTGGGAGGCGTCGGTGAAAGATCTGAAGGTCGGCGTTTGATCCACGCTCACCGCAATGCCTCGATGTTTTTGCCCATTGTAATAGGGAGTGCAAATTCGACGGCGTGTTATCGGAGGGTAATAGGTTGTCGATGTTCAAATGGGAGAATGCATGAGGTGGGAAACCAAGCAATGATGACCTTCCTCTCCCTACAAAAAAAATGGATAACATGCACAAATGTCCTCGGGGCTTTTTCTAGCCCCTTTCTATTTTCAGCGATTGATTTGTAACAAAAAGAGATCGATGATTGACAAATAAGTTAGCCATGTCTATTTTGAAAAAAAAGCTTGGTATTACCATAACAAAGAATATCCTTGTATGTTAATCACAATAGAAACCCTTGTATGTTATATAAATTTCAAACTATTAAGTTGCTTGAAAATCTATAAGTTGCAATTAATTTACTACACCATTCTTGGGGATAGCTTCGGTTGGGAGGCGTCGGTTTCCTGAAGGTCACGAAGGTCGGCGTGTTCCATCCATGCTCACATCATGCCTCGATGTTTGGCATGCCCATTGTAATAGGGGAGTTCATCGGCGTGTATCGATTTTTTCCTTCCTTCCCTAGGTTGTCGATGTTCAAAATGAGCCATGGGAGAATGCATGAGGTGGGAAACCAAGCAATGATGACCTTCCTCTCCCTACAAAAATGGATAACATGCACAAATGTCCTCGGGGGCTTTTTCAAGCCCCTTTCTATTTTTAGCGATGATGTTGTAACAAAAGAGAATCGATGATTGACAAATAAGTTAGCCATGTCTATTTTTGAAAAAGCGGCTTGGTATTACCATAACAAGAATACCCTTGTATGTTAATCACAATAGAAACCCTTGTATGTTATATAAATTTCAAACTATTAAATTGCTTGAAAATCTATAAGTTGCAATTAATTTACTACACCATTCTTGGGGATAGCTTCGGTTGGGAGAAGCGTCGGTGAAAGATCTGAAGGTCGCGTGTTCGATCCATGCTCACATAATGCCTCGATGTTTGGCATGCCCATTGTAATAGGGAGTCATCGGCGGCGTGTTATCGGAGGGTAATTTCTTGTCGATGTTCAAAGCGTGGGAGAATGCATGAGGTGGGAAACCAAGATGATGACCTTCCTCTCCCTACAAAAATGGATAACATGCACAAATGTCGTCGGGCTTTTTCAAGCCCCTTTCTATTTTCAGCGGTGATGATGTTGTAACAAAAGAGATCGATGATTGACAAATAAGTTAGCCATGTCTATTTTGAAAGGCGGCTTGGTATTACCATAACAAGAATACCCTTGTATGTTAATCACAATAGAAACCCTTGTATGTTATATAAATTTCAAACTATTAAGTTGCTTGAAAATCTATAAGTTGCAATTAATTTACTACACCATTGCGGGGATAGCTCGGTTGGGAGGTCCGTCGGTGAAGATCTGATCCTCGAAGGTCGCGTGTTCGATCCATGCTCACCATAATGCCTCGATGTTTGGCATGCCCATTGTAATAGGGAGTCATTCCGGCGGCGTGTTATCGGGAGGGTAACAATGTTCCGATGTTCAAGCGTGGGAGAATGCATGAGGTGGGAAACCAAGCAATGATGACCTTCCTCTCCCTACAAAAATGGATAACATGCACAAATGTCGTCCACCTTTTTCAAGCCCCTTTCTATTTTTCAGCGGTGATGTTGTAACAAAAGAGAATCGATGATTGACAAATAAGTTAGCCATGTCTATTTTGAAAGGCGGCTTGGTATTACCATAACAAGAATACCCTTGTATGTTAATCACAATAGAAACCCTTGTATGTTATATAAATTTCAAACTATTAAGTTGCTTGAAAATCTATAAGTTGCAATTAATTTACTACACCATTCTCGGGGATAGCTTCGGTTGGGAGAGGCGTCCGGTGAAGATCTTAAGGTCGGCGTGTTCGATCCATGCTCACCCAATGCCTCGATTTTTGGCATGCCCATTGTAATAGGGAGTCTTCGGCGTGTTATCGGAGGGTAATAGGTTGTCGATGTTCAAAAGCGTGGGAGAATGCATGAGGTGGGAAACCAAGCAATGATGACCTTCCTCTCCCTACAAAAAATGGATAACATGCACAAATGTCCTCAGGCTTTTTTCAAGCCCCTTTCTATTTTCAGCGGTGATGTTGTAACAAAAAAAGAGAATCGATGATTTGACAAATAAGTTAGCCATGTCTATTTTGAAAGACGCTTGGTATTACCATAACAAGAATACCCTTGTATGTTAATCACAATAGAAACCCTTGTATGTTATATAAATTTCAAACTATTAAGTTGCTTGAAAATATATAAGTTGCAATTAATTTACTACACCATTGCGGGGATAGCTTTCGGTTGGGAGGCGTCGGTTTGAAGATCTGAAGGTCGTTGTTCGATCCATGCTCACCGCAATGCCTCGATTTTTGGCATGCCCATTGTAATAGGGAATTAAAATTCGGCGGCGTGTTTATCGGGAGGGTAATAGGTTGTCGATGTTCAAGCGTGGGAGAATGCATGAGGTGGGAAACCAAGCAATGATGACCTTCCTCTCCCTACAAAAATGGATAACATGCACAAATGTCCTCAGGCTTTTTTTCAAGCCCCTTTCCTATTTTTTCAGCGATGATGTTGTAACAAAGAAATCGATGATTGACAAATAAGTTAGCCATGTCTATTTTGAAAAGCGGCTTGGTATTACCATAACAAGAATACCCTTGTATGTTAATCACAATAGAAACCCTTGTATGTTATATAAATTTCAAACTATTAAGTTGCTTGAAAATCTATAAGTTGCAATTAATTTACTACACCATTCCCGGGGATAGCTCGGTTGGGAGAAAAAGTCGGGCCCAAGATCCCGAAGGTCATTTAGATTCCATGCTCACCGCAATGCCTTTTCAAACTTGTTTGGCATGCCCATTGTAATAAGGGAATTTTCCATGGCGTGGGGATAGCTTTCGGCGCGGCGTGTTATCGGGGGTTCTATAATCGGCGGCCAATCCCTTTTGTTCCGATGTTCAAGCGTGGGAGAATGCATGAGGTGGGAAACCAAGCAATGATGACCTTCCTCTCCCTACAAAAAATGGATAACATGCACAAATGTCCTCAGGCTTTTTTCTAGCCCCTTTCTATTTTCAGCAGTGAAGTTGTAACAAAAGAGAAATACGATGATTGACAAATAAGTTAGCCATGTCTATTTTGAAAGGCGGCTTGGTATTACCATAACAAGAATACCCTTGTATGTTAATCACAATAGAAACCCTTGTATGTTATATAAATTTCAAACTATTAAGTTGCTTGAAAATCTATAAGTTGCAATTAATTTACTACACCATTGCGGGGATAGCTTCGGTTGGGAGGCGTCGGTGGTTTTCACGAAGGTCGCGTGTTCGATCCATGCTCACCGCAATGCCTCGATGTTTGGCATGCCCATTGTAATAGGGAGTCATCGGCGGCGTGTTATCGGAGGGTAATAGGTTTCGATGTTCAAAGCGTGGGAGAATGCATGAGGTGGGAAACCAAGCAATGATGACCTTCCTCTCCCTACGAAAAATGGATAACATGCACAAATGTCGTCAGGCTTTTTTCAAGCCCCTTTCTATTTTCAGCGATGATGTTGTAACAAAAGAGAGATCACGATGATTGACAAATAAGTTAGCCATGTCTATTTTGAAAGGCGGCTTGGTATTACCATAACAAGAATACCCTTGTATGTTAATCACAATAGAAACCCTTGTATGTTATATAAATTTCAAACTATTAAGTTGCTTGAAAATCTATAAGTTGCAATTAATTTACTACACCATTGCGGGGATAGCTTTCGGTTGGGAGGCGTCGGGAAGATAACCTTCCTTTTCTCCCGAAGGTCCGTGTTCGATCCATTTCACCGCAATGCCTCGATGTTTTGGCATGCCCATTGTAATAGGGAGTCCTTTCGGCGTGTTATCGGAGGGTAATAGGTTGTCGATGTTCAAGCGTGGGAGAATGCATGAGGTGGGAAACCAAGCAATGATGACCTTCCTCTCCCTACAAAAATGGATAACATGCACAAATGTCCTCAGGCTTTTTTCAAGCCCCTTTCTATTTTCAGCGATGATGTTGTAACAAAGAGAATCGATGATTGACAAATAAGTTAGCCATGTCTATTTTGAAAGGCGGCTTGGTATTACCATAACAAGAATACCCTTGTATGTTAATCACAATAGAAACCCTTGTATGTTATATAAATTTCAAACTATTAAATTGCTTGAAAATCTATAAGTTGCAATTAATTTACTACACCATTGCGGGGGATAGCTTCGGTTGGGAGAATAAATCGGGTGAAGATCCGAAGGTCGTGTGTTCGATCCATGCTCACCCAATGCCTCGATGTTTGGCATGCCCATTGTAATAGGGAGTTATCGAATCGGAGGGTAATAGGTTGTCGATGTTCAAAGCGTCATGAGGAGAATGCATGAGGTGGGAAACCAAGCAATGATGACCTTCCTCTCCCTACAAAAATGGATAACATGCACAAATGTCCTCGGGCTTTTTCAAGCCCCTTTCTATTTTCAGCGGTGATGTTGTAACAAAAGAGATCTACGATGATTGACAAATAAGTTAGCCATGTCTATTTTGAAAGAACTTGGTATTACCATAACAAGAATACCCTTGTATGTTAATCACAATAGAAACCCTTGTATGTTATATAAATTTCAAACTATTAAGTTGCTTGAAAATCTATAAGTTGCAATTAATTTACTACACCATTGCGGGGATAGCTCGGTTGGGAGGCGTCGGTTTCTGAAGGTCGCGTGTTCGATCCACTCACCGCAATGCCTCAATGTTTTTGGCATGCCCATTGTAATAGGGAGTCAAATTAAACGGCGTGTTATCCCATTTTAATAGCAGTTCGATGTTCAAGCGTGGGAGAATGCATGAGGTGGGAAACCAAGCAATGATGACCTTCCTCTCCCTACAAAAATGGATAACATGCACAAATGTCCTCGGGGGCTTTTTCAAGCCCCTTTCTATTTTCAGCGATGATGTTGTAACAAAAAGATCACGATGATTGACAAATAAGTTAGCCATGTCTATTTTGAAAGGCGGCTTGGTATTACCATAACAAGAATACCCCCCTATGTTAATCACAATAGAAACCCTTGTATGTTATATAAATTTCAAACTATTAAGTTGCTTGAAAATCTATAAGTTGCAATTAATTTACTACACCATTGCGGGGATAGCTCGGTTGGGAGAGCGTCAGACTGAAGATCTGAAGGTCGCGTGTTCGATCCACGCTCACCGCAATGCCTCGATGTTTGGCATGCCCATTGTAATAGGGAGTCATTGATGGCGTGTTATCGGGAGGGTAATAGGTTGTCGATGTTCAAAGCGTGGGAGAATGCATGAGGTGGGAAACCAAGCAATGATGACCTTCCTCTCCCTACAAAAAATGGATAACATGCACAAATGTCCTCAGGCTTTTTTCTAGCCCCTTTCTATTTTCAGCAGTGATGTTGTAACAAAAGAGAGATACGATGATTGACAAATAAGTTAGCCATGTCTATTTTGAAAGACGCTTGGTATTACCATAACAAGAATACCCTTGTATGTTAATCACAATAGAAACCCTTGTATGTTATATAAATTTCAAACTATTAAATTGCTTGAAAATATATAAGTTGCAATTAATTTACTACACCATTCTTGGGGATAGCTTCGGTTGGGAGAGCGTCGGTGAAGATCTCAAGGTCAATGCGTGTTCGATCCATGCTCACCACCTTTATGTTCAATTTTTGGCATGCCCATTGTAATAGGGAGTCTTCGGCGGCGTGTTATCGGGAGGGTAATAGGTTGTTGATGTTCCAAGCGTGGGAGAATGCATGAGGTGGGAAACCAAGCAATGATGACCTTCCTCTCCCTACAAAAATGGATAACATGCACAAATGTCCTCGTGGCTTTTTCAAGCCCCTTTCTATTTTCAGCAGTGATGTTGTAACAAAAGAGATACGATGATTGACAAATAAGTTAGCCATGTCTATTTTGAAAGACGCTTGGTATTACCATAATAAGAATACCCTTGTATGTTAATCACAATAGAAACCCTTGTATGTTATATAAATTTCAAACTGTTAAATTGCTTGAAAATATATAAGTTGCAATTAATTTACTACACCATTGCGGGGATAGCTTCGGGTTGGGAGGCGTCGGTGAAGATCTGAAGGTCGCGTGTTCGATCCACGCTCACCGCAATGCCTCGATGTTTTGCATGCCCATTGTAATAGGGAGTCTTCGACGGCGTGTTATCGGAGGGTAATAGGTTGTCGATGTTCCAAGCATAGGAGAATGCATGAGGTGGGAAACCAAGCAATGATGACCTTCCTCTCCCTACAAAAAATGGATAACATGCACAAATGTCGTCAGGCTTTTTTCAAGCCCCTTTCTATTTTCAGCAGTGATGTTGTAACAAAAGAGAGATCGATGATTGACAAATAAGTTAGCCATGTCTATTTTGAAAGGCGCTTGGTATTACCATAACAAGAATAATCCTGTATGTTAATCACAATAGAAACCCTTGTATGTTATATAAATTTCAAACTATTAAGTTGCTTGAAAATATATAAGTTGCAATTAATTTACTACACCATTCGCGGGGATAGCTTTCGGTTGGGAGGCGTCGGTGAAGATCTGAAGGTCGTGTGTTCGATCCACGCTCACCGCAATGCCTCGATGTTTGGCATGCCCATTGTAATAGGGGAGTCGTCGGCGGACGTGTTATCGGAGGGTAATAATTCGTCGATGTTCAAGCTTAGGAGAATGCATGAGGTGGGAAACCAAGCAATGATGACCTTCCTCTCCCTACAAAAAATGGATAACATGCACAAATGTCGTCAGGCTTTTTTCCAAGCCCCTTTCTATTTTCAGCGATGATGTTGTAACAAAGAGATCACGATGATTGACAAATAAGTTAGCCATGTCTATTTTGAAAGGCGGCTTGGTATTACATAACAAGAATACCCTTGTATGTTAATCACAATAGAAACCCTTGTATGTTATATAAAATTCAAACTATTAAATTGCTTGAAAATATGCAACAAATCCCTAAGCATTAATGTCATAGGACCACGCGCCATCCTAACAATATCCTAACATTTTGGATATTGTTAGAGAAAGACCATTAAACCACGCCTACATTTTGCATAACAAACCATTGAGAATTGTGAGATGTATTTCTTTATGGAGGAAAGGACCATTGCAACAAATCCCCAAGCATTAAAATGGCAAGACCATGCAATATCCCAACATTATTCCCCCATTTTGGACATGGTTAGTGGAACACCATTAAACCCGTTCCTACATCTTGGTATAATTTAGACCATTAAGAATTTGAGATGTAATTGTTTATGGGGAATAGGACCATTGCAACAAATCCCCAAGCATTATAAAATGGCAAGACTACGCAATATCCTAACATTATCCCCCATTTTGGATATCATTAGTGGAACACCATTAAACCATGCCTACATCTAGTTGGTACTAAAGGTTAAGCTATAGGCGATCCAATAGTTATCCACGTCATCCAATGGTTTTAATTGTATCTAATTTATCTTATCAATGGTTCTTTCTAAGAATGCAATGGTTCTTTGAAAAACAAGATAACTTATTGCACTTAGGCGATTTGCACTAAGAATCCAATGGTTCTTTGAAAAACAAGATAACTTATTGCACTTAGACGATTTGCACTAAGAATCCAATGGTTCTTTGAAAAACAAGATAACTTATTGCACTTAGACGATTTGCACTAAGAATTAGAGATGTAATTGTTGGAGCCATCAAGCAAAATACCACAACTAACACCTTAAACCTAAACACAAACTTCGGGAAACCTTGCTTTCGGGAAAACCTTGCCTCAGAGTCATGTGCACTGTTCGATTTTCCAAATCGGCTCAACATGCCAAGTTCTCCAACATGCCAATGTGGGTCAGGCATGGCACCTAGGCTCAAGCATGCCATCTAGGCACTCCGAGTGGGGATATGGCACGTACCCTATGCCTTGCCAGGTTATTGTAGGGTTTGTGTTATGGAAGTCGGGCTTTGGTCCGTTGCACTTGGGACATGGTCGAAAGTTGCTTTTTGAAAACATGAGGCAATAGAAATTGCAAGAATGGGGTTTGGATTTATTCTCCTCCTAGTTTTTGCAATTAAAAGTGTAGAGCTTATGCTGTAGCAAAATTGTTTGGGGTCACTTTCGGATTGGCGACTAGATCGAAACTCTGTTATTTCCCGTTCTCATGGCTCCCCATGCATGTTTAGAAATGGTCCACTTAGTTATCAAAGAAGTCGACCCGCGTTTTTGGCCTCCAAAGCGTAAACCACAATGCATTGCTAGGTTATTGTAGGGCTTCGTTATGGAGGTCGAGTTTTGTTCAGTTGCGCTTGAGACATGGTCGAGAAGCTGCGATTGAAAACAAAAATAATAAAACCGCGAAATGGGGTTTGGATTTACCGGCGGGCTTTCCTACGGTGCTCCTCGGGAGGCAAATGCCAATACCTCCCTTCCGGAACCGGTTTCCCTATCCGATCGTTGAATTCTCCATTCAAAATAACTTGCTTAAGCAGGTTCAAAAATTCAAGATCTGTCCGGAGAACATATCAAACCGCAAAAGTGTCTGCCGCGATCGTAGTGTAGAAACCCAAGTGTTTTGTCGTGCGGGCCGTACAAAGGCTCGGAATGGAGATTTGACCGCCACGTCGTCCAAGCAGTAAAATTACACCTAGGGACCAAGTTACGATCATTTTTTGCAACAAAAAGAAACACGAACCCTCTACATGGCGGTATTACGCACCCTCCGCTAAATCCAATTCATTCTGAGCGTGTTGGACATGAGCTACTTTGGCGCTTCTGGGCAGGGGGGTGGTCTTACGCCCGCGAAACTTGGTCTCGAGGGTAATGTCGATGTTTTGAGTCCGTTGGCAGTCGGATCCGCCCAGGGTGGGAGAGTTGCCCGTCCGTGGCGGGGGACCTTCGAGAGAAGAGGACCTTTGGATCCCGAGCGCTTTACGGGAGGTTTTTAGGCTCGTCTTACAACGTCAATGCCCTCCCACTACCTCATGACATTGTGCAAGATCCTGGTCCAATCTGACTAGGGTATGGCCTCCAAAAGCGTAAACCACATTGCATTGCTAGGTTATTGTAGGGCTTTCACGTTATGGAGGTCGAGTTTTATTCGATTGCACTTGAGACATGGTTGAGAAGTCGCAGTTGAAAACAAGAAGCAATAGAAACCCGGCGAAATGGGGTTTGGATTTACCGAGGCTTTCCTACGGTTCTCCTCGGGAGGGCAAATGCCAATACCTCCCTTCCCAAACCGGTTTCCCTATCCGGCCAGTTGAATTCTCCATTCAAACAACTTGCTTCGGCAGGTTCAAAAAATTCAAGATCTGTCAGGAGAACATATCAAACCGCCAAAGTGTCCTGCGGTTCGGCCAGTGTAGAAACCAAGTGTTTTTGTCGTTCGGGCGTACAAAGGCTCCGGAATGGAGATTTGACTTAAGCCACGTCGTCAAAAACGTGAAATTACACCTAGGGACCAAGTTACATGATCATTTTTGCAGCAAAAAAACCACGACCCTCTACATGGCGGTATTCGCACCCTCCGCTAAATCAATTCCTCTACTGCGACGTGTTGGACATGCTACTTTGGCGCTTCACGAGCGAGGGGTGGTCTTCTGCCCACGAAACTTGGTCTCGGGGTAATGTCGATGTTTGAGTCCGTTGGGCGTCGGATCCACGGTTCGAGGTGGGAGAGTTGCCGTCCGTGGCGGGGGACCTTCGAGAGAGGACCTTTGGATCCCGCGCTTACAGGAGGTTTTAGGGCTCCAGATCTTACGGCGTCAATGCCCTCCCACTACCTCATGACATTGTGCAAGATCCTGGTCCAATCGACTAGGGTATGGCCTCCAAAGCGTAAACCACGCCCTTGCCGGGTTATTGTAAGGTTTACGTTATAGAGGTCGAGTTTTATTCGATTGCACTTGAGACATGGTCGAGGAGTTGAGTTGAAAACAAGAAGCAATAAAACCCGGCGAAATGGGGTTTGGATTTACCGAGGCGGGGCTTTCCTACGGTGCTCCTCAGGGAGGGCAAATGCCAATGCCTCCCTTCGGGAACCGGTTTCCCTATCCGAGCCCTGAAATCCACGCTTCAAGTAACTTGCCCGGCGGGTTCAAAAATTCAAGATCTGTCCGGACAACATATCAAACCCATAAAGTGTCCTGCGATCGGCCGTGTAGAAACCCAAGTGTTTTGTCGTTCGGGCAGTACAAAGGCTCCGGAATGGAGAGTTGACTTTGCCATGTCGTCCGAAACAGCGAAATTACCCTAGGGACCAAGTTACATGGTCATTTTTTGTAGCAAAAGAAACACGAACCCTCTACATGGCAGTATTCTGCACCCTCTGCTAAGGCCAATTCACTACGAACGTGTTGGACATGATCCACTTTGGCGCTTCACGGAGGCGGGGTGGTCTTACGCCCAATGAAACTTGGTCTCGAGGGGTAATGTCGATGTTTGAGTCCGTTGGTAGAGTCGGTCCGCGATTAGGGGTGGGAGAGTTGCCCGCTTGTGGCGGGGACCTTCCGGAGAGGACCTTTGGGTCGAACTGCTTCTGGAAGGTTTTAGGGCTCCATCTTCTGGCGTCAACGCCCTCCCACTACCTCATGACATTGTGCAAGATCCTGGTCCAATCTGACTAGGGTATGGCCTCCAAAACGTAAACCCTGTGCCTTGCGGATTATTGTAGGGTTTACGTTATGGAGGTCGGGCTTTAGTCCGTTGCACTTGGGACATGGTCGGCAGTTGCATTTGAAAACACGAGGCGTAAAACTGCTAGAATGGGGTTTGGATTTAATCTCCTCCTAGTTTTGCAATTAAAAGTCTAGAAGCGTTATCACGGTAGCAAAATTGTTTGGGATCACTTTCGGGTTCGCCAATAGATCGAAACTTCTTATTTTAGTTATCATGGCTCCCCATGCATGTTTAGAAATGGTCCACCTAGTTATCAAAGAAGTCGACCACGTTTTGGCATCAAAGCGTAAACCTGTCGTTGCTAGGTTATTGTAGGGTTTACGTTATGGAGGTCGAGTTTTATTCGTTGCACTTGAGACATGGTCAAGAAGAAACTGCGATTGAAAACAAGAAGCAATAAAGCCATGCGAAATGGGGTTTGGATTTATCCTCCTCCCAAAGGTCGCAAATTAGAAGTCAAGAACACATTTTGTAGTAGCAAATTTTTTTGGAATGGTTCGGGATGCCAATAGATCAAAGTCTGTTATTTCCGGTTGCCATGGCTCCGCATCCATGTTCGAAAGAGGTATACCGGGTCCCAAGTGCAAGCCCGACCCGCGTTTTGGCCTCCACAATGTAAACCCTACAATAACACGGCAAGGCACATGGTTTTCGCGTTTTGGAGGCCATACCCTAACTTGTTGGACCCGGGATCTTGCACAATGTCATGAGGTAGTGGGGGGCGTTGGCGCTTGAAGGCCGAGCCATAAAACCTTCGAGCGATTCGACCCAAAGATCCTCTGGAAGGTCCACGGCCCGCGGACGGGCAACTCTCCCACCCGGGCTGTGATCGACTCTACCAGCGGACTTCGAAACATCGACATTATCACGGAAACCAAGTTTAGGTGGGCGAAGACCACCCACTCCGGGAAAGCGCCAAAGTAGCTCATGTCCAACACATTCATAGTGAATTGGCCTTAGCGGAGGTGCGAATCTTGCCATGTAGAGGGTTAGTGTTTCTTTTCTTTTTGCAAAAATGACCTGTAACTTGGTCCCTAGGGTAATTTAAATTTGGACGACATGGTGAAGTCAAATTTCCATTCCCGAACCTTTGTATTGCCCGAGCGACAAAACACTTGGGTTTCTACGGTCATTGCGGGACACTTTCGGTTTGATATGTTCTCCCGGACAGATCTTGAATTTTTTGAACACCTTTCGAAGCAAGTTACTTGAATGGAGAATTCAGCGGTTCGGATAGGGAAGCCGGGTTCGGGAAGGGGAGGCATTGGCATTTGCCCTCCCGGAGAACCTTTGGTAGGAAAGCACTGCCTCGGTAAATCAAACCCCATTTAAATGGGTTTCTATTGCTTCTTGTTTTCAACTGCATGTTTGAGCCACCTTGGTGGCATGTTTGAGCCACCTTGGCATGTTTGACCCTAGGTGGCATGTTGGAGTTCACGTGGCATGTTTGAGCCACCTTGGCATGTTTGAGCCTAGGTGGAATGTTGGAGCCTGCATGGCATGTTTGAGCCGCCTTGGCATGTTTGAGCCACTGTGGCAAGTTTGAGCCTAGGTGGCATGTTGGTGCCTAGGTGGCATGTTGGAGCCCGCGTGGCATGTTTGAGCCACCTTGGTATATATGTTTGAGCCGAGTGGCATGTTTGAGCCTCAGTGGCATGTTGGAGCCTAGGTGGCATGTTGGGAGCCCCACCTTGGCATGTTTGAGCCTAGGTGGCATGTTGGTGCCTAGGTGGGGAACAACTCCCCGGGCTTTGTCATAGAATTTGGTTATGCATTGACGTTGTACAATTTGGTAGTTGAAAACCACTAAACTGATTTTTTGGTACCCACTACATGATGGGGTCAAAAACAAGTCAAACCCTTGACCTAATGCCTTGGGGGATTACTCCGTGACCAAGAAGGCAAGGGAAAACAATAACATACTACACAAACATAACTATACCCTATCAGGGGACTTATACCACCAACATTCGAATACCTATTGAGAGTTACCACCACAAGTTGACATTAAGCACGAATGGTAACAAAAACCTTATTTAAGTTCTTAAAGGTCCCTGCATTCTATCCCTTACCAAATTCCTCTACCGAAAACTCCGAAGGTAGTTGTATTTCTTGCTTGATTGGCAAAAAAATCCTAGTCATCATGTCTACGTCACTACAATTTGCCAATGTCATCCAATGAAAAATCAAAGATGTACATCTTTTCATTTTGGCCTAGTGAGAACTTGACCTTGCTGACTTGGCATGCCATGTCACTAGTCACATGTGGCATGTTATGATAAGAAATAATTTTATACACTTTTGGTAGTAAATGACTAGGTTAATCTTTGTACAAAGGGGTTTTCTAGGTCAAAAAATAGGAAATGGGACAATTTAGTCGAGCAGATCAAAAGGAGATGACAAAGTGATGGCAGAAATGGGAAAATGGAGTAAAAAACCATAAATCAATGAATATAATGGAGAACTCAATTAATGGTTTGGTTACACGTGAAAAAGAAAATAATAGTTTTATGCAACGCATGATAAAGCTGCATTATATAGAACGGTGGAGAAGAACGACCCAAAATATGTTATGCAGTCTTTCGTTTCAGCCATCCTTGGAAGGATGTTCACCTATACTCTGGTCAATCTTAGGGTATGAAGGTTCAGAAGCCACCAACTTAGATGGTTGGAGCCTTCATATCCTCCTTGCCATAGGTTTAAGCCCAAATTTAAGATAAAAGTTGGCTTCAAATAGATAATAATGTTACAATAAGAAGGCTGGAGTGCCTACAACAACTCAACTGAAAACCATTGATCATGGGCGTTGCTATTATTTTGTCAAAGCTATTTTGATTGAAAGAGAGAAGCAATTAAACCATATGCCAAGGAATTAAACCATATGCGAAGGAATAAAACATGTTGAGGAAAAAAATGAGAAGCAATTAAACCATATGCGAAGGAATAAAACATGTTGAGGAAAAAAATGGTCTTCTTTCTGGTGTGGTAAAACGATATAACATCCAACGGCTAAGATTAATAAGATGAATGGCCAAGATTGCGATCCTAGTCCTTTGTTCTTATTGGCTCTGGAATTGACGGCCAAGATTAACAGCAAATCATCCCATTCTTCCCGCCTTGCCGACTTGCCGCCTTTGCCATGGCGCCTCTTGTCGTTCTTTCTGTCCTGCCTTTGCCGACTTGCTGCCTTTGCTTCTTGCCGCCTCTTGCTGCTTTTGCATTCCGACTTTCACTGGCATGCTTGCAGATCTCCTCTGATAATACCCTTTTCTTTCTGGTTTCTTTGTTCAGTTTCAAGCTTTATGACAAAAGCCGGTGATGCCTCTTTTCTCTACATCCGTCATTGAAAGCCCTCTTTTCGCTGCCGATGCCTCCATCTTCTCCTCCATCTTCTTCTCAAATCACTCTGCTTTCCTCCTTCATTCTACATGAATCTGAGCTCTGATCAATCCCAGATGGGCGAGGGCGAGGATGAGGTCGCATTGGTGGCTCTGTAGCAGCTCTCAGATTTTCGCCATCAGGGAAGTAAGTTATGGGATTTACCATACATAAGGATATTTTGGAATCTGCGTGGTGCTTCTGCTAGACAAGCCTTTGGATTTGTGCAATTAAGAAATACTCTGTTGTTTGAATAAATCCTTGGATGTTTTCATGCTTGTGAGGTAAACGTTGCGTTTTCTTTAAAGCATATGAGCTTTCAGGTCTTTGGTTATTGTGGTATAGCAAGATCTGATCCATTTTGTGATGGTGTTTGCAGAGCAATGGCTGCCTTGCGACTTGTGCGCCTTGCTATGGTACTTAAATCATCGGGTAACCAACACTTACTCGTTTACGGTCGGTAGTTCAGCGGCAATGATGCATCTCCAGCCTTGCATGGCCAAGAACAACATAAATCTCTTTTCCATTTTCGACCCTTTTCAGCGATGGATTCTGATTTAAGGTCATCTAAAGGCGGATAAGTCTCTCTTTACCTTGTTTTTTTTTTTTTACGTAGCCCTTAGGAACATACATGAATCATTCTTTTCTTTTGCCTTTTTCCCCGGATCTCTTGGGGACTATCGCGGTTGCTAGCATTTTAAGCTACACTCGGATCTACAAATAACCCGTTTAAAATTTGGATCACACCAGCCGGGGTAAATATTTGAAAAATTTGCATGCAAAATAATTGAAAAGGCTGTACAAGACTTCCAAATTTAGAATCTTTGGATTATCATAACCAACAATAACGATACGCAAAGTAGGATCCAGTTCAAACTATTCAACATTATGAAGGCATGCAGTAAAAGAATGTTTCCTCTAGTTTCACAATGTAATATTCAAACTATTCTGAAATAATAGAATACATAAAAATAAATTGTACCTTTTAATGCCGTTCATTTAATTGTACCACTTTGAAAGTACATTAATGCAATGTGTTAGTAGTTTACTTAAGAATAGAATAGAAACTTGAAAATTAGATTTGGTTGCGATAAAAAAAAATATCATGCCTAAAATGGAATTGTTTGGGTTCGATTCGAAAGGCTTTATTAAAATATGAATATAATTTGTGGTTATTATTATTTTTTACGATATTGTTTTTATAATATTTTTTTTTTAATTTAAAACTACGTGTTGTTTTGTAAATTGAAAGAGGCCATGGGTGGTTTTTTATTTTCTTGGCAAAAACAACACTTAAACGTGTGCATTATTGAGAAAAACAACATTTGAAACATCACTTCTTTGCATCTCTATGTGTTGATATCTATGTGTTTATTTAAAAAGTAAGACACATGTCAATATTTTATTAGTTACAAGGCACATTGGAAACAATACCTCGTTTTTCCTATATGTTATAATAATGCTTTTTTACATGTCCTTATTTTAAAAAATCAATACTTAATAGCATAAAAAACAATAGCAAGATATGGTACTTTGTTAAATAACATGTAACTATTTTTAAAAACAATCTTATTTTCATGTTGTAATTTAGTTTTTCACGTGTGGTAATATCGAGACCTACATATGTAATTCTGAAAATAAACAACGCATGGTTCCACTAAAAACAACAATGAAGAAAAAAAAAATACACGTTGACAAAAAATCACAAAAACTATGTCAATTTTGTCTCTGGCGTGGATTTTTTTTTACCAAAAGACCACCATGGAATGTTTTGCCAAAACCAGCGTCCCTTTGTGCAAATCGGATAAGCGGACCCGTGGACTTTTGGTAAGTTGAATCGTGTGTCTTGGATTATAGTTGCACATAGTTAGTTTAGTATGGATTGAGGGGCATTTAGAAAGGAATTATGAAAAACAACCCTCCTTTATGTCATTTGCCACAAATGTTTGTATCATTTCATTATTCGTTAGAGTTTGTTATTTAATAGAAAGTGGAAGTATTCACAAAATGCTTATATTGAACCATTGCCTGGGTTTTGCGGAGAGGAGTGTCATGCGATTGTAGTTGGATCTTCTTGGAATACAAATACAAAAAGTAAAAAAGGGTTTTACACCATAATCATTGGCCGGACATGGAAAAAGAAAAGAATATAATTATCCTACATCCTTGAGCATGTGCTAAGCGAAATTCATGCATTGACCCAATTTGAAGTTTATAGACATAATTTGCATCTTGGATACAGGACAATCTGCTTTCAAATTATTTCCAAAATGTGTGGAAACAATCGAGCATCAGAGGACAGGAAAATAATTTTGTATAAAATCTTCATCAACTACAAAATGCTCTAGGTTGGTAAAGTCCAGTCACATGGCAATCTCAACAAGCTAAAGATGCTTGCAAGAAATTCAACTTCAAACAAATGCAAGTTGAAAAGGCAACACAAACAACATAATTTCAGCAGCAAGAAGATCTCCATTTGACCTCTAATCTTGGCAATCACATGCTATCATTGTGAATGATCTTATATTGTATCCCCATTAACAACTTTATTTTTAAGTGTCCTAATATGCACCTCTAGTTGCCTTCTCTAAGCCACAGGGAAGGTCAATTGTCATTGCCTTTAACTTCCGCATAAAGATCGAATAACGATGCATACCATCTTTACACGAGAATGAGTCTTTACAATTGGCATACCATCCTATTTTCAAACTGTCTTGTGTTTAAAATCTTATCATATCAATCGGCTGCATGGAGAACACCAAATGCAAAGTCCGCAAGAAGACCTTAATGCACCTTGCTTTTCCCATGCCTACATAGTCATCGATGGTGTTCATCTTTACGTGCCAAATGCAAATGAGGACTCCATCGTTAGTCACCATGAAGAGGGTAAATTCAAGCACAATCGAAGGGCTTAATGCACAAGGGCTTAATGCACCCTGCTTTGCCATGTTTATATACTCATCGATGTTGTCCATTTTTGTGTGCTAAGAACCTAGTCACCTTGAAGAGCATAATCAAAAGTTACTATAAGTGTTGCGAGTTGCTCTTGAGCTCTCCACTTCCTATCTCAGCTATAAAATCCAATCCTTTTGAACTCAATTCATCTATAGTGGCATGTGCATCAGGCAAATTGTTCCTGAGTTCAACGGAATGGCAAGACACGTGGGCTGGGTAGAAGGCAAGCATCACGAGATTTTTTGCCGTATAGCTGCATACAATTTCAAACAAAATAAAGCTTGAACCATAGCTATACATGCAAGCAAAAACAACCAAGGAAATTCAAAATTACCTGTAGCAGCCATATAAGATAATCGCTGGCATGGAGCATTGGGAAGTGTCGAAATTAGAAAAATTGTTCAGGTGGGATACGAAACTAAGAAGTCCGTTATTTTTTTGGTGCGGGAGTAGAAATGCAAAAGCGAGCAAAGGAAATCAGATTGATGCTCGCCGCTGACCCACAACCTAAAGCGCCCTCGAGCTCATAAAACGAAAGTTACTTTAACCAAAACCCTCATTTGAAATTGCCGGTCATACAATAAGGAAGCCTAAGCTCTAACCCTATAGAGCCGAAACGAGCTAAAAAGCCTAAGGAAATCGAGAAACAACCATCCATCCATTCGATCTAGGCAAAATAATCTAGATACTCAGTTTAGGGCGTGGTCCATTACTTGCACTAAAACATTACTAGTAATGGTGCCCAGCGTTGCTGGGCAATTGTTTGAAACGTGTAAGGTTGTTTATAGTGACCCTCACTTGAGAACCTATAAGTTCGGATTATGCTTCACATTTGCTTTCAATTGTGTGGTAGCCTCCCTTTAATGCATGAGCAAGAGCTTGAGGCTAGAGTTGTTTTTTTCCCCTTAAGGTGTTGAAGATATAAACACTCACCGGCATGTAAAGCTATACAACCCAAAAGACTAAATTAAGTCAAGAAAATTGAAAATCCAAACCTAAAATGGCCAATGCAAAATCACATCAATGCTAAGGAAAATAAATGCGGATTTTCTAATGGTAAATTAGACCTCTTGGTATGGTAGAATTAAAAACAAATGGTAAGGTAGAACTATTAGTATGGTAGAATTAGAAGCAATGCAATGTCCATAAAGAGCAATTTGTGTGATTGTTAAGTTGTTTACAATGTAATGCTTTTTAGAGCCGGGCTTGCTCAATTAGTATTGTTTATAATGTAATGCTTTAGCCGCATTATTTTAGCCACTCAACTTTAAATATTTTTTTTCCTTTATGCCACATATTGTCCAATTTTTGATAATTGCATCGGTTTGTGGCTCTATTTCAGGGCATTAAGCAAGGGCATGTACTATATAGCATATAAAGGCAACAGCATTAGGTTTCAAGCTAGTTCTTTTTACCACATTAAAAGTTTAGGTGTAACCAACAAAAACATCCGTGTGATGTGCATGCCCTATAAAGCATGTACAACACATGTTCATGTTCAGTTTCGAGGCTAGTCCTTTTACTACTTTGAAATTTAGGTACATCCAACTAAAACATTCGGTGATGTGATAGTTCGTCATGAGTTTGCACATATATGAGCAACATAAGAATGAAATAGTGCAATCCGTGTTACCCGAAGTAAGTTGTGTTTTTTTTTTTAATGAAAAGAGTCGATATATTGCGGGATGGTAGCAATGCCTAGAGGGTTTAAAATTCATTTGCATGCTACACAATGCATGGAATATATTTGGTAAAAGAACTCCCAAGAATACCATTGCCGTATGATTGATTTGAGCTGGAGAGAACTTGCATCGACAAACAACATGGCGACCAAACTAAAGACATAGAATATGTCTGGCAAAAAACCTCCTAAGAATGCCAATCAACAAACAATTATTGATGGAAAGGCATGGTAGATGTGGCCCCATCCACAACATGATAAGCTTTGCCATATTTAGAACCACCAACTCTCCAAAAATTCCTGATAGCCAATTAAATTCTCCTCTACGTTTATATTATGCAGCATTTCACCTTACCAAACAGGAATCGCTTTGTATAGATTATTTTTATTTATAGGGGACAATACCCCGGATTGAGTACAACAGAATAGTAATCCATTTCGAAACAGCTCATCTGTATATTTCCCTACATCCACAGTTCTTTGTTTCACTTTCACTATGCGGCCATTTAAACTTCAATAAAAAAATAAAGCTAGATTTGTCACATTTGTGCTTACAAATGGGACTTAGATCATACTTTTCAGCGCCAGTTCTAATGTCCAAAATTAGATATTAAAGTTCTAATCTTGCGCCTTCTTTAAATAGAACTTGAAAGGCATGAGATCAAGCCAATTCAGCATTCCATATTGTGATGCCGCTTGTAATTGTTGTCCATCTACGAGATTATTTACATTATGTGGGCGGATAGCAACCAATCGCAAAGATCATCGATATAGTTGTAGCAACTGCAAAAATTGGCATCGCGCCGGAGGATGTAGCATCTCTTCCTGCATTCAAGATGGGGCATAGTATCATATGAGCATCTTGCATTGAAAGTAGGGCAAAACCTGTTAGAATATATGCAATCACTTTGTTCCCTCTCTAAAAGCAACCATTCTTTTCCCATAAAGATCTACTTTCGTTGCATCCTCATGGGTGGACAATATGGCTAAAGAATTTAATATTAATGATTCTCTTGGCGACTTGATGCATGATGCTAACAAACCATAGCACAACAATGACCGCAAAAATCTGCAAACCATGACAAACATATAGATTGCAAAATCTTGCATAATTTTACCTCCTTAAAGAGAGCCATAAAATCAAGCCAAATCGCATGCTCCTTTTGTATAAATTAATCACATGTCCAAGTAGCAATGATGAGTCTAATAGATGTAGAGATGCCCAAACCTTCTTTGGAAGATGAATCAACAAAGTCTTGAATAATTGAAAGAGTTTTTTGTAAGGCGTTTTTGTTTGTATGATCCGCACTTGCCCCATAACACATAATCTGAAACTTGCATGTAGCCTCTTACCTTTCTTAATGTAGACATGAGTTATACTTTGCTCCTTTTCCACCCTTACAAATACTGCGGTTGCCCTTACCTCAATTCCAAAGTATCCACCAAACTCACGCCCATGTGCTAACTTTAAGCATTACATTCTGAAGAGAGGCTATTTAGTCATTTTCTGAATTAAAACATGAGTTAAAAATTATGAGAGGGTGGCTTAAATGAACACTCTGAGTCTGAACAAAGAAAAAATTGTTAACTTGGACATTGAATGTACTAAGAAAATCATGGTCATTTGGGTTCATGAAGCAAATGAAGTCTCACCGGATCTGCTCCATCTGTGATGGCAAATGCCGCCATTGCTTCAAGCTCGGCCTAGATTATGGAAGTCATGCCCAAGTGTTTTAGATGCACTCGGTCTAAGGACCTGCATGTAATAATTAGCTGCGATGCAACACACCCCGCATCGAGATGTAAAAAATCGCGGCTCTGACTACACGACATGATGCAAACAACTTACATGTCAAAGAAAATCCGCATTCTCGAATCAAAACCCTTTTACGCTTCAAAGATGAACCCCTTTTACGCATGCAAAGGGGCATCAAAATAGCTCAGAGCAAACTCGCACTACCATCCATGCACGAACATAAAAAAAGTTTCAAGAATCTAATACAAAATTCTGATTGCTACTTTAAATCTTCATTGAACCACCTATGCAAACGCCAAAATCATCCTTAGAAAGTAGGCTCTCCTTGTTTGCTGAGCTTATAAAAGCGACTTTGCGAGGCCCATTGTGTCCGGATCAGCAAACCATTTAGAGAAACTGAAGTCGAAGCGCTCAAACTAACTGGGCTTTGGATGGAACTGATGTACTTGGAACTGATGTTCGGCCAGCAAACAGGAGGAGCAAGATCTGGCTCTGCAAGAATAGGGCAAATCGATGCCCTCTAATAGAGCTCGGAAAAATTGAACTCCACCTTTTTGGATGACGGGAAAGCAAGGCCCTGTTTTTTTTTAACACGACCGTAGGATCTGCAGCTCTAGATCTAAGCCGTTGGATCTAGGGCTGGGTCCAACACTTACTGAATAACATTATAATATAGGATAATATAAGATTGCGGGGATAGCTCAGTTGGGAGAGCGTCAGACTGAAGATCTGAAGGTCGTGTGTTCGATCCACGCTCACCGCAATGCCTCGATGTTTGGCATGCCCATTGTAATAGGGAGTCGTCGACGACGTCTTATCAGAGGGTAACATGTCGTCGATGTTCAAGCGTGGGAGAATGCATGAGGTGGGAAACCAAGCAATGATGACTTTCCTCTCCCTACAAAAAATGGATAACATGCACAAATGTCGTCAGGCTTTTTTCAAGCCCCTTTCTATTTTTAGCAGTGATGTTGTAACAAAAGAGAGATACGATGATTGACAAATAAGTTAGCCATGTCTATTTTGAAAGACGCTTGGTATTACCATAACAAGAATACCCTTGTATGTTAATCACAATAGAAACCCTTGTATGTTATATAAATTTCAAACTGTTAAATTGCTTGAAAATATATAAGTTGCAATTAATTTACTACATGTGACGTTCAAAGACAAGATACGCTCCCGGGACGTGCATTGTAACGCTGCCACGCGGCAGTACACGCCACCCGATTGACGTGTAATGCGCCAACGGATAGCCAGGTAAGTAGCCCTAGGGGGCAACTTACTAGGAGTGTTCATATTATTAATGTGCACATGTGCACATTAATGAGGGCACACCTTTCCATGTTGGCATATTTTGCCACCTAGCCACTAAGGCAAGTGGGGCCTTTCCAATTATCCCACATGCCAAATTGGGTAATTGGAAACCCTAGCCTAAACCCCCATGTCTATTTAGGGTAGGAAAACCCTAGCTTGCTAGTTTTCGTCCTTAGGGTTTTAGAGCTCAGTTTTGGCTGCCCCAGGAGCCAAAACCGCCTCCCCGCAGCTGCTTGTTTAATGCGCCATCGGTTTCACGGACCGATCATTTCGGCGGATGGTTGAACTTCAGTCGGGAGGAGCCACTCAAGGATCAGGTATTTGGTCAATTTAATAGCTTAAACCGTCTTCTAGTCATAGAATCAGGTGGGTTTAGACTATTAAATTGCCCATAGTAGCTATCTAGATCTTAGATCTCGGACACTAACTAAAGAACCTAACTCTATGATTAGATCTAGTTCTTTAGCTCTTCTGTGATATATTTGGATGATGTATTTCTGTGAACTCCTTGTATTGGGAAGGGGGGTAGAGGCCCTAAAGCTTGTAGTTGATGCTCCTAGAGTAGCCTCCTAGCAACAATTTGTAGATCTGGCCTGTGTACAAGAGCCACACACAGTTGTGGGTGAAGGGGCGACCGCTAAGAAGGAGATTCATGTCCGATTCTTGAACGATCCCCTGGTGTGTAAAGCCTCACCGGGATCATTGTGACTAGGTCCGATGGCTTACCACCGAAAAGTGTAAGGCATGGGCTCGAATTTCCGATGAAGTGGTGTACACTTTCCAAAGGTTCGGTCCTAGATCACGGGGCCTCTAGTCACCTTGAGTTAGCATGTAGATCTCTCGGAGGAGTGATCCTACACGCCCCATCCGAACCGGGAGGATGAGACCGGGGAATAGCCCTTCGGCTATGCATCCCATGCGGGCCTGATCCCTCCGACACTTTTTCAACCTACTACGCAAAGTGTGCAGGAGGGGCGGATGGAGTGGACAACCCTATGCCATGTTCTTATGCCCCAAATCCATTGCCATGAATTACATCCGCCGCGAACTCACGGAGACCCAAGCGTCAGTCATCCTTGAGTCCGAGCCTTGGGTAGAATCTATGTGATGTGCTGATCTTTGTCTATGCAATATGAGGAGGACCATCCTTGAGAGATGGTCCGCAGGGATGTTGATGTATGTGCTACTGACATGTATGTTTGCGGCTTCACGCAGCTAGGTAGGCCACGAGGGAGGCGGGGTAGAATGACACCTTCACTCTTCCCAATTGAGACTGTTCACCGGGGTGCGGTTGATATGTGGAGGCCTTGTATCGACATGGAGCTGGTGTGGGAAGAACTCTGTTTGTATACGGTGAGTGCAGATAATCACAGTGAGGGACGTCCGCAGGTGGTATCGAGCAATGTTCTTGGAGACCAAGAGCAAAGCACTCCACCATGTTCCCGATAGTACTAACTTGATAGGATCCTCAAGCCTCGAAAAGTGGGAAAATTTTTCTCACCCTTTGTAGTTATGCTAAGCTAGTAACAATTAAGTGAATTGGAATTTAACAAGATTAAAAAAGAAGCGAGCCAAAATTTTCCAAGTGAGGTGGTCTCACATTTCGCGCTCGTCATAAAAACTAACTTTTTGTTTTGAAGCGGGTAAGCTAGAGACATCGAATCAAACACCAAAACATGATGAATTTGAGATAAATAATGTGGTAAGGCTAATTCTAAGGTAGGGAATTGGTTAGAATAGCATGTTTTAATTACCTAAAACCCTAGAAATGTATGAAAGGATCTCACCGGCTTTCGGGTGGTGCAAAACTAAACATTAGTATTGGAGCAGCCAATTTGTGGAGAACAATGGTAGAAAAAGTCTGAAATAAGTATAAGTTTTAGATAAATTGGTGCCTTAGCATGTTAAACGAGCAACTTGAGTTTTGACCTAAAATTCCCCAAGCTATAAATAGATATAGAACCCCTCATTTTTTTCGGTCCAAGCCCTAGAAATCCGCTCTCCCCCAATTTAGGCGATCTTTTGGCGCTTTTATCCCATTGACGATCCGTAAAACATGGCCCGAACCAAGCAGGGCCGCAAGGGGAAGCGTCGCTCAGGCCGAAACCACCAAAAGCTTGCGAGGCAGAGATCATTAGGAAGATGCTTCGTGGAGAGGCTGCATGAAAGGGTCGTTAAGCCTTGGACGAAGAGCAAGACACCTCCGATTTGATCGATGTCTTCAACCAGGTGGAGGAGGGCGAGGCCACATCTCCAAACTCCATGGGCGGCGAGGCGAGGGAGGTGTATGAGGAGATAGAGAGGGAGATCCGCAGCAGCGGAACAAGCGTAACCATTCAGAGCGCACCCGGGAAATCCCCGGCGGGATGAGCAAGTGACGGTCCGGAGCCAGCCGGAGGTAGCAGACCTTAGAAGATTCATCAGGGAAGTACGCCTTGTGAGAAGAGAAGGAAGACAAAAAGAGGAAAAGGGAGGAAGAGGAACAAAAGGCGCAGAAGAAAAGAAGAAAAAAGAAAAGGAAGTTCGTGGCGGCATAAGGAGAACGCGAAGGACGCTCACGAGGAAGAGGCCAAACCCAAATATTATCATTAAGGAGCGGCAACCCGCGAACCCCAAACCCTTCCGGCGACTCTTCTGATGGGGACTTCAACCCCTGCCTATTGCGGGTGGAAGCTCTTCCAAGAATCCGGTGGCGACAAGAAGTACACGAGCGTGGCCGGCACCTCGAGCAACTGACAAGACCAAGTCTGAAGCCCCCGAGTGCCCGGCATGGGATAGAAAGAAGCAACCCGCGACCACGCTGGAAGCCTACGCCACCGGCAGGTGAAGATTTATGAGAGAAGATGAGGAGCACTCCAGGCCTACATGGCAAAAAATGGGAGGCCTATAACAAATATTATGAAGAAAACAGAGTTAAGTTCATCGAGGGAGGCGACCAGCGAACGCGGCAAACCTTAAGGCCGCCACCACGAAGCCCAAATTCCCAAGCCGCCACCCAAGAAAGCGGATAGGAAGGAGGTGGAGAGAAGAGCGTTAAGGGAGATTAACTACTTCAAAGCGGCCGGTCTCCTAATCCCCCTGCCCCATTTCGGTTTGTGCGTGAAGTTATGCGAGCCTATAGAACAACTTTAGAGTCACAGGCGGCCCGATTTGCTACTTTAATGCAAGCCGGCTGATAGTACAACATTTTGAAAGATTCAACAGCACACTATCCATGGCGGGTAACCTTGATCTGCGACAAGACATGAGTCTTGCGACCCATTAAGGGAGAGCATGTATAGAAACTTTTGTTGTAAATAATTAAAAATTTTTGTAATATAGAGCAATTTTGTCTACTTTGATGACATAAACTTGACTAATTAGAGCAAATTAATAAGTTTTAGCTTTTATTTCAGTAAAATAGGACATTTGGGAGCCGAGAGACATGATGTCTCACAGCTCGGCGCCTGCGTCATGAAAACAAAAAGTTAGGATTGAGCGGAAATTTTGTGAGACCTATTGAAACTTGACCAAAACAGCTCCAAATCGACCAAATAAAGGGGGATTACGCCCTATTTGATGAGCCCATCACCCTTACACCATTAGTTTACCCAAATTGGACACCTTTAATCCCGAAATGGGACTGATGTCTCCACAGCCTGGGTCCGTCAAAAACAAAAGTTAGGATTGAAGCGAAGTTGTGAGACCTCTTACCAATTCTTCACGGAACTTGTCAAAGTCACCTTCAACCCTCTTGCATAGCATCTTTTAGGTAACCTAGCCTTGTTCAAGCATCTCCTATAGTCCTCAAACTCCTATTTTGACCTCGGATAAGTTAAATTCACACCCAATCCTAGGAAATTTTCAAGTCATCCAAAATTAGGGTTTCCCCTTTTCTATAAATAGACCCCCTCACTTCTCACATAGCACCACCGCAAATCTGCTCCTGCCCTTCTTCTAGCCGATTTCCCAACTCCTGAGGCTCTTGCAACCATTTGTTGCAACTTTACGCAATTAATCAATGGCAACCCGATTTCGAGGAGATGATTACGGCGCCCGGGCCATATGCTTCTTGAGGCGGCGTCGACCAAATCTTCCGATTTTTCAGGAAGGAGGTAGGCGTCAAGCAACCTTAACCTGCAGCGACCCGACTTATAGTAGAGTCTTGGCCCGAGTTCCAAGCTAGGGTAGAACCCGGCGCTAGTGCAACTCCCTCCTTGTGTAGGATATTTTGTTCCTAGGCAGGTCCACTGCGAGGCGGCATAGGCGATGTCAGAGCATAGCCAAATACCTCACAAACAAAGCGCACGCACACGAGCCAATGGTCCTAGCCGGCCAACAGGACACAAGTACTTCTCTTTCCACCGCATGCAGCAATCTTTTCACCCAATCGCAAGAGAACATGCGTGGGGAAACCCCATTCCCCCATGGACGTAGGGATCCATTAGGCCAGAAGCAATGAGAACAAATCGCTCCTCCACAGTCACAACAGGAGCAGGAAGGGAAGGAAGAAGACTTCGAGATGAACAGGAATCGAGGGAGGAGGAAGAAGATGTTGAGCTTCGACCTAGCGAGAGGAGGCGGCGACAAAGCGGGCGATTAGCAAGACCGGGCAGATCCTCGAAGTAAACACCCACCCCTCGGGTTAGGCATCCACAAGCCTAGCTCCCATTATAATCGGTTGGTGAGGAGTTTCTGCTCCTGGCGATCTTCAAAACCTCCCTGAAAGGGAAGGAATACCGACACCGAAGGGGGATTCTTCCACCAACTCCGGAACGTATCATCTTGGCGACTACATCGCCCGAGGGAGAGTCTGACTTCCCCTCCAAGTAAGGGAAGCCGACACTCACGGGAGAGTTTACCTCCGACATCAAGCCTCACGGCAACATCGGGCAGATCATGGAGGCGGACAAGGCCGAGAACAAGCTACCGGCCGGAGAAGAGTTCCTTGCTCTCCGAAGCGGATAGGGGGATCCGTTATAGAGCCTCAAACATCCCAACTGCAAGCTCGCCCCCACATCTCCCGGATAGGACAGCGGTCGACCTCCCGGAGGGCTTGACAGCGATCAATGACTGTGGTGGAACTCACCACGGTGGAGGTTGATGATTTCGGAAGCAGACACCGAAATGGATACCGAAAGAAGTCAGGACCCATCTGCAATCCACGTCATTACGCTATTACCCGCCATTGCTGATGGATGGAAGAATAGCGTTATCCACAATCCAAATTCACCCCGTGAGGCGAGGAAGGAGTATATGCCGCTGATTGCACTCTGGATTCGGCGAGCATGCACGGTTACCTGCTTAACACCGAGTATGCAATCTGGTGTGAAAAGAGCGGTAGCACTTTCGGCGTCTTCGACAATAGCCATACCTTACAAAAGGGCGAGGCAAGAGGCCCCAGTTGCTGACGACCTCCACCTCCCAATCAGCGGAATAGAAGATTTAGCAAAAGCATTACGGGTGGATCTCCAGCCAATGTCCTTAGGAACTTGGGCCATTCAGTGGGAACAGCCAAGTGAAAAAGTTCTGAGAGGATAATCCATCTTCACCTACATCAACAAATGATTAGCGATAGTTGCAAGTTCTTGTATTAGTGTAATATAAAATATAAATATAACATTCTCTTGCACTATAAATGTTTTGTGATATATTTTGTGTCCCCTCAACCATGCCAACAAACATAAATAAAGCAAGAAAGCAAGGAAAACTAACCATGTAGATATGAACCACTTGTGTATGCATTTAGAGGCTAGAAACGGGCCGGAGAACAGCTAACCGTATGGGAACTTCTGGGGGAACGAGCCGCTGAGCCACGCCCCGGCAAGAAACCCGCTTTGAAGAATTTGGATAAAATGACCCCGAAGAAGAAATATCGCGAATGAGGGCCGGACCTCGAAAGCGGTCTAAAGCTTTACTAACCGCTGCTTGAGAGAAAAACCGGACCGGTGGTAACGCCAATCAACGCATAAGCATCGGCCGGAGAACAATTAGAGACAAAGAAGAGGAGCAAAGAGGAAGGTCCCCATTTCGGACTCCTCCGACTCAAGCTTCATTCCGACTCCGGTCGGTGGGAAGAAGAAGAGCGAGAACCCGTCCGAGGCGGGACTAAAGGCGGAGGAACCACGGAGGGACAAAAGGACACACAAGAACCCTCCGACTACCGAAGAAAGTAGACTCGTGATTGGGAAATGTTTGAAGGCCAAAGAAGCTCGAGGAGCAATTCGAGGCGAACAGGGTCGGAGCATGGAAGCGAGGCTTGGCTTGACCCAGAGATGATGTAATCTACGGCAATGCCTATGGTATGAAGGATAAGGATAAAGGCAGTGGTGGCAACAGCGAACCCGAAGGGAGAGCAAAGACGATTTGGTGGAAGCGGCTATGCCAAGGCCATGGCTTAAGCGGGGATGCTTGCGTTCGTTCAAAGTTTGCTAAAGCGCTAGCGCCATTATGTCCCAAAGAGAGCACAAGTCCAAGATGATCACGGCGAGTTCTACGAGGTTGCGGCAAGGCAACAAGTCGTCTGAAATACACGTAGGAATTTATGAGGCTAAAGGTCAGTATGTGCCAAAGTTAGGGAGAGAAGCACCTTGATGGAAAGCTACATTGGTCCGTGAATGAGGAGATCCGGGCAGTTGTAGAGGGCAATAAACCCAGAAACTGATGTCGAAGCGGAGTCCAAGGCAATAAGTTTGCAAGGCAGGACCTGGAATAGTAGGCTGAAGCTGGCCCGAGCGTACCAAGATAAAGGCAAAGCGTGGCGGTTTCAACCCCGAAACGGCCAGCCAGGACGGCTAGAGCCCCATATAGTGGCAATCAAAGGCGGCGGGGAAAGAAGCGGTATCTTTCAAAGACAAGCGGGAAGGGTCAAACTACTCAAGCGGTCGCGATCCTTTACTGCAGGCCATGCCCCAGGAAAAGACGGAGTGCATAAGCGGCTTTGCTTCCGTGTGTTTCAGCAGGGCCATAGAAACGACAAAGCTGCCCATATGTCATGAGTCAAGGCCCTTGCCCGATTGGGAGGTGGGACACTTTTGCCGGCGGCGGCGAGGAGGCCATGACTACATTGAGGGGTGATGTCATATCTTTGCGCTTAATAGATCTGAGCAAGCGAGAGGTAAAGAAAAGTAATTTCCGCGATTAAGGAAAGGCCAAGGCCAAGTCATTTATAGTCCTAATAGATTGAGGTAGCCACTTAACTTTGCATCTCGAGAATGGTTCAAATGTTGAAGTTGAAACCATTAAAGTCAAAGCAAGGCCGGATTGTCTTAGCAAGTGGAAGCTGATAAGGCGAGCTGGCGGGTAAAGAATCAGCGGCATCGACTTGCGGGGGATTAAGATCGGATGGGGGCGGAGGTAATGGGCATCGACAAGAAGTCTGACTTGATAATAGGTATGGATTACCTTGGACCCAGCGGGGGCCATGATTTTATTAGGAAAGGAAGGTGACCTTCCCAACACCCGTGGCAAGATCATTGAGATAACGAGTAAAGAAGTTGTTCCCATCATGCGGTGTATGTCTTCTAAGCGGCTGTTCAAGTGCATCAAAAGAGTGGCAGGTAGCATACATCTTCAAGCTTGAGATTAGCGAGCGGGTGGAAGGAAGCAAAGAGACAAGATGCTTTCGACAAGTTTTTGAGGCAAATAGCTAAGTTGATCCGCGGAGTTCCGCGATCTCTTTCGGATGAGATCAAACGCCCCTCCTTATAGGGGATTAGAGTCGCGAGATAACACTTCGAACCAGGAACAAAACCCACAAGCAAGGCTCATATAGAATGACAGCGAGGCCGAACTAAAGCGATTGCGGGGGCTTTCTGACCTAGGTTTCATTAGACCTAGTGTCTACGCCGTTGGGCCGCCCATTCTTTTTGTCAAGAAGAAGGATGGATCTTTGAGATGTGCATAGACTATAAAAGGCAGTTGAATAAGCACACCATTAACAAGTATGCGCTTCAAGATCAGATGACTTGATGGATCAGCTTCAAAAGGGCAAAGATCTTCTCAAGTGATTGACTTAAGGTCGGAGTTATCATCGAATGGAGATAAAGGAGGATATCCAAGGACCGCCGGGGGGCTTGTTATGGGCGATACGAGTTCACGGTGATGCCTTTCGACATCAAATGCCCCGCCTAGCGTTCATGGGCTCATGACGATATCTTGAGGAGTTCACGGACACCTTTGTGATTGTTTTTCTTTATGGACATTTTGGTGTATAGCAGATCCCCTTGAAGACACGACACAACACTTGAAGTGCTAGAAAGTTAGAAGGCACGGTTAATACTTGAGGTTGGCCAGTACCCTTGCCAGCGTGGCGAATACCTTAGTCGCTGATCTCGGCCCGAAGGCATCTCGACGGACCATAAGGTGAAGCGATGATTCGGTGGCGGCGCCGAAGAATGTGCCACAGGTCGAGAAGTTTTCACCGGTCTAGCGGGGAACTCGCGGGGAAGTTCGTAGAGAACTGCTAAGATGCTGCTCCCGTTCTTATTGAGACCCTAACAGAGAGAAGGTGAAAGGAATTGGTGAGAGCATTGGCACAAAGAAAGCCCAAAGGGGTTTGAATTGTTGAAGGAAGCTTTAACAACAGCCCAGTGTTCCTTGCTTTCCCTGGGACTGGGAGAAGGATGAAACTAGCCAGCAATCTTGATAAAGATAGCTTCTACAGTCACGGTCTTACATGCAAGAAGAGCGTGTGGTATGATTCCCGAGGAAGATGACGGCAGCGAGGCAGCGCCACGATCAGGAGTTGCTTTGCGGTTGTCGGGGCATTAAGAATATGGAGGCACTATCTCTTGGGAAGGAAGTTCCAGTGGATCTGGACCATCCGAGCCTCCAATATGTATTCAGCAACCACTCAATGCGAGGCAAGCGGAGATGGATGGAGTTCCTCGAAGAATATGACTTTGATATAGTCAAACCCGGGAAGCTCAATGTGGTAGCGGAATCTTTCAAAGGCACCCCGACAACTAGAGTGCATTACAATGCAAATTTCAAAGCTCTCCGGCTTTGGTAAGAAGATTGAAGAGTCCTTGCCAATGGATGTGGATTCCGAGGAAATGGGCAAAGCCTCTCTAAGGAGGCTAGAGCAGATAAACGGGGAGGCCTTCAAGCATTATAAGAAGGAAGGCAACATTTTATACCATAAAGAACAAGTTGTGCGTGCGAATCATCGGTGTAAGGAAGTTGATCCTCCATGACACGCACAACGGCCCAATAGCTGGCCATGCGGGATTCATGAAAACATATTTCAAAGTGCTGCGGCAACTATTGGCGGGGAATGAAAGAAGCCGTAGCTGCTACATCCAAAAGGAATGTCGGCTATGCCGGTATTGACGAAGAAGCGAGCGACCCAGTCGGGGCATTAAAACCGTGCGCGGTGCAAATGCTTTAAGTGGGAGGTATCGGCATGGATTTCATCACTGGAACAAAACGGCGAGGCGAGGATGCCTTGATGGTAGTGGTGACAAGTTATCCGAAATGGCACATTTTGTGCCTGCCAGGAACCGAATCACGGCCCCATGAATACGGCAAGCTCTTCACCGAGATGCCCGACTGCGCTGGCAGGGGTCATGCCAGGGCGGGATGGGATTCATGCGCTGAGAATTGCCTTTAGCCAGAACCTCGCGTGGTAGCTATCATTAACTGGTATCATCATGGAGCCAACGGATGTACGGTGGGAAGCGGATAGCAGGATCTTAGGAACATGCTACGAAACTATATTACGGAATAAGCAAAGTATAATGGGAAGGTTATTCACTTAGTTGGTTTGCATACAATAACCAAAGCGGGGAATGCGTCCCAAATGTAGCCATTTATGATCAATTATGGCTACTCCGATTACCCTGCTCCGGACCTTGGCACAACCAGTGTCAAAGTAAAGTTTGCGAAGCGCGGTGTTGGCCGATATCACGGCGGCTTCGTGGAAAGAGGTTAGAGGGTATCTCTGCTAGCGGCAAAGTCGACAAAAAGAGCATAAGCGATAAACGCCAGGCAGTAAGAGAGTTCAAAGTTGGAGATGATGTATGGCTCAAGATAAAAAATGGAAAGCGGCCCGAGAGCTCGGGATTAGCAATTTACAAGAAAACTTGCTCAAGGTGGGCACAGACCCTTGAGAATAATCAAGAGAGTAGGTAATCAATCCTACAAGTTAGAATTGCGGCAGCACACCTAAAGATTCATAAGGTCTTCCCGTGAGTTTGTTGAAGAAGCATACTCCAAATCCCGCAAGTTTTGGACACTCCAGCGTTGTTGGAAATGGGAGAAGGAGCAGGGGAAACCAAGTTTCGATGGAGGGTTGTGACAGAGCTTTAAGAAGACAAGGAGGTCCAAAGATTACTCGATTCAGATGGAAACACTTGCGGTGAGCATGGTGGTATAGAGAGAAAAGATTTAGCCATTTTACAAATTTTATGAACGTGGAATAAAGTTAATACACCAAGAAGAAATGTTAGGGCATAATGATTTGGTAGTTCAATTCTTTATAGATTAAATCTACGCATACAACCCATGCTTGGTATGGATCGCATCTTTTATTCACCGATGATAGAGACCCTCGGTGATCTCTAGGTAGAGTAGATGTAATGTCAATGTAGGCATGGCCAAAGCGTTTCCGTTGGCCGGTGGAAGGTAGATTAGAAGAGATCTACTTACATACGGAAGTGAAAAAGGCGACCTCGAAGAAAAGGAGTCGTGGGAATGCATTGATAGAGCTTATATGGGCATTATTACTGCGAGAGGGATATCCTCCACACTGGGCAACTAGAGGTGTAGGCATGAGTGGCATATAGGCATATGAAGCTATCTCCGCGGCCATTATGGAAGATTCATCCTCTTCCCTCGCAGCCCGGGAGATTAGCCATATTCATGTAGATAGGTGGGTTGGTCACCATATAGCCAAAATTTATTAAAAATTAAGCGGTACTAGTGTCGACACAAACCTCTGTGTGAAGCGCTCGGGGGAGGGCAAGGAGGTCAGAAAGACTTACAACACAAGTTTTGTTGGAATGTGTTTGCAAGGAATGAAGAATTACCTCGGACAATAATTATAGATATGAAATGTTTGAAATTTTTGTCTAACTTAAGATGATGAATAACTTGTTAATGGTGTTATGAATTGATAAATTATTTCATAATATAATGGCGTAATAATGTTCTAAAATAATTACCTTGAGGTAATTTTTAATAAATGTATAAAGATTATATTTGCTAGGCATCCGTTGATTGCGGAGGTTGCAGGGAGTTAGGAAAGATCCCAAAATGGGGAGGCCCACGATCTTTGCGGACGACATCATTTCAAAATTAGGGAGAATGGCGTTCCAGCCGCGATTATCGCTCGGGGCGTACATTATCTTGCCACGTCCAGCGTACCGCCGCCACCCGATTGGCGATGTGCGCCCAGCGGATAGCGGTAAGTAGCCCTGGGGGCAACACTAGGAGTGTTCATATATTATTAATGTGCGCATGTGCGCAATGAGGCGCCTTTCCCATGTTGGCATATTTTGCCACCCTAGCCACCTAAAAAGGGGCCTTTCCATTATCCATGGGATGGTAGTGGAAACCCTAGCCTAAACCCCCATGTCTATTTGGGTAGGAAAACCCTAACTTAGGTTTACCGTCCATAGGGTTTTAGAGCTTCGATTTTGGCTGCCCGGGAGCCAAAACCCCAACCTCCAGCAGGCTGCCCAAGCGAATTTCCCCGAGTTTCCACAGATCATTTCAAGTGGGATGGTTGAACCTTTCGAGGTCAGGAGGACCGCACTCAAGGATCAGGTATTTGGTCAATTTAATAGCTTAAACCCTCTTTTAGTCATTGAATCCCAGGTTTAGGCCTATTAAATTGCCATAGTAGCTAACTATCTAGATCTTAGATCTCGGACACTAACTAAAGAACCTAACTCTATGATTTAGTCTTATTCTTTAGCTCTTGCAATGATATATTTGGATGATGTATTTCTATGAACTCTTGTATTGGGAAGGGGGGGTAGAGGCCTAAAGCTTTGTAGTTGATGCTCCTAGAGTAGCCTCCTACTGGCACGTGGATGGCACGTGTACAAGAGCCACACACACACACACACAGTTGTGGGTGAAGGGCGGAGGCGGCTAGAGGAGATTCATGTCTGATTCTTGAGCGATCCCATCAGTGTGTAAATCCTACAGGGATCAAAATGTGACTTCAGGTGCAATATGAGCACACCCCGAGTTGATTGGCGGGGCCGTGGCGTGGGCTCATTGCAGAGTGAAGTGGTGTACACTTTCCTGTGGGTTCCCGGTCAGTCACAGGCGGCCCTCTAGTCCTGTGAGTTAGCATGTAGATCTCGGAGGCTGATCCCTGCTCCAGGCTGGGAGGATGAGACCCGGGAATAGCCCCGCTGCCGGCTATGCATCCGTGGCGGGCTTCTGATCAGTCAGACACTTTTCAACCTACTGCAAAGGGGTGTGCGCCGGGGAGGGATGGAGTGGACAACCCACAGCACCCATGTTCTTATACCCGATGATCCATTGCCATGAATTACATCCTTAGCGAACTGCGGGGTTGGTGGAGTCATCCTTTGAGGTAAGGCTGGGTGCGTCCTGCTATGTGATGTCTGGTCTTTGTATGCGGGGATGGGAGGGACATCCTTGAGATGGTCAGGATGTTGATGTATGTCCATACTTCTTGCCTTGTGGCTGGGGCCTTGAGGGAGGCGGGAGTACTCACTCTTC
>JAJEKV010000007.1:4968666-5130462 GCA_021234155.1 Isoetes taiwanensis
TCAGTTACGCATTATTGCTAAGTCTGTTATTTCAGACAAGCGCGGCCCGCGATGCATGTTTGAAAAGGTACACTGTGTCCTTAAGCGTAACTCTTATTCACGCTTTCAGCCTCCATAACGCAGTAAACCCTACAATAACCTCGGCAAGGGCACAGGCTTTGCGCTTGAGTTGCTACCCCAGCTGCCGACGCCATCAAGACCTTTGTGTACGTCGAGGTGGAGGGCGCGACGCCGATGATCTGAGTCTCTAAAACCTTCCAGAGTTCACCCAGCGGTCCTTCCGGAGGGTCCCCGCCACGGACGGGCAACTTCCTACCTCTAAATCGACTGACGCTTAACTACTCCAGCATTCCGGCTATTACCGGTATCAAGCCGCGGGCGTGGATAATCACCCGGCTCCCTAAGCGCCAAAGTATCTCAGCGTCCAACACCGCTCAGTAGTGAATTGGCCTTAGCTTTATGGGTGCGCGTGACACCGCCGTAGAGGGTTCGTTTTCTTTATTACAAAATGACCGCGGTAATCTGGCCCCAGGGGTGGCCTTTGGCCGTTTATGATATGGCGAAGTCAAACTGACCGGCTCAGTACCCTACCCCAACGACAAAACACTTGGGTTTCCTTTACACCTGGCCGATCGCGGTGACACTTTGCTGCTTTTATATTTTCTCCCCACGGCATCTTGAATTTTGAGCCCGTCAGCGTTACTGAATGGAGAATTAATCCACGATAGGAAACCGTTTCGAAAGGAGGTCGGGTACTGCTCTCCTGAGGAAACGGTGTAGAGCCCCGCCTCTAGAACTAAACTCCATTTCGGCCGGGCTTATTGCTTCCGTTTTAACTCCGCGCGATTCTGGACCATGCCCCGCGCAACCCATAAAACCCCACCTATAACGTAAACCCCTACAATAACCTAGCAACCTGTAGGAGCCATATTTTGGTGCGCCATGGCCCCGCTACCGTATTGACCCCGTGATCTCGCATAATGTCATGAGGTGTAGTGGAGGGCGTTGATGGCGACGGAGCCCCAAACCCTCCGGCAAGCTCATCCCAAAGGTCTCTGAAGTTAAATCCGCCACGCATCGCAACCTCCCACCCCCAATGATATATCCCCACAACCCGACTTAAACATCGGAGACACTCGGCACTGCTTGGGGCGGGGCGATTCGTCCCCGCCCCTACGCGCCAAAGTAGCTCACGCCCAACATCGTGCCTATGGACTGGCCTTATGGAGGTGCGGTGAATTTCCACCCGCTTAGCGTAGAGGTTCTGTCTCTTTTATTCCAAAACGACCCTGCAATTGGTGTCTAGGTACCTTTACGTTTTACGTATATGGCGGTCAAAATCTCCATTCCTGTTTCCTTACCGCCGCCCGCTCAACGGCCAAAAATTATTCTGGGTTTCTAAGCATTCGCCATCACAGATACTTTGCGCTGCGATGGTGTTCTCCCGGCTGATCTGAATTTTTAGCCCCGCCTCGGAAGCGTTACCGAATGGAGGAATCGAATCGCTCTAGGGAAACCCTGCCCCGTGAAGGAGGCATTGGCGGCCGGTTCCAGGAGTGCAACGGTAGAAAGCCCCGCCTTTAAATCGTAAACCTCATTTCTGCCGGGCTTTATTGCCGGTTTAATCAGCCTTTTCGACCATTGCCCGGCGTACCTAATAAACTCGACCTCCGGCAATGAACCCCTGGCTGGCGAACCTTAGCAACCTGACAGGCTTCATGCGTTTGAGGCCAAACGCACTTTATGCGGCTAATGCAATATCGTCCATAGCGGCTGGCTGAGAAATCCTCGGAAACCAGTGGTTCTAAAGGAAGCGCAATGAGCAAAAGAATTAGATATACTAGGGGCCACCACTCAATTTAAATTTACCAAGAAAGCTAGCGATAAGATCGCGCTGGAAGCATGCCATTTTAGGTCGAATCTTTCCCTACGGACGAAAGCAACTAATTTCACCATCGCCTAGGATAAACTGGCGACTAAGTCTAGACCGAGAAAATACCAAATTGGCGTCAAACCGGAGAAGCTAATCGCTTCAGTCAGGAATTGTCGCACCTTATCGCGATTCATACCTTAGAAGCTTACTAACGATGCAGTGATCTCTTGCGCAGAAAAATAATGCGATATACTCCCCTACGCAACGGTTTGAATGTATTCGCAACCGGCAACGTTTGAAGCCACTAGTTTTGAGATTACCGCGAGAGTCGGCTGACCTCGCAATACGGACTCCGGGCGTTGTTTTCCCCAGCAAGGTCCCCAGTTTGTGCTGGTTTATGTTAGTCGGTATTTTGTTTGTTCACCACCACTTTACCTTAAATCAGCTCAAGCGTGGCTTGTTATTCGCTTTTCAAAGAACCAAGTCGCGACTATTCTGCTTTCATCTTCTAACGGATTTTGCCCTTTGATTTCTTTAGTTTCGACCATTCCGTCGGTTAAACCCATTTCGACCCAATGAAGTGGAGGCACACCGCTTCCCGTCCCAACCTCTGGCGCAACCTTTTTCTCGGCTTAGGTATGGCGATGCCTCTTCCGGTTTAGCGCAAATATGATGCCACCCACCCTGAATGGGCATAATCTGGTAAGCCCAATCACGCAGTTTTTGATGGAGCTTTACAAAATCAGCCTTCCAAACGTAATCTGCACTATGATTATGGAGTTTGCCTCAAGACCCAAATCGCGGAGGTCGAGTCTAACATACCGGAGCGCACCAGATGTCAGTTAACTCGAAATAGCGTCCAGCGATGTTCTCTTCCACGAGATTTCGGTTCCCGTAGCTGGCATCATGGCGGTGTCTTAAATAAGGTTTTATGTGTTTTCGCCAGAATTGGATGTCACCGAACTACGAATGTGGCTCGGGGTGAGCCACCCTGGTTATGTGGATTCAGAGCCATTTATTCTTTCATCATAGATCACAGCATGGTTTCATCGGCAGCTCTTATGACTTATAAATCGCCGTGTTCAATGTCAAAAGATGTGCGAGTGTATAAAATTCGTTACCGCATATTCGTACGGCGCATCAATTACGGAATGAATTTAGGTGCGATTCATGTTGACATCCATATACAACACTTCTTCTATTCCTCTTGTTCTTCACATTTTACCAAATGTGCACCGCGAAATTCCAGCCTTTTTGATATCAAATAATGAAAAGAAGGTCAGATTCCGTATGTACTGGCTCGTTTAGTCCTACTACTTTGGCCCTACGTCTGATGGTGTTCTGTCTTTTTCTTTGCATGCTCAATTTTATTTCCAACAACATCTTCTGCAATTCTACAAAGAGTCTGGAATCTATTAAAAATCCTTTATCGGCAGGAGATTATAAGGCTCGGTTAAGATGCATATCATTTAACAACTAACGCTGCCTCTTTTGAGTTTGACCCGCCGTTTGCCAAATCAATGGCGAATGCTTACTCAAGTTAACCCGGAGTAAATGCCACATGTATTATGTGCTGATTCTTCCAAATATTTCGTATTCCCGCTACTTTTTGCTGCAAACTGTTTTATGCAGACCATAAGTAAATTGATATATTGACTAGCGTTTTATTTTACATCGTGTACCAATGCAATGGAAAGACCAGAGAGATACAGTGGCATTGGCGGCAGGATAGATATGCATTTTTAGCGCAGCAAATGCTTTGAAAGAAAAACATCATGCACACTTTGTCCCAGCCACTGCATGTGAATTCTTTGCTGAAAATGTTGTCAAACCCCATAAAGGATATGGCCGATGGATCGCGGGAGCTTGACTTATCAACAAAAGCCCTGAATAAACACAGCATCAACAAAGAGGGGTGTTGAAGGAGGGTGCTCTCTTTTTTACTCTGTACTGTTTTATTTAGGGTCATAAGTGGGTTCTCAACGTTCCTTCTATCACGGACATGCTCAGCTTACAACTTATTCCGTTCCTGAACTTCAGCGGCTTGAAGTTTCCGTAAGTCGCATTTCGATAATTTTGATCCCGCGAGATTTTTGTTTCATCTGTGTAGTGCTCCCAAACCTGGTTCTCCGATCCTAGGAATAAATTTGATCTCGAGCACGTAATTAAACTCAAGAAGGAAAGCTATGCAAACATTTTATATTGTTTCTACTATCAAGTTTCATACCGCTATAAATGAAATGCTTGAGCTTTTTTATAAGAAACTCAGATCATTACTAGGCAAATGGTTTTCATTTCTTCGCAAATTTGTCTTTCATCCATCTTCTTATGTAGGTAGCAAGTGCATATGAAGGTACCAAGAAAACTAAGAAGAGAAGTGATGGCTCAATTAGAAGCAGATGATGTATAGGCATATCTTCTTGATTAAGTGCCCTAGAAGTTTCATTACGTTATCGAGTTGCAGTAAATATATAAGCAAAAGAATAGACATGGATATCCACAAGATGTAATACATTTTTTTCTCTTCTTCGCCCGCTTAGAAAGAAAAAATGAGCTCACCTAGAAACATTTTAGCTTCTAAAGCATCCATTTCCATGCATGTAATACTACATGTATCATGTCCCAAAAATTGTTATATGAGAAATTAAGTTTTGAAAAGTCACATAGTGGTCAGAATCTTAGACAATCTAGAACAAGCAATGATGTCAGAATCATATTTCTTTTTCTCCTTCTGGCAGATAAACAGATAAATTTGGCTTTTGAATTTTACAAACTAGAGTTGTGGGTTTTTGATTCCCTAAATAGTGTTCAAAAGTAAGTTAATCTGAACTTTATAAACAATGCCTTTGTTTTAATCTGGCGGCGCACGTAATCGCATCTTGACTTAAATGGCCGCGTATGTATGGGATTGTTCTCGTTGTGGAAGCAAATATATTGGACTATGTGTGGTTGCATCCCATAATCATTAATGAATATTAGAACTGCATTTGAGCACAACAAAAACATTTCTAGTCTTGAAGGCCGTAATTTTGAGAGAAAGTTGTGATAAAAATGCCGCCGTTTCAAGGCTAAATTTTAAAATTCCTATTGTATAAACAAAATTGGATTCTCTCAGAATCGCCATTGGAAGTGATTTCTATATACGTAGGTCAAGAAAGCTAGATCAAGATAAGTTGGAGGAGAAGAACGCTGAAATTGGGATAGGAGGTGCATAGTTAAAGACACGTGGAATCCAATTTGCATTGCCCCACTATGCTTATAATATGATCCTACAAGACCTTGAGTCTTGAATCGCAAGGTCTTTGCTACTGTGAAAAAGGAATTGTTTTTTCTTTCTAAATCTTAAGTTCGACATCATCACTTTTCACCCACACAGAAAAAGCGAATTGTTTTTCTTTCTAAATCTTAAGTTCTCACATTATTATCACTTTTCACCGAATTGTTGTCAGATATAACTGATACACTAAAACAAAGGAGTTAGTTTCGGCTTTAGAAAAGCACTTTTGTAAGATTTTTATTAGATTTGAGTAAAAGGCAATTTGGCTTTTGTGATGATGGCTACATGTACCGCATCTCAATCTGTTGCCCTTGCTAATTCTATGTCACCAAGTTTCATTATTGGGTGAAATAGAATGGGTTTTAGAAATGCTTTTTGTAGGATGCCATAGCTTTCCCATCTTTTATGATGTGCTATAATTTTTGTGATATTTGTGCATTTCATCTCCCCACTTCTACAACATATTGGCTTGGCTAAGATCATATCAAGTCAAGCTAATGAAGTTTATGCAAAAATCTTATATTATAAATGTATGTAGTGAATGTTTAAAGCAAACCCTAATTTGTATGGCTTAGATCATTTTGATTGCATCTATAGGCCGCGGATTTCTGGTACACAACTTCCCACCCAATCGCTGATTGGCTATGCTTTGATCTCTAAGAGGAAAGGGTAAAGGAAAAGGAGGAGGAGCAGGGTGCGAAGCAAAAAGGCATGGACAAAAGGGAAAGAGGGAAAGGAGAAAAGGGCAGGGGAAAAGGAAGAGAAAGAAAAAAAAAAGAAAGGGAGAAAGGAAGGGAAAAAAGGACAATCGGTAGTAAAGTAAAAGAGGGAAAGGAAGGAAAAGTGAAAAAGAAAGGGTAGGGTGGAAAGGCGCTGAAAAGGAAAGGAAAAGGCGAGGTGTGTGGAAGAAAGAGGACACAAAGGGTAAGGGGAAAGGGGAAAGGAAGGAAAGACAAGAGGAGAAGGCGAGAAAAGTGGAAGGAAGAAGGGTAGGTTTAAAAAGAAAAAAAGTGAGGGGGAAAAAGGGAAAGAGGAAAAGAAGAAGGAAAAAGAAGGAAGAGGGAAAGGGTACGGAAAGGGGAAAAAGGAAAGCATGGAAAAGAGAAAAGAAAAAGTAAATATATGAGGAAGAAAAGGCAAGGGAAGAGTGAAAAAGGGGAAGGAGGGAAAGGCATTGCAAAAGGAAAACGAGCACGCAGTGCGGAAGAGGAAAATGATGGGGAAATGGGAAAGTAAAAATTGAAATGGAAATGGATAAAGGAAAGAGAAAGGAAAAGAAAAGAGAGGAAAGGGGAAAAGGCACGTGGAAAGTGGAAAGAGAAAGCGTGCGGAGTGAACTGGTGGGCACGAAAAGGAAAGGAAAAGGCACGGAAAAAAAGAGAAAAGGAAAGGGTGAGGGAAAGCGGAAAGCTTGAATCGAAAAGGAAATGATAGGATAAAAGGAAAGAGAAAAAGGGACGGGAAGAGTGAAAAGGAGGAAAAGGAAGGAAAATGGGCACCGCAAAAAAGGAAGTAGAAAAAGGGGGAAAAAAGAAAGGTATGGGAAAAGGGAAAAGGGGGGGAAAGGAAAAAAAGAGGTTAAGGGAGGCTGAAGGGCAAAAAGGCACGAGGAAAAGGAAAAAAAAAAAAAGAGAATGCAAAAAAGGAAGGAAAAAGGTACGGGAAAAGGGAAAAGGAAAGCAAGTGGCGGAAGGAAGAAATGGTTTGGGGAAAGGAGGAAACTAAAGGGAAAATGAAGTTTGGGAAAAGGGCACCATCAAAAGGGGAAGAGGGAAAGGGTGGGAAAAAGAGGAAAAAGGGAAAGGGAAAAAAGGGAACCGGAAATGGAAAAAGGAAATGAAAAATAAAAAGGAGGGGGAAAGTGAAAGCAACCCGAAAAAAGCAAGAGGAAAAGGGAGATGGATAGGGGAAAAGGGGAGGAGAAAGGCACGAAAAGGAAGAGGAAAAGGGTGAACAAGGGTAAAAAGGGAAGCTTAAAAAGAGCATGCAAAATGGAAGGGAAAACAAGGCATGGAGAAAAGGGGACGGCGGAAAGAAAGAGCAAGAAAATTAGAAAAGAGAAGCAAAACAACAAGTGGGAAAAGGAAAGGGAAAAGGAAAAATAGAGAGAGGGAAAAGGGAAGGAAAGGGTGGGGAAAGGAGGAAAATAGAAGGGAAAAAAGGAATCCAAAAAGGTGGGGAAAAGAGGGCCGAATGCACGGGGAAAGAGAAGGGGGAAAGGCACGTTAAAAAGCTACGGCAAGTGCTAGCCAAGAAGAGCATGAAAAGGAAAAGAAGGAAAAAGAGGAAAGGGTGGGGAAAGAGGAAAAAAGGAAAGAATCCACCAGGAAAGGTTTGGGAAGAAGGAAAGGAAGGGCAAATATAGGGGAAATAAGATGTGAAAAAAAGAAAAAGAAAGAAAGAAAGCAGGTAAGGAAAATGAAAAAAGGAAAAGAAAAAGGGAAGTGTGAAAACGAGGAAAAGGAAAAAAGAAAAGAGTAAAAGCAACAGAAAGAATGGCATCGTAATATGTTAACAATGAGTACTTTCGGTTATTATTCTCTTATTGCTATTGTGTATCATTTTACGTATCCACATCCGAGTGCTCAAAGAACGCTTCAAGCACCGCTCCTAGTAAGTATATAATACAAATTAGTTGATGTTTTTATATAAAAGTTGGCACCATATTTAGAATACATGGCAAATGGATCCACAACGACACAAAACAAAAATGCCATACGGAAAAAACACTATGATATTGGCATTATTGACTAACGGTTGGGACCATCTTATTGACCATGTCATACATTTGGGGTACAAATCAGCAGGATATGCGCCCATCATCTTTATATTTTTTACTAGTAATGGTGCCCATTGTTGTCAAGTAAAATGTTGGGAACATTTGTGGATGAAACTTATTCAGCCTGCATCATTAACTAAGTCCATCATATCTAGGCTATAAGAGGTTTTGTGCATTTGATAACCTTCCTTGCCTTTATCCTCGATATCTTTTTTTTTCCTTATTTTCTTACACACTTTCTTTTTTCCCTTTTCTTATTTTTCCTACATTTACTTTTCTCCTTCTCTCTCTTTTTTTTTTCTTTTTCTTTTTTACCCTCTTTCTCCCTCCCTTTTTCCTTCCTTTTCTCCTTCTCGCTTTTCCCTTCCTTTCCCTTTTTGACGGCTTTTTCCTTCACTTTTCAATCTTCTTCTCCACCCCTTCCCATTTTTCTCTTTACATGCTCTTTTTTCCTCTTTTCCTTTTCCATTCCTTTGCTTTTCTTTTCCCTTCCCTTTTCATGCCCTTTTGCATTCCCCTTTTCCCCACCTTTTTTTTTTTATGTTTTTCTTCCTCCTCACCCTCTTTTATCTCATGTCTTTTTTCCCATTTTTCTTCCTTCTTTTTTCTTGTGCCTTTTTTCCTCTTTTCTTCCCCTTCAGCCTCTTTTCTTTTTCCTCTTCTTTTTTTCATCATTTCCCCACCCCTTCCTCTTTTCCCGCAGTTCTTTTCCCTCTTCCTTCCCTTCTTTTCTCTTTCCCTTCCTTTTCCTTTTCTTTTCCTTTTTCCCATGTATTTTTCTCCATTCCTTTTTTCCACTTTTTTACTTGCCTTTTCTTCCTACTTTTCCCTACCCTCTTCCCCTTTTCCCCGGGCCCATATTCCCTTTTTTCTTTTTTCCTTTCCCCTATGCTCTTTTCCCTTTATTTTTAATTTTCCTCACCCTCTCTTCTAGTTTTTTCTCAGGCTCCTTTTCTCCTTCCTCTTTTTCCATTTTCCCTCCTATTCCTCGTTCTTTTCTTTCCCCTTTCCCCTCGCCTCCCATTTCTTTTTCCTTTTCTCTTCTTTTTTCATCCTTTTCTTTTTGCATGCCCTTTCCTCTTTCCTTTCCACCTTTTCATTCCATTTTTTTTCCACCTTTTTCACATGCCCTTTTTCCTCCTTTTCCCACCCTCTCTTTCCCCTTTTCTCCTCTTCTCTCCTCTTCCTATTCCATGTTTTCTGTTCTCTTTTGCTTTTCGCTTTTCTCCTTTCTCCCTTTTTCCATCTCTTTTTCCCTTTCTTTTTTCCTTCTCACCCTTTTGCTCTTTTCTCAGCTACTTTTCTCCTTCCTCTCATTTCCTCCTTTTCCCTCATGCCCTTTTCTCCCTTTTTTTGCCCTTATATTTTCCTTCTTCCTTCCCTTTCTATTTTTCCATGCCCTTTTTTACTTCTCTCTTCTATCATTCTTATTCTCCCTTTTTCCCTTCCTCACAATCAAGCTCGGGTTTTAATACCTTTTTTCCTCAAGGTTCTATTTTTCTTTCCTTTTCCTCTCTTCCCTTTTTTCTTTTTCCCTTATTTTGTCCTCACCTCTTCTTTCCATATATGTCCTTTTTCCTTCCTTTTTCCATTTCTTTTTCTTTCCTTTTTCGCGTTCTTTTCCCTTTGCTTTCCTTCTCCTCGCTTTTCCTTTTACCCGCTCTTTTGCTCTCACTTTGCTCCTTTTCTCTCTCGCCATTTTCCTTCCTCTTAAGAGATCGTAGAGTAATACAATCACGGCAGGGAAGTTGTACATAAATCTCGCCTTCTCAATGCAATCGTGACGACCAACTATCTAAATTAGGGTTTGATTGAAGACATAATGCCAAAACTTATGTAATATAAGATCAGGATGGTGTTTCGGCCATAAGCCGGGCATAAGTTGAGAGCTCAGAAATGCTTTGGGATGCAAAGTGAGAAAAGCCCTTATCCCTTTCTCCTTTCCCTCTTTGCTCTTATCCCAAGATTCATTTTTCTTATTCGTTCATTGGTGTAAAACATTAAAATTGGCAAAAAAGTAATTGCTGGTTATCGTCATATGTAATGTTCTTTAAGTGGTGTAATTTGTTGCATCTCTAAAACAAAGCCTAAAAGATATACAGCTTTTGAACAATTTTTTCAAGTCAAAATACATTTATGTTAGGTAGATATGCTTTTTGGACATGTGACAAGCGCAAGAGAGTATATGTTTTTACGTGTGTATGTGGCATTGCCAAGCATAAATAGTGCATGTCTTCATGTAGGCCTCCTATATAGGATTCAAAAAGAAGTAGCTTGTCTCGCTTCTTCTGGTTGGTTCTTGTTCTTGATTAAATGCCTAACTTTGGCTACACATTGAAGAGGGGAAAATTGAAATCAATCGACTTTAAAACTATAATGCACTTTCTAAACCTATATCGGCATACCGTATCCACCTTTACTCAAAGTGCTAGAAGAATTTATGTGTTCTAAGTAGTGCCACAATGGGATTATAGACGCCGGGCTAAATTGCCAAAGCAATGCCTAAACAAAACAACCTCGCGGTAATAACCATTGCTTGGGATCATACCATTGTTAAATTGAAATAATATGTTGTAGCAAGACAAATCGACAAAAGTGAGTAGAAGTCTGCTGCGCTAAGAATAGCTAAGTTAGATGAATTTGCATGAGCTACAATCATAAATACATATAGATTCATTTTACACAATTTATTTACAACATAAATATAGGCATCATCCCATGAGTGACTTGACACCAAATACAGTGATTGGAATAACATTAAAAGTCTCGTAGTTTAGCTCATTGGTAGTGGCCAATCCAATTAACAGGGGACAATTTCTTTCTAGCTAACTATTTCTTTCTAGCCAACTATTTCCCTCGGTAAACACCAACTTTAAATATTAAATATAAGTGCATGTTGCTTATGATACTTTAGAAGTTGAGGTTTAGCCAACGTCATACCAGCCTAATATATATATAACAAATTGTAAAACATGACAATAATCAGCCTTATAGCGTATAATCAATTATGTATGTTCGATACAAATGCAAATTCATATATAATATAACTCTATTTCCAATATCATTTCCATGGTTAGTGTCGTGATAGTCAGTAGACGCTTATATAGGATTTAGAGAAGAGATGTCACACAATATTAACAAAATTGTTAGTTTATCATAAGTGAGAATCGATAGGAATAGCCAATATACTTCAACTTCAAATTTCAATTGTTTTGCTTTTTCACATGTCATCAAGTATATGTTCCATTAAACAAAAGAAATGCATCCAATCATGTCGGCCGCTAAGCCATCATGTATATGTGTCAGTAAAAAAAAAAAGATATGTAAGCTTATGATAAAGCCTTTTACTTGAAGGCCTGATCCAATAAAGCTAACAATCGTAAAGATGCTAAACTTTAAAAAAACTTCAATTTATTGGGAAGAGTTGTAGCAATCAAATTGCAAACAATGGAGTTAACACACAACAAATGCCTTTTGCAAGTGATTTGAAATCACATAGGTTATGGCATTCTTTGCAAGGATTTGAACTACTATGGGCTATGATACGTATGTACGTGCCTAGATAGAAATAAATGGGTCTAATTTGCAAGCTTCTATGTAGTGTATATGAGATTTGCCCATAAATGAGAGGAGCCAATCTTCTAATCAGACTATAGCTACAGCTTAAAACTGTTATGCTCTTGAACCATAGTGCCGCAACTTATTTTTGAAAATGCAATACCTTTGTTGTGCCATCTAAGACCCAAAGAAAAGAGCACATAGACATGATACCAATTTATCTAAAATTTAGAATGATTCACATGCGCTTTCCTTTGCAAGTCTCAAAGTGACGGTGATAGTAAGTAAAACTTATTCTATATTTCCATATGCCCAAAGTTTGCAAAATTCTTGGGAAAGCCAAGTCTATACTCTAACGGGCGCTAGAAAAGCAACAATTTCTTAAAAACAAAGAAGTGATTGTACTATAAAATGAACTTCCAAAAGCATTTTACCTTCATTGAATGATCTATGACGCTGACACACTCGAGTATGCCGCCATTACGGCTATATGACCGCTTATACCATCAAAGAAAAGCTTCAAAGATGGAGGCAAAAAATGGATGGCCCGCCATAAGAAGGCGTATTCTTCAGCTTCCTAAATTCATACCTGACGCGTGAGTTTTGGTTACAAAGTTTCCACTAAGGTTCTCTCGCCGCACTAAAATACAACTTTTAGAAATTGCACATGGAAAGTCTTTATACACAAGTGAATTTTTATTTGGCTATGCTACCAGGAGCACCAAATATTAAAACGCGGCAAAATGGTAATTATTGACTCTATTCCAAGTAAGCAAAAACAGCCGCCAGTCACCCGCACTCCACACCCCAAAGAAAGAAGCGCAAGCTAAAACATCAGCGCAGCAATAGCGGGTGGAACGTCAAGAAGCTTAACCGCTGCATCTATTAGTTTGAGCCGTGACAATGGCAAAATCAATGGGGAAGAAGAAAAAGCAAGCATTGTCAAGCGTAATTCATAGACCGTGCATCTCAAAAACATCTATATGGAAGAAAAAATCTAAATATTATAATTGTTATTCCATTTGTTTACTATTTACAAAATGATTAAAGTCATCTTACATATTTCAAGATTTTGGGTCTTGAATGCAAGATTTCGCATAAAGGATCCTTTTCTAAAATATGTAGAATGTTTCATGGATACATAAAATATAAAAGAAAAGGGCAAGCCGAAGGTGAAAATAAGAGAGAATGTAGTGCTTAAGGATGAAATAATAAGCACAAGAAATCGCCATTTTAAATGCTGGCGATTAGTTTGTTAGAGAAATACCGTGAAGAAGCGCGGAAATAGAAATGAGGAGGCTTAACGCTTACCTATTCCATCCTTCAATGCTAGCTTGACCTATCTCGTAAGTTTTTACTCCAGATGCGAGCGCAGACCAAGATTTTCAGCGCCAAGAATTACAGTAGAAAACTTCCCGGATCAAAGGAATCTATGCAAAAGTGAAAATGACGAAATCCGCGATTTGCATTTCGATTTTCTTTCTTTCCTATATATATCAACACCCATGCAACCATGTTGAAAGTGCTCAAGGTGCGCTTTCCTTGTTGGATTTGGGCCTCAAATGAAGAAAATGGTAGAACCGCAAAATCCGCCTTTAAAATCCTAAAATCTAAAACTGCTGTTTGCTTCTGTTTGTCGCTCTATTTTCCCTTTTGTCCATTCTCTTGCATTCTCCTCATTTCGAAACGCAAGTACGTACTGATATCAGATCGACCGTAGACCAATGGGCCGATTTCATCGGTGAGGATATGCTATTTAGGGTAAAAGCCTTTAAAGGAAAAAAAGCTAAGAATCAACCGATTCTCAAGAATGACCATCGATCTTCGACCTTCAGATCTCCGAAACGCCACAAACTCACTCACCCGCTTTTAGGGCTCGAGCTATGCTCAACCTATCCGCAAAATCATCTCGTAAATATCTCCGCTTGCTTATCGTAATAGCCACTCGCGCGCGATAGAAATAAGAAGCCACCGCCTCATTCTTATGCCCCGACCCTAAGACTAATGGAGGCCTAATATATATGTTCCATTCCTCCAAGGCTGCATGCCGTATCATGGATCAAAGACCAAGAAAGCCGCGGGTTGATCCGTTGTTCACCATGGCATCACAAATTTACCTTCGGGAGCAACGTAAAAAGGTTTTTCAATGTTGGACCATCGGATCTGCAAATCAATCCTAGTCGCCGATTTAGGGCGCGATTCACACACCGGATAACATTATAATATCTTATATTATAAAGTTTTAGCGATGTCTTCAATCAACCCTAATTTAGATAGTTGAGATCGTCTGGACAGATCTGGCGCCCAGATTTATCGCGACAACTTCCCACCACCGTGATTGGCCATGTTCGATCTCTTAAGAGGAAAGGGTACCGGCAAGTAGAAAAGGGTGCTGAGAGGCAAAAAGTACGTAAAAGGAAAGACGGAGAAGGGAAAAGCAAAGGAAAAGAGCACGTAAAAAGGAGAAAAAGAAATGGAGAAAAAAGGAAGGAAAAAAGGACACTATGAAAGCCGAAAAGGGGGAAAGGGGTGAGACAAAATAAGGGAAAAGAAAAGGGAAGAGAGTGGAAAAGGAAGAAAATAGTGCAACGGGAAAAAGGTAAAGACGAACCAAGGACTAAGGGAAAGGAAGATAAGAATGATGGAGAGAAGGAAAAAAAGGGCATGGAAAAATAGAAAGGGAAGGAAGAAGGAAAAAATGAGGCAAAAAGGGAAAAGGGCATGAGGAAAAGGGAGAGGGAAATGAGAGAGGAAGGAGAAAGTGGCACGAGAAGAGCAAAAGGGTGAGGAAAGGAAAAAAGAAAGGAAAAAAAGAGATGGAAAAAAGGAAAAGGGAAAAGGGAAAAGAAAAAGCAAAAAGAGAACAGAAAAACTCATGGAATAGGAAAAGAGGAAAAGGGAAAAGGGAAGAGGGTGGGAAAAGGAGGAAAAAGGGCATTGAAAAGGTTTGGAATGGAAAAAAAAAGGTGGAAAGGAAAGAGGAAAAGGGCATGCAAAAAAGAGAAAAAATGAAAAAAAAAAAAGAAGGAAAAGGAAAAAAGGAAATGGGAGGCGAAAGGGAAAAGGGGGGAAAGAAAAAGAACACGAGGAATAAGGACAAAAAATGGAAAAGAGGAAGGGAAAAAGGGCAAAAAAAAACTAGAAGAGGGAAAGGGTGAGGAAAGGGTAAAAAATAAAGGAAAAAGAAAATAGGATTGAAAAAAAAAAAAAAAGGGGAATATGTCTACGGGGAAAAGGGGAAGAGGGTAGGAAATAACAAGAAAAGGCAAGTAAAAAATGTTAAAAAAGGAATGAAAAAAATACATGGGAAAAAAGGGAAAAGGAAAAAGGAAAGGGAAAGGGAAAGAGAAAAAGAAGGAGGGAAGGGAAAGAGGAAAAGGGCACTGAAAAAGGGAAAGGGTGGGGAAATGATGAAAAAGAAGGAAAGGGAAAAGAAAAAAAGGGAGATCCGGGTCGGGGGGGGAAGGAAAGGAAAAAGGCATGAGAAAAAAAAGGAAGAAGAAAATGGGAAAAAAAGAGACATGAGATAAAGAAGAAGAGGGTGAGGAGAGGAAGAAAAACAAAAAAAAAATCCTTATGGGGAAAAGGGAATGCAAAAAGGGCATGAGAAAAGGGAAGGGAAAAGAGAAAAAGCAAAAAGGAATGGAAAAAAGGAAAGGGAAAAAAAGAGCATGAGAAAAATGGGAAGGGTGGAGAAAGGTGAAAAGTGAAGGAAAAAAGCCGCCAAAAAGGGAAAGGGAAAGGGGATTTTGAGAAGGAGAAAAAGGAAGGAAAAGAGGAGGGAGAAGAGGGTAAAAAGAAAAAAAAAAAAAAAGAGAGAAGGAGAAAAGTAAATGTGCAGGAAAAATAAGAAAAGGGAAAAAAAAAAGTGTGTAAGAAAATTATCAAAAAAGGATATGCCTTGGATAGAGCAAAGGGAAGGTTATCAAATGCACAAAAACCTCTTATAGCCTAGATATGATGGACTTGGTTAATGAGTCCGAGGCTGAATAGGTTTCCATCCACAAATGTTCCCTAACATTTGCCCAAAGTTTGGGCACCATTAGAAAGTAGGATATTATAAAATTAAAATTATAGCATATGTATGTCATGCATCAAACATGAAGGGCTCAGTTGTGCCCGTGGCATGCAAGTGTACTTTTTAATGCCAAAAGGCACTCAAAAAAGGCGCTTTTAAGTTTGGAAGCGGGTGGGGGAAGATATCGCGACGAATCCTAGCCCACGTGATCCATCCCCCGCCCTTCTTATTGTATTGTAATTACCTTCTCCTTGGCGGAATGGCCGCCATAGCCATTTGAGGATGTCCTTTCTTATTAAATCCATGCATAAAGAATACTGATCAAAAAATGTGCCATGCTCTTCCTCCAAATTTTTGGGCAAAGTTTACGCCTCCAAAGCAGTATTCTTCAACATGTCATCTTTGAATCCATGTAATCTTTTGGCATGCAAAAACTTGAGAAGATTTGTTGCTTCGGGATCCCTTTTCTTTGGGCAAAATGGGAACTCCCCAAATGGAAACCTCCTCTTTGGGTGATGCAATCCATTTGTGTTGGGTCGCGAAAAATCGCCATTTTTCAAAGCGGTTTCTATACGAGATTTGAATTCTGTAATATTTTTCTCCGATGATCGGCTCATCGTGGTCGTCCTTGGAAATAGAAATCAAAAAGCTTTGTAGATTTTGGGTTTCAAATTCATACCCATTGTGAAATGTTGCGGTTGTCCCGTTTTGCTTATTACTCCTACCGCCATAGCCCGAGGCACGACCTTCTTCATGTTTATTTTGAAGATGAGCCTTCCTTTTTGTTTTGAAGCGGGATTATCTGTATGCACAATTTTAATATTCCCCTCCTTGACGTAATATTCTTTTCCTTGCTCTCGATCAAAATAAGGTATGATTTTGAATATAATATGAACAAGATCCTTTAAACATCAATTTTGGCACAAAGGTCATTGTGATTTGGATTACCAACTTCTTTTATGGATTTTTTCAAAGGCATCTAGATTGGAACTTGAGGAAAAAGAAAATCGCATGCAAGCTCTTATACATCCTTTGAAACATCATGTTGTTGCATTCGTCTTTACATAAAGCACATGGACTGTGCCAATCGGAAGGTGGGCAATTTACTAGTACTAGTATATGGACATGTGATCGTTGCACGCATCACATGTAGCAAATCAAGTACTCGTCCTACCACTATAAAGACCCGTGATATGGAAGGATAGGACATGTAGAGAATCAAGTATTCTTTCCTACTTCTATAAAGACATGTGACAATAGAAGTATTACACATGTAGTAATTCATGTATTCTTTCCTACAATGCCTTAGCAAAAAAAAGTACTCATGTCCTACTACTATAAAGACATGTGACATGGAAGCATACTACATGTGTAGAGAATCAAGTATTCCTTCCTACTTCTATAAAGACATGTGACAATAGAAGTATTACACATGTCGTAATTCATGTATCCTTTTCCTACAATGCTTTTAGTAAATAAAGTACTCTGGTCCTACTACTATAAAGACATGTGAATGGAAGCATAGGACATGTAGAGAATCAAATATTCTTTCCTACATCTATAAAGACATGTGACAATAGAATTATTAGACATGTAGAAATTCAAGTATTCTTTCCTACAGTGGATTGTATTATAAAATGACATGTCACAATAGAGGAAACTACAAAACAACAGTGGATGTTTTAGTCCACTGAAAAAAGAACACCATTATCGAACAAAACCATACCTCCACAAATCCACATGTAGGATTCTTTGAAAACAGGACATGTAGACCTACCAAAACTGATGTTTTCCACAGTGGACCAAAAACCGGGGTGAGTGTGAAAGGAGCTTGAGCTAAAAAGCTCTCATGCTGGGCCATGCCCCGTAATCGACCCCTCTATTTTAGCTCAATTCATTTAGCCATTTTCTGCCCAAGAACACTTGAAGTATAAAAAGAAACCTTGGATCGAACCTATTCTGTCCAGTGCCTTGTCATAGTTCCTGCCAGTTTTTCGTACATGAGAGATGGCCATCAGAGATACTGCAGCATTAAAATAGTTCTTGATCTTGGCAATGGAGATCTCCTGACCTCCCAAGGCTATAGTGCAGCGATGCTTCCAGACTGCCCATAGGGCTATGCATATAAGGGTGTAACCAAGTGTGTCCATAGGGGCCATTGCAATTGCTGGCCATTGGAGCTGATTCATGTCGATCTGTAACAGAGGTATGACCCATTCCCAAAATTCTCTTACTTTGGGACAAAAAAACATGTGGTGTGTGTTCTTAGAATTCCCACATTGAAGAGGGCAGAGGGTGTCATCCACAATTCTCCTTTTCAATAGCCATGTTTTAGTGGCTAGTCCACACCTCCAACTAAGCCATATAAACATCTGGATCTTCCTAGAGCAGTAAGAGGACCAGCATTTATGCGCTTGCTTAGCAAGCTCCTGCCTTGGGAGATTGATCTGGCTGGAGACACTTGGCAAATCGTCTGCTGATAGGGCCTTGTAGACTTCACGAACGGAATAACGAGGCTTGTTATTTAGCAGCCACTTTTCTTCATCTCCTACTTCACCTGATATTACACTTACTTCATTCATGATCTTATTGTAAACCAGCCTGTCAGTATGGGATCCATTCACCTTTTGTTTTAGGCTTGTCCACGAGCACCATCTGCCCATAGATGGGACCCATAAATGCTGTAATTTAGAGATGCCTGCGGTCTCCCATTTCCTGCAAATTCTGGGGCGTTCAAGAGCTAGAGTATAGTCTTCATGAGAGGTGACCTGCGAGCTCCAAAATATAGACAATTTGCCTGCCTCCCATGGTGCATCAGCTGGCCTAAAGCACTCCTTAACAGTCTGCCAAGCTTCCAGAATCCTGCGCATAACCATGGAAGTCCCTGCAGCAATCTTATAGTCTAGGAAGCATGATGATTTGTTTGTAAGATGCAATGAGGGCAGATCCAAGGGAAGGGTCTCCATTAATGGCATTCCATACAAGCTTTCCTACCAATGCTTGTGAGTGCACAAACAAGTCCTTTCCTCCCAGGCCACCTGCTGCTCGAGGCTTGCATATTTCAGACCATGCTATCTTGGCAGGCCCTTGCCACACAAAATTCCTTATGAACCGGCCTGCTGATTTCGAGAAAAAAATATACTTAGGAGCTACTAGGATTGAGGAGAGGTATACAAGCGAGCTGCTACATAATCAACAAAATTGTGACTCAGGCCCGCTAGGGATAGACCTTTGCTTGACCATATGTTAATCTTTTTCTTCAATCTATCCAAGATTGTAGACCATGCAGCTTGTGGAACGACTCCCATTGCTAGTGGCAGGCCCAATAACTTGGCTTGTCCGCTCTTAGTGATTACCTGGTACCCAATCTTGGAGATCTTATCAGGTGGTTTGTCTTCATGGGGCCATACTATCGAACATTTTTTGTGGTTCAAACTGATGCCAGAGGCACTGCTGAAGGTTTTTATGATGCTAAACCAGTTGGATATACTCACATCATCATGTTTGAGGAAAATGAAAGTGTGTCGTCCATAAAACCGTTGTATGTACCGATTTGTTCTCGAGCTTGAATGTGGAAGGTTGACACCTTTAATGTCACGTGACTGAATACCGCTAGAATCATATGAGTAAGAGTGTTAGCAATGAGTAGAAATAGGTAGGGTGCTAGCGGGCACCCTTGTCTTACTCCTTTTCTTATCTCAAACAGCTTAGTGGGGCTGCCATTGAGGAGGATTGATGCAGAAGCCACTTTGTTTAGCCCCAATACTACTTCGATGAATTTGCTTGCAAAGCCCAACTTTTCCATAACTTTGTGAATGGCATCCCAACGAATTGTGTCAAACGCTCGTTTGAAATCGAGCTTTAACATGATGCATTTCTTATTGCTCTTTGCAGCCAAAGTGGAGGCCTTCACATGCGATAGGTAATTGTATGTTCCCGCCAAACTAAAAAAATTTGATTGTTCAGGTCTGATCAGCTTGATGAGGATAGGCTTTAGCCTCCGAGCCAATAGTTTAGCCATTAGCTTGTATGACGTATTGGTTAATGCAATTGGGCACCATTCCTCAATGGCTTCTGGTTTGTCTACCTTGGGAACCAGTGCAATGAAGCTTGTGGCCAACGATGGGTGCAGACTCCCAAAGTTCCAAGCTCCATGGAGCATTAGGGTCAAGTCATCTCCCAATTCTTCCCAAAACTCCAGAAAGAGCTCAGAGGGAAAACCACCATCCGGCCCAGGGGATTTTCCATGGGCCATGCTCTTAAGTGTTGCAAAGACTTCCTCTTTGGTGATGGACTTACATAATTTGGAGTTGTCATTATCAGAAATTGCTGATTCTAATGTGCTGAGGCAAGAATCCATAGACTGGTTGTATTCCGTGGGAAGGGGATCTTCCATAAATAACTTGGAGTATACGTCCACAAAGTGATTTCTGATTTCAGCATGATCCGTGATAAGAGAGTTAGTGCTGCTCCGCATAGAGTTGATACCATTTTCCATGACCCTTTTGCCAGCCAATCTAAAGAAGGTCTTTGAACTTTCATTGTCCATTTGATCATGCCATTTGGACTTAGACCGTATCGCAGCACCTCTGGCTTCATTCTCTTCTATTGCTTTAACTCTAGCTTCAATGTCTGCCTCCTGATTTTGCAAGCTAATATTGGCTGGAGACACCATGAGTTTTGTGCGTGTGACCCTCAATCTGTCATAAAGTTCCAGCTTGTCTTGCTGAAAGCACTTGGCCCTTGAGCTGCCCCATGTCTTCACCCAAGCTTTTCATTTTCTTAACCTTTGTAGCCCAATCATGCATGCTTTTTTCTGGTCGGACCTTTGGTAGTGTGGCCAGGAATTGCTTGAAGGCTTGACAAAATTCAGCCTTGTTTAAGTAACTTGTGTTGAACTTAAATGGAGTAGACCCTCTTCTAGCTGTAACAAGAGAGGCTTCAAATGTTAATTTCTGGGGTACATGATCAGATTGGGAGTAGCCATGCTCCCCTTCGACAAAGAACTTGTCCAAGAATGGGGCCGTCTTGTTCACAAGGTAAAAACAATCAAGTAGACACTACACCCTCTTATCACCAGCCTGATTGTTGCACCATGAGAAATTAGAGGAGGACGGAGGTACCAAGGTTAACCCAATTGTATCCATAAGGTGATCCCATGCAAACTTTTCCTCCAGAAGGAGATTTTTATGTAATCCTAGCTTCTGGTCAAAGGAATCTGTCATGTTAAAGTCGCCTCCAAGGATCCAGTTGACTGTTTGCTGGCTTTTGATCCATGTTTCAATCTGGGCCCATGTGACAGCACGTTCCTTCGGTTTGTTGGAAGTGAAGTTGTAACAAAAGAGAGATACCATGATTGACAAATAAGTTAGCCATGTCTATTTTGAAAGTCGCTTGGTATTACCGTAACAAGAAAATCCTTGTATGTTACTCACAATAGAAACCCTTGTATGTTATATAAATTTCAAACTATTAAGTTGCTTGAAAATCTATAAGTTGCAATTAATTTATTACACCATTGCGGGGATAGCTCAGTTGGGAGAGCGTCAAACTGAAGATCTGAAGGTCGCGTGTTCGATCCATGCTCACCGCAATGCCTCGATGTTTGGCATGCCCATTGTAATAGGGAGTCATCGACGACGTGTTATCGGAGGGTAACAGGTCGTCGATGTTCAAGCGTGGGAGAATGCATGAGGTGGGAAACCAAGCAATGATGACCTTCCTCTCCCTACAAAAAATGGATAACATGCACAAATGTCGTCAGGCTTTTTTCAGCAGTGACGTTGTAACAAAAGAGAGATACGATGATTGACAAATAAGTTAGCCATGTCTATTTTGAAAGGCGCTTGGTATTACCATAACAAGAATACCCTTGTATGTTAATCACAATAGAAACCCTTGTATGTTATATAAATTTCAAACTATTAAATTGCTTGAAAATCTATAAGTTGCAATTAATTTACTACACCATTGCGGGGATAGCTCAGTTGGGAGAGCGTCAGACTGAAGATCTGAAGGTCGCGTGTTCGATCCACGCTCACCGCAATGTTCGATTTTTTGCATGCCCATTGTAATAGGGAGTCTTCGACGGCGTGTTATCGGAGGGTAATAGGTTGTCGATTTCCAAGCGTAGGAGAATGCATGAGGTGGGAAACCAAGCAATGATGACCTTACTCTCCCTACAAAAAATGGATAACATGCACAAATGTCCTCAGACTTTTTTCTAGCCCCTTTCTATTTTCAGCAGTGAAGTTGTAACAAAAGAGAGATACTTGTAACAAAAGAGAGATACCATGATTGACAAATAAGTTAGCCATGTCTATTTTGAAAGTCGCTTGGTATTACCGTAACAAGAAAATCCTTGTATGTTACTCACAATAGAAACCCTTGTATGTTATATAAATTTCAAACTATTAAGTTGCTTGAAAATCTATAAGTTGCAATTAATTTATTACACCATTGCGGGGATAGCTCAGTTGGGAGAGCGTCAGACTGAAGATCTGAAGGTCGTGTGTTCGTTCCACGCTCACCGCAATGCCTCGATGTTTGGCATGCCCATTGTAATAGGGAGTCGTCGACGACGTGTTATCGGAGGGTAACAGGTCGTCGATGTTCAAGCGTGGGAGAATGCATGAGGTGGGAAACCAAGCAATGATGACCTTCCTCTCCCTACAAAAAATGGATAACATGCACAAATGTCGTCAGGCTTTTTTCAAGCCCCTTTCTATTTTCAGCAGTGATGTTGTAACAAAAGAGAGATACGATGATTGACAAATAAGTTAGCCATGTCTATTTTGAAAGACGCTTGGTATTCTAGAGTCTAGTTGCCCTACAGAAACCAATCACAACCCAACAACCATGTGAATGAATGAGCCATATGGCCCTCCCCTTTTATTTCCAAATCAATATTACAACACTTCCTCATGTCACTTTAATAAATGATCACTTTCATAAACCCTAACACTTTCAATAAACCCGCATGCACACCGGCCTTTTTGGGGATAAAAACAGCAAATTGCCATCTATAAACTCGAATAAGTTTTGAATGAAGATTTATATGTCCTCATTGCTAATGTCTACCCACGACCCCAACAAACTAAGATCCTCGCAAAGCCATAAGCATAACGAATCTCAATGAACTGCACTCTCCAAATTTATCCTCAAGAAAACCTACAAAAAGAAGAAACAACATATACATGGACCCATTCTTGGCACCAAGGCCAGTATATACTTGGCACGAGGGCCACCACCCCAAGTCACATCACCATTACTTGACACGAAAGCCATCATATCCCTGGCACGAGGACCACCACGCCAAATCACAAACACTATTATGTGACACGAGGGCCATTATTCTCCACCCAAAGACCTCTATACGAACCCTCCAAATCTATACACGGACAATTGTTCAATAAATATCTCCAAAATGATTGCCCTCCCTTAATCTATATAAGATAAATCTATATAAGAAACAATGAAGAAGAGCATGTTTCTATAGTATTACATGAATCAAACTCTTAGCAAGAAGGCTACCATTGCTCAGGACAAGCCACCACGACACGGACTTAAGGTTTGAACATGATGAAAAGAAGAAATCTAAGACAAAGTGCCATATGCAAGAAGGCTACCATTGCTCAGGACAAGCCACCACGACACGGACTTAAGGTTTGAACATGATGAAAAGAAGAAATCTAAGACAAAGTGCCATATGGGAAAGGGGGGGTGGGTGGGACAATCGACCAAAGGGGAGAGGCTATTAAACGGCTGATAGGGATGAATGAGGACAAGAAGGATATATATACTATAGAGGACCTTTCAACTAGCCTCAAGAAGCAGATTTATCTGCTTATCTTGAAACGCAGATAAATCATACTTCTAGAGTCTAGTTGCCCTACAGAAACCAATCACAACCCAACAACCATGCTGAAAAAAGAGGCAGAAAGGAAAGAACCTACTGACCAAATCTAAACAACGTGGTAACGACACGAGTCATTTTGAAGATCAAGAGCCAATCAAGACATATAACTAAACTGATACTGTAAGAGAAAGTAAAGGCCGATGCCACACTTAATGCAAGGGAAGGAGAGAGATAATGAGCAAGAGATTCAGATAAGAGACCAAGGCAGATGCAAACAACTAACCACGCAGAGAGAGAAATGAAGGAAACACTTGTTTAACATGCAAAATGTAGGCAAGACCAACTCCTACAAACTCTACTGCATCTAAATTACTAAGTGCAAGGAAAGACATCAAAACAAAGAATAGGCCAAACAATAAGGGTCCTAAGGAAGCACAACTATCCAATGTAACCAAGTCAACCTTAAGCCTTCGAATAAGAGTCAACCAATCCAAACAAAGTCTAACCCGCCTAAAAGGAGGAGAGAGAAAAGCAAAGAGAGACACATGAAGAATATACAAATCAATAGTGAAGCAAGTTGTATGGACAAGATACAAGAGAGCAAAAGCTTCAAACTTAAAATAGGAGAGGCAACAATTTGCAGGCACTTCAATCACAAAGCTCGAAGCAACAACGATGGTATCATTAAACAAACCGAACCTCATACTAATCCACACTTATACCATTGTGCAAAGCTCCCAACAACTCAAGTCGCACTGAGAATGAACTCACTCACACAAAGAGACCCTCCAAAGATGCACTACAAAATGCAAAATGCAATTCACTCCCTGAAACCTGACAAACCAACACCAACTGAAGATATATAGTTGCAGTCAACTAACAAATCAAAACAACCAAGTTAGAAAAAATCTCAAAACTAAAAATGTCGACAACCCGAATCAAGACTATTCATAAATGCCAATAACTACCCTCACAAGAACCGAACTTCCCCAACACTACACCACCATCAAATGTCAATATCACTACGCCAGTAATATCAAGCTCAGCACATGAAACTTTAACAAGGAGGGAAAGGTCCAAAATAGACAAGAAACCCTAGAAAGCTCATGCCAAATTCTCAGGTTTTGGGTGAAAGTCGCAAGGTTGTTTGCAATAACATGACTCCAATAGCAAATGCGATACATGAGATATGCCAAAACTGCAACAAAAGGAACGAAGGGGAAAAGGCACCAAGAGCTAACTCAACAACTCAAGCAAACAAAAAGGCCAAAGATTAGTCTTGATTTGGCAAAATCGAAAAAAAGAAAAAGAAAAAGATAATTAAGATGCTAATCACATGCAAGGCACAAAATGTCAACACCGAGATGCTTAAAAAATAAAAGGAAGGTATATCTATAGAAAAAGATAACTAAAACGCTAATCACATGCAAGGCACACAAAAAAATCAGCCCCAGACGCTTAAAAAACGACGAAAGGAGAGCGCATCTGTCACATTGAAACCCAAGTAAAGGTTCACTTCCGTAAACACCAACTCTGATATAGTCGAAGTACCCCATGTTCAGCCTATGTGTTTGACCATTGAAAGAAGTAACTCGGGCATAAAATTCTAAGACATACACACGAATGCAGCTAACTTGGCGAAGGAAAGAGGAGCAAACTTGGAATGCAAAAGCAAAGATCTACTAGACATAACAAGAAATGGCAAATCGACAATTTGGAACCATGTCTAAAGCACAAGAACTCGGTAAAGTAACCAACAACCCAGAAACTGCAAACTTGATAAAACTCTCAAATAAAACCAAACACTCTCAAATAAAACCAAACAAATAACATTAAGAAACTACCAACACTTAGCATCCACCATTCATATAGGCTACTCGTATCCTCATTATTGTTTGATCATATCAATAAGCAAATTAAATGCCTAACTTCTTACCGAATATCCTTAAATCTTGAATGCAAAATGCCACTATTTGTCAGCAAACTACTCATGCCATGTAACAAAATCTGTAAAGGTTGGGTCTCAAGCCACAGGATTAAAACAATTGACAATTTATTCCAGCCTACAAAAGGCATTTCTTATGTCCAATCAGAATCTATGTGGGGTGTAGCATTTGAAGAAGCATCATATCTGGTATGCAACTATACAGGCCTATAGGATTGTGACAAGAAAGAATAACGGCAACAACTTAAAACAAAATGTGCCTACCTCAATAGCCTATCCTAAATCCTGATATTCATGACTTATTCATGACTTACGTGATCTTATAAGTGGGCTACCATGGACACCTTGCCTCCATGATGAAAATGGATATAATAGGAAAAAACTTTGATGCTTTGATGTTGAAGTAGCAAGGACGCGATGAATCACCACAAGACATTAGCTCTAAATTGGATTGAAAACAAGAAGTAAACCAAGAGTTTGAATTTGAAAGTAGAATTTGAACTGCCATTATTGCTCTTATATGCCACCAAGAGAAGCTTCTGAACTGCAAGCCATTCGCCTGAACCAAGAACATGAGCATCGAAAAAACATGAAAAACAACAATTATCAGAAAACTAGGACTATGTGTACAAAGTATATGAAGCTGGACTCTAAATCCAACATATAAAACTGCAGTAAACTCAGAGGTGGGTATGCAAACCACATCCAGATTTAATGAATATGAATATGGGATACATCAATTAGACACGCATATGGTAATAGTAAAATAGATTACAAGACTTGGGGACTAAAACCCAATGGAGTTGGATGGAAAATTTGAACACGTCAGGATATAGCTTATGCTAATATTGCGCTCTAAGGTTTATAGGTAGTTAATCAAATTGCACAGCAGACCATCCCATAGCTGGCATATCACAATCACAGTAGAAATGCAGGAAATGGATGCAGATTTGGCCTCTATCAAGGAATCGAATGATATTAGAAAAATATGGTCATAGAAAAATGGGCAAATCAAATTCAGTCCTACAACAGCCTAGAAAGTCCTAGCCTTGAGATAGACCATATATAGCAAAATTGGAAACACAAAAGTACCAGCAAGCCATCTGTAACTTAAGGAAAGATAGCCTAAATAGCTGCACCCAAAAGACTAGTCAGCTGTAAACACAATCTGCCTGACAACAAACTCCAGTCAAATTTCTAAGACCTAGTTAGTTCCCAACAAATTTAGAGAAGGTGCAGCCAAGCATCGCAAAAATAGCGATTAAATGACAGTTTAACTTAAAGAATGAGCTTTGGCAAGGCAAATAATCGTGCGCCAGCCTACTTGAGCTGAAGTAACCAATTGATAATGAACCACGCAAAAGGCGACTGCTACTAAATTGATGTTCACCGCTGATAAAGGTTTTCCATAAAACTTGTCCATCTGGTGTCAAAACCGCACCCGCTTTGAATCTGCTCTTGCCTGTGCCTCAAAGTTAACAGAATGCTTACACAACATCTAAGCATTAGAATAGAGGGATACAAGACAATAACTCAGAGGTAGAAAGGGCCAACTGAAAAGATTGCATGCAAATCACATGATGCCAGTAGTGTCTATGCAAAACACAAGAAATCTGTGTCTAGTTACAGGTTGACATAAGGTAGTATCAACAGGTCGACATAAGGGAAAATCAATAGGCCATCTATCTGATGTGAGAATACCCTAAAGGTTTTAAGATCCTTGAATCATAAGATCCAAGATGCAAAAGCCAACCGTGGACATAGAATAGTAATAAAACAACGCGCCAATGACAACTCTCACGACAAAACCCAACTTAGGGGCTTTTCAACACAAACTTGATTCTAAGGCATTTTGACAAATAACAAGGACTAGAAATGGAGCCAGCTTTGTTTTTGGCATAGCCCCCTTATAATAATCTTTTGGAGCAAATTGTTAAATGAATTCACATTCTTAAAATCACACAATTAAGAGCATTTGACCATATTACCACTTTCCCTTCTTTTTTGCCTTTTCCTTTTGCCTTTCCATGCTTTTTCTCTCTCTTTTTTTTCCCTTTCCCTTTTCCATTTTTCCATTACCTTTTTACTTTTTCGACTATTCCATTTCTACCATTGTTTTCCCCTTCACTACTTTTATTTTTCTAATTTCGCTTTCCCTTTTCTCCCATTTCTATTTGCCCTTTTCAAAAGAGATCGATGATCGCTTTTCCTTTTTTTAGCCCTTTCTCCACAAGAATTTTCCTTCTTTCCCCTTTTTTTCTTCCTTTCCCATTTTTCTATTCCCTGCCTTTGCCTGTTTCCTTTTTCTATTTTTATTTTCCTTTTTATTCCCCCCTCCCTTCCTATTTTCCCATTTTAATGTTTATTTTTTGCTCATTGTTTTTTCCTCCTCTCTATTTCCCTTCCCCTTTTTCCTTTTACATTTTTTTCCTTTTCCCTTTTCCCTCTCCCCTCTCTTCCCCTCCCCATCACTCCGCTTCCCTTTGCCCTTCCCATTTCCCTTTTCGATGGCCCTTTTTCCCTTCCCTTTTCCTTCTTTTCCAGCCCTTCCTCTATTTCACTTTTACCATTTTTCCCCTATTTTTTTCCCTCCCCTTTTCCTTTTTCTAACTATTTTCCTTTTTCCAAATCCCTTTTCCATGTCTTTTTTTTTTCTTCTCCTTTTTTTCAGTGCCTTTCTTCCGTTCCCTTTATTTTTGTGTCTTTCCTTCCCATTTCTCCTTCTTTGTTCTTTTCCCTTTCATTTTTTCCATATCTTCCCTTTTTCCCTTTCCTCGCACTTTCCCTCTTCCTTTTTTCCCTTTCCTTTTTCCTCCTTCCCTCTTCTAATTTTCTCTATGCCCTTTTTCCTTCCCTTCCCTGTTTCCCCCTCTCTTTTTCTTTTCCCTTTTCCTTTCCCTTTTTTCCTCCTTTCTCGCCTCACTTTTTCTTTTCCCCCTTTTTCTTGTCCTTTTTCGCTTTCTTTTTCTCTTTTTCCCATCTTTTTTCTCTCTTCCCCTTTTCCAGTGCCCCTTTTCGCTCCCTCCTCCTCCCCCTTCTTTTCCCTTTCCCTTTTCCCTTCCCTTCTCTCTACCCTTTTCCTCTTCCCTTTTTTCCCTTCCCTTTTACTCTTGTCTCACCCTTTCCCTCTACCTTTGTAACTTCTTATTTTCACGATGATTGAATTTTTTTTTTCCTTCCTTTGTCTATTTTCTTTTCCTTACCATAATGCCATTTTTCCTTTCCTTTTCCAATAGAAACCTTTGTATTTTATATGCCTTTTTGGCTTTCACTTTTCTCTTTTCTCCTCCATTTTCCTTTTCTCTTTCGGAGCATGACCAATGATGTGGTGGGAAGTCGTGCGATAAATCTCCGCCTTCGGATGCAAACAGATGATCTCAAGTATCCAAATTAGGGTTTGATTCATGACATACACTATAACTTTATTTAGTAATCGTGCATAATTGTGTAAAATCATGCGTTCGCTGGGCAATGTCGATGTTAAAACATTTGTGGATGGAAAATTCATCAGACTCATTAACCAAGTCCATCATATCTAGGCTACAAAAATTTTTTTGTGCATTTGATAACCTTCCCTTTGCTCTATCCTGGATATCCTTTTTCCTCATTTTCTTACACACTTTTTTTTCCCTTTTCTTAGAAAACTGCACAATTGACTTTTCTCCTTTAGATGCTTTTTTTTTCTTTTCTTTTTTACCCTCTTCTCCATAACCTCTTTTCCCTTCCTTTTCTCCTGTGAAACCCTTGTTTGTTATTTAAATTTCAAACTATTTTTTGATTTTTTTTTTCCTATACTTTTCACCTTTCTCCACCCTTCCCATTTTTCTGAATGCTTATTTTTTCCCTTTCCTTTTTCCAAAATTCCTTTTTGCTTTTTCTTTTCCCTTCCCTTTTTCTCATGCATTTTTTGCATTCCCTTTTTTCCCCACCTTTTTTTTTTTATTTTTTTTCCTTCCTCTCATGAGGTCCTTCTTCTTCTTTATCTCATGTCTCTTTTTTTTTCCCATTTTCTTTTTTTCCTTTTTCTCATGCCTTTTTTTCCTTTCCTTCCCCTTTTCCCTCCTTTTTCTTTTTCCCTTTCCTTCTTTTTTTTTTCATCATTTCCCCACCCTTTAAAAAAAATGAAAAGGGAATTGCTATTTTCCTCTTTTTCCCTCCTTCTTTTTTCTTTCCCTTTTCCCTTTCCTTTTTCCTTGAAAATTTTTCCCATGTATTTTTTCCATTCCCTTTTTTCCACTTTTTTTTACTTGCCTTTTCTTGTTCGCCTTTCCCTACCCTCTTCCCCTTTTCCCGTCCATATAATTAGGAAATTTTTTTTTTTTTTTTTTCCTTTCCTCCCTATGCTTTTTTCCCTTTATTTTTACCCTTTCCTCACCCTTTCCCTCTTCTAGTTTTTTTTCATTTTATTTTTCCCTTCCTCTTTTCCATTTTCCCTCCTTATTCCTCGTGTTTTTTTTTTCTTTCCCCTTTCCCCTTTCGCCTCCCATTTCCTTTTTTCCTTTTCCTTCTTTTTCATCATCCTTTTCTTTTTTTTGCCCTTTTCCTCTTTCCCCTTTCCACCTTTTTCCATTCCATGTTTTTTTCCACTTTTTCACATGCCAATTTTTCCTCCTTTTTTCCCACCCTCTTCCCTTTTCCCTTTTCCTCTTTTCAAATTCCATAATTTTTTCACATTAGGTCAAATACCTTTTTTTGCTTTTAAAAGCTTTTCCCTTTTCCTTTTCCTTTTTTCCATCTCTTTTTCCCCCTTTCTTTTTTTCCTTTCCTCACTTTTTTTGCTCTTCTGTTGCCACTTTCTCCTTCCTCTCTCATTTCCCTCTCCCTTTTCAAATGCCCTTTTTCCCTTTTTGCCTCATTTTCCTTCTTCCTTCCCTTTCTATTTTGAAAATCAAATGCCCTTTTTCCTTCTCTCCATCATTCTTAAATTCCCCTTTTTTTCCTTTGCCAAAACTTTTAGTCTTTTACCTTTTTCGGTTGCCCTATTTTTCTTCCTTTTCCTCAATTATTTTCTTCCCCTTTTCTTTTCCCCCTTATTTTGTCCTCACCCTTTCCCCCTTTTGGAGTTTTTCATAGTGTCCTTTTTCCTTCCTTTTTTCTCCATTTCAACAAAAAATTTTTTTTTTTTTTTCGATGTTCTTTTCCCTTTGCTTTTCCCTTCTCCTTATGTCTTTTCCCTTCCAAAAACCCTTGCCTTTTGCCTCTCAAAGGTTTGCCCTTTTTTTCTAGCCATTTTCCCTTTCCTCTTAAGAGGTCAGAGCATGGCCAATGTTGTAACAGGGGAAGTTGTGCGATAAATCTCGGCCCAAAAATGCAATGAAAAAATCTCAACTATCTAAATTAGGGTTTGATTGCAAGAAAAAACAACGCTTAAAACTTTAAAATATAAGATATAAAGACTAAATGAACCAAAGCCCCTTTCTATTTTATATAAATTTTATATTTAGATGATCAAAGAGAAGAAAAGAGCTAGACATAAACTAACATTTTAATCTAAAAAAGAATACCCTTGTATGTTTTTTGAGATATGCTTGTTATATTGGGAAACTATTAAGTTTTCTAATATGAAAATTCATGTATATTATTTGGTCGGATGCTTGGTACATTAATTTTTCCTTTATTCTACTTAGGCAATTTCATTTTCCAGAATAAGACCTTCTTTTCCAGAGTAGCTCTTGTTTCTAGGCTTAAGGTTTCTTGTTTCTAGGCTGAGATTTTTTGGTTTCTTTGAACTTCGCACCAGCTAAATGCATTCTTTTTCTTTTAAAAACGTGGTCGATGCTTCCATAAACAATTGGAGGATGATTTACATTAAAAGAAAACTAAGCTTCCATAAACAATTGGAGGATGATTTACATGCTTCAATGATACAATTTGGACATACACATTCCAAAATAACTGGTCTGTTACATAAAGCCTATGGCTTTAGGCACCAAAAACGTTACACAATCTCTCTTAACAATGACAAAAGGATACATCCTTCCATGATAAGATGTTGCAACTTGGATGGCAATGCTTATTATCATATCGTATTAACCATGAGCACATTACTATGAGATTGAAATCAGACATTGGATAGGAAGCACCTTGGAGGATCCTAAAAGCTTAGAAGCACCATGCATTGCCCTTTATAATTTGTCAATTTAAACAACTGCACGGAGTAGATGAAATACACCATATCCTGCAGTATCGGCCACTATCATACCAGTGCATTTTTTGCCAAGGAATAATCCAGTCCTAAGACAATACTATTTGCAAAAACGGATTCATATCCTGTTCTAATATCTAGCACCTTCAACAAACCCTGTTTGGAATGGAATGGACATCGACTTATAAACATTCAGAAGGATGAAACAATTATCTTGAATTCATACTTATCAAACTTATCAAGCTTATATCAAGTACCTTTTACTAACAATAGCACCATTAAGAGCTGCATCAAAAGAATATATGGTAAATATAGGACAGTATTTTAACATTTTATCTCCCACATTAATTTGCATTTGTTGAAATATGAATCATGTGAGCATTAAGATACAACAAACAGATTAATCTGCGGATCATTCATCTACTTTTACCGTGCACTCCAAGTTGCATTCAGGCATTCAGATATCTCAGCTCGTTTTTCCTTTAAGAAATAAATAAAAAGACGATGCAAGCTAAAGCTGTCATGTACATCAGATCATTTAGCAACAGTAAAGATCATCTATTTGGTAAGAATACAATCAAACGGTAATCCAGTTTAGCATCTGAAGAAATATTCAATCCTAAAATAATTATGTTTGGAAAAATGTACAAAGAGAATGGATACAATCTCCTAACCTCATTTCCTTCATCTGCAATAAGTTGTGCTTGGTAACACAAAGCCAAGCCTCATTTAGATAAAGGATGTGCATCTTGCCTATCACTGATAATGCTATTCGATATTTTCAACCTGCCTCTGTTAAGAGCTCTTTACACCCTTCTGAGGCTTCCTGAAATGCTTTCCTAAGAGCAATCCTTTCCACATCTTCAATTTTCCATTGCTCATTTATTTCCTTAATTGAACCACTCAGGTGTAGAACTTGCATTAGATGGAAGCATCCACTCAAAAAATCTTCATCCATCAGCCAGAGAAAGGGAGGTCCCAATTCCCTAGAATGGAGGTCCCAATTCCGTAGTTGCAGTGAGTGCAGCCCCTTTATCACAACTACAATAAGTGCAACCATAAAATGCTGTAGCCTGCTTCATATCATAGAGAATGTATGCCATCAGAACATTATCTCCTCAGCCCAAAGTCCTAAAGAACAATAGCCTAAAGAAAGAAAACATCTTTAAGATGATACCTTGCTGAGAGTTTGCTGAGCGAATGTTTAGAACCAGCCTTGAAGGTACCATTACAAACACGAAGGCAATGTGGCTTTTCCTACTGATCTTCAAATGGGTAAGCCCCTACATCCGCAATCTGTAGAACTGGTCATTTGTGTTGATAGAAAAAGATAACTTCTTGGAATGAGAATATCCAGAAGATGCACACATACCTGACCATCATACTCAGGTAACACTTCTGGTGCGCTATACACTGGTGTCCCAACTGCTGATTTTGGCTGAGAATGGAGTAAAGAAAACTGCATGCATGCACAACCCATCAAATAATATACATGCAAATAGCAAATATATATAGCCCATCAAATGTACTCCAAATGGTGTAACAACTTGTTCAGAATTAAATCATTGTGGAAAACTAAGTTAACCATCTCCCTCTAAATAACTTCCGTTTCTCTTTCCTTTTCTCGTGCCATGTTCTACAACTTTGTAAGGAAATGGATAGACTCACCCTTTTCGGTGCCGTTTTGTTGCATAGTGTTCATCACGAACTCATGCCAAAGCAATGCTGCCTTCACTGCAATAAACCATTGAATTGCGCATATGAAAGGTTTTCTGATGCTTTGGAATCATTTTCTTCTGTAAGCTTTGCTGTATGATGGTGCAGCTTCTCACCTATATCTAACTCCGATATATTTTTCCATGCCTTCACATTCTCGATTCCAGGATTCTTCAGAGCCACATGAATCATATCATAGTGCAAAATATCAGTGAAATCCCATTCAATGCTAAACCCTAAATCGCTACGTTCGATGGTCTGCAAGGAGGAAAACGGCATAAACCCTAAATGAGCAACCCTAACAAAATCAAGGATCGTCCAAAATTTTAAGTGAAATCTGGGCCGTCGAAAGTTTTAGGGTTTTATTCACGACATACACTAAAACCTTATAATATAAGATGAAAGGCAGCCAAGCACAAGGCAAAATACATTTGAACTCTATAACATCTTACAAAACTATCTTCTGAATGTGAGGATGCTGAATGGAATTCCAGATAGAGTAGAGCATCGACCATCTGCTGGAGAATAAGTGGCCTTATAATATTATAGGAGATAAAGCATAGAACCTGAAGATTAACACCTTGACAAGGCCCACAACAACCTGAGCTTGTGTACTCCAAAGCACCAAAGTACTGTGCAATTTAGTAAAAGAAAGGCACGTCGTCATGATAGTTGAAAACAAACTCGTAGGCTTCCAATCATGGCTCCAAAAAGGAAGCGATAGGCAAACCCATCGTGCTTCGCGAACCGAGGACTCTAAAGAAGCAAGCTGAACTAGCAAAAAGCTAGAACGCAAGTACAAGACTTGAGTCGGTAATCACAATAGAAACCCTTGATCAAAATATAAATTTCAAATCGATAAAAGGGAGCCTAATGTTGGGGATGATAAAGCTTGCAAAAAAATCAAGGCAAAAGGGGCGGCAAAAGGGAATGGAAAATCGGTACCTCGTGGGGGAGAGGCGATCAAAAACAACTCCGGTTTGGAAAATGAGCTCGATGTTTGAAAAATGGTCCAAATAAGGGCAACTAAACATGGAAAATGTGGAACTCAAAAAGTGTTCAAAACGTGAGGAGAATGCATGCCTGGGAAACCAAGCAATGATGACCTTCCTAAAAACAAAAATGGATAACATGCAAAAATCATCACTCTCACCAAAGGGGAAATTATTTTAGGGATGAATGAGGACAAGAAGGATATATATACTATAGAGGACCTTTCAACTAGCCTCAAGAAGCGGATTTATCTGCTTATCTTGAAACGCAGATAAATCATACTTACCATAACAAGAACACCCGTGTATGTTAATCACAATAGAAACCCTTGTATGTTATATAAATTTCAAACTATTAAGTTGCTTGAAAATCTATAACTTGCAATTACTTTACTACACCATTGCGGGGATAGCTCAGTTGGGAGAGCGTCAGACTGAAGAACTGAAGATCTGAAGGTCGCGTGTTCGATCCATGCTCACCGCAATGCCTCGATGTTTGGCATGCCCATTGTAATAGGGAGTCGTCGACGACGTGTTATCGGAGGGTAACAGGTCGTCGATGTTCAAGCGTGGGAGAATGCATGAGGTGGGAAACCAAGCAATGATGACCTTCCTCTCCCTACAAAAAATGGATAACATGCAAAAATGTCGTCAGGCTTTTTTCAAGCCCCTTTCTATTTTCAGCAGTGATGTTGTAACAAAAGAGAGATACGATGATTGACAAATAAGTTAGCCATGTCTATTTTGAAAGACGCTTGGTATTACCATAACAAGAATACCCTTGTATGTTAATCACAATAGAAACCCTTGTATGTTATATAAATTTCAAACTGTTAAATTGCTTGAAAATATATAAGTTGCAATTAATTTACTACACCATTGCGGGGATAGCTCAGTTGGGAGAGCGTCAGACTGAAGATCTGAAGGTCGCGTGTTCGATCCACGCTCACCGCAATGTTCAATTTTTCGCATGCCCATTGTAATAGGGAGTCTTCGATGGGGAGAATGCATGAGGTGGGAAACCAAGCAATGATGACCTTCCTCTCCCTACGAAATATGGATAACATGCACAAATGTCCTCAGGCTTTTTTCTAGCCCCTTTCTATTTTCAGCAGTGAAGTTGTAACAAAAGAGAGATACGATGATTGACAAATAAGTTAGCCATGTCTATTTTGAAAGTCGCTTGGTATTACCGTAACAAGAAAATCCTTGTATGTTACTCACAATAGAAACCCTTGTATGTTATATAAATTTCAAACTATTAAGTTGCTTGAAAATCTATAAGTTGCAATTAGTTTATTACACTATTGCGGGGATAGCTCAGTTGGGAGTCGTCAGCGTCGGTGAAAATCGAAAGGCGTGTAGCATTGTTGGGCGCTCACGCAATGTTCATGTTTAGATGGTATGCATGCATGCACAACAAAAATTGAAAATGCGTGTAAAAGGGTAATTAGGTTTAAATGTTAAACCTGGGAAACCATGAGGTGGGAAACCAAGCAATGATGACCTTCCTCTGACCAAAATGGATAACATGCACAAATGTTGTCGAGGATTTTTCAAGCCCCTTTCTATTTTCAATATTGACTTTTTGTAACAAATGTATGGACGATGATTGACAAAAAGTTAGCCATGTCTATTGTTGACTTGGTATTCCATAACAAAAATGGATACATATGTTAACCACAATAGAAACCCTTTTTATTTATATAAATTTCAAACTATTTTTCTTATGAAAATCTATGTTGCAATTAACTACACCATTGCGGGGAGTTCGGTGATGATTGACAAAATCTTTTACGCCATGTCTATTTTGGTAAAGCCCAACATGTTATCGGAGGGTAATTACCATAACAAGTGGGAGAATGCATGTTGGAAATGTTAATGAACAAATGAAATTCTTTATGTTAAATAAATTCAAACCACATTCCTTGGCCTTTTTTGTTGAAACCTATTAATGAACAAATAATATTCATAATGCACCATGATTGACAAATGATTATGCCATTCTATTTTAAAGCAGTAACAAGCATGTTAATATGTATGTTATATAAATTTCAAACCCTACAAAAATATGAGACACCATTTGTGTGCTAGGGCTTTGTGTCCCCTTTCTATGAGGAATATACATGATATAAAGCAAACCAAGTACAACATTGGTGGTTTGTGAGGATTTGTGCGCTAGGGGCTTTGTGCTTGTAGGAGCTATAAGGGTTTGAGATGGTGAGGTACAATTTTAAAATAAAAAATAATAATAATTAAGTAGTAGTAAACCATTCATGTGTTTGTGATTCACCAATGTAGTTGTAATTGTAGTTCATGATGGCTTTCAAAATACAATCATGGATTTTGCTAACATGTTCAAAAGCAATTTACCATGTAAGTGGCCTTCAAAATACAGTCATGGGTTTTGCTAATATGTAGCACATTAAAAAGCAATTTACCATGTAAGTGGCCCTTTACTTGTCACCAATGTGTTTGTATAAGTTTCGGATCCTAAACAATAACCTATGAAGCATATATTTTCACAACCAAGTTTCCCTTTTCTTGTTATTTGATATTCAAATCTTTTATTGATCCAAAATCATGTTCTTACCATTTAAGCCTTTGCTAAACAATGATACAAAAAGATGTTTAGAGATTGCTACACGAGGACTTATCCATAGTTACCTAATGGTCGCCAACAATCTCAATCTCACCTCCCTCCTCCAACAAAACACAATAAAATCCCAAAAAATTTAACCGATTTAAGTGTCTTTTTTTAAAAGTTGGAAAGATCAAATAATTAGTCATCAAAATGAGAGAATAAGACAAACAAGACTTGCATTTTTTAATCACCATAAAAACCCTTGATATGTATTAGACAACATGAGAAATCACTTCAATGTTACTCACCATTGGATCTACCATTGATGATTGACGTAAAACATTCTTGCATAACATCTAATGCAATGGCTAATTTGCCATCATCATTTAGGTAATCATGCATGAGGTGGGCTTCTTTGTCTTGACCTTGTTGATCAAAAATGGATAACATGCATCAATGTCCGTGTCAATCCATCATCAAGATAATTTACCCTGATGTTGTAACAAATTTCGATTGATTGACAAATAAGTTAGCCATGTCTATTTTGAAGTGATGAAAGAATTAACATGGACCCCTCAAAAGTTCAACCCTTTTATTTTTAAATTTCAAAAATTAATAATGATGCACAAAAGTGACCACTTTACTACACACCATTTTGGGGATAGACAAATTTTCCCACGAAGCATTTTGAACTTCCAACTCTAATGCCTTTGATGCCCATTTAAATAAGTTAGCCACATGATTTGCAAAAAAAAAAAAGGAGATTAGCATGTTTGTTTGACATTAGAAAAGGCATATTTCAAGCAATAGAAACCCTTGTATGTTATTAAATTTCAAAAATTGGATTTGCTTTGAAATGTATAAGTTGCAATTAATTCACTACCATCATCCATTGAAAAGAGAATGGGATGATTGACAAATAAGTTCCAAACGCTCTATTTTGACACTCGAACGAAACAAGACCGATTATCCTTTAGGAAACATATTTATTTAAAGGTCCGTGGAAGTATAGAAAACCAAATGTGAAGGTGAATTTTTATATCCTTCTATTTTCCATGACTAAGCTCAACCCTATCGTGTGTATGTTTTCCCAATGAAAATCTATAAGTTGCAATTTTACTACACCATTTAAGGAAGGTGAGTTATTAAGAGTATCCGTCCTTTGGGAAGGAGGAAATGATCCTCATATGCATCCGTAGAAGCAAATTTTTTCCATTTTTTAAGAGATCCATCAGCCCAAAGGTCTTTTGCGAAGCCTAAAACACATGATGAAATCCTAAAAAATTGAACAAAAAATGTATACATTATTCTCAAATTTAAAGCTTAGTATAGACATAAAGATTCTTAATCACCCTGTGATTAAAAATTTGCCTTTTGATGATTGACAAATAAGTTAGCCATGTCTATTTTTCTTTGACACCATAAAGATGTCTATTAAAAACCCTTAAGTATCTATGGAATACATTCCCATCACAAAAATCCTGAATAATCTACAGGATATGAATAGTACCTTCAAAACCTTCGGTTCAAGGAATCGGACCACCACAAAACGTTTTGGCGTTAGGCCATGGTTCATTTGGGATACCATAACCTTCCTCTCCCATGTTGTTAATGACAATAGACGTAATTGCAATGTTATTAAATTTCAATCTATTTCCCTTTTCCAAAATATATAAGTTGCAATTAATTTATTACAAACCATTGGGGGGAATTTTCGGTTAAAGTGCTTGGGGACCCCCCACCATGGTGCGCTGTGTTCGATCCATAGCTCACCGTTTATAAAATGCTATCGATGTTTGGCATTTTTACTATGCCCATTGTAATTGCTTCTTCTAAATGAAATTTCGGCGGCGTGTTATCGGAGGGGCATGCCCTTCCTTGTTCAAAATGGGAGAATGCATGAGGTGGGAAACCAAGCAATGATGACCTTCCTCTCCCTACAAAAAATGGATAACATGCACAAATGTCGTCAGGCTTTTTTCAAGCCCCTTTCTATTTTCAGCAGTGAAGATACGATGATTGACAAATAAGTTAGCCATGTCTATTTTGAAAGACGCTTGGTATTACCATAACAAGAATACCCTTGTATGTTAATCACAATAGAAACCCTTGTATGTTATATAAATTTCAAACTATTAAGTTGCTTGAAAATCTATAAGTTGCAATTAATTTATTACACCATTGCGGGGATAGCTCAGTTGGGAGAGCGTCAGACTGAAGATCTGAAGGTCGCGTGTTCGATCCACGCTCACCGCAATGCCTCGATGTTTGGCATGCCCATTGTAATAGGGAGTCGTCGACGACGTGTTATCGGAGGGTAACAGGTCGTCGATGTTCAAGCGTGGGAGAATGCATGAGGTGGGAAACCAAGCAATGATGACCTTCCTCTCCCTACAAAAAATGGATAACATGCACAAATGTCGTCAGGCTTTTTTCAAGCCCCTTTCTATTTTCAGCAGTGATGTTGTAACAAAAAGAGATACGATGATTGACAAATAAGTTAGCCATGTCTATTTTGAAAGACGCTTGGTATTACCATAACAAGAATACCCTTGTATGTTAATCACAATAGAAACCCTTGTATGTTATATAAATTTCAAACTATTAAGTTGCTTGAAAATCTATAAGTTGCAATTACTTTACTACACCATTGCGGGGATAGCTCAGTTGGGAGAGCGTCAGACTGAAGATCTGAAGGTCGCGTGTTCGATCCACGCTCACCGCAATGCCTCGATGTTTGGCATGCCCATTGTAATAGGGAGTCGTCGACGACGTGTTATCGGAGGGTAACAGGTCGTCGATGTTCAAGCGTGGGAGAATGCATGAGGTGGGAAACCAAGCAATGATGACCTTCCTCTCCCTACAAAAAATGGATAACATGCACAAATGTCGTCAGGCTTTTTTCAAGCCCCTTTCTATTTTCAGCAGTGATGTTGTAACAAAAGAGAGATACGATGATTGACAAATAAGTTAGCCATGTCTATTTTGAAAGACGCTTGGTATTACCATAACAAGAATACCCTTGTATGTTAATCACAATAGAAACCCTTGTATGTTATATAAATTTCAAACTATTAAATTGCTTGAAAATCTATAAGTTGCAATTAATTTACTACACCATTGCGGGGATAGCTCAGTTGGGAGAGCGTCAGACTGAAGATCTGAAGGTCGCGTGTTCGATCCACGCTCACCGCAATGCCTCGATGTTTGGCATGCCCATTGTAATAGGGAGTCTTCGACGGCGTGTTATCGGAGGGTAATAGGTTGTCGATGTTCCAAGCGTAGGAGAATGCATGAGGTGGGAAACCAAGCAATGATGACCTTACTCTCCCTACAAAAAATGGATAACATGCACAAATGTCCTCAGGCTTTTTTCTAGCCCCTTTCTATTTTCAGCAGTGATGTTGTAACAAAAGAGAGATACGATGATTGACAAATAAGTTAGCCATGTCTATTTTGAAAGACGCTTGGTATTACCATAACAAGAATACCCGTGTATGTTAATCACAATAGAAACCCTTGTATGTTATATAAATTTCAAACTATTAAGTTGCTTGAAAATCTATAAGTTGCAATTAATTTACTACACCATTGCGGGGATAGCTCAGTTGGGAGAGCGTCAGACTGAAGATCTGAAGGTCGCGTGTTCGATCCACGCTCACCGCAATGCCTCGATGTTTGGCATGCCCATTGTAATAGGGAGTCATCGACGACGTGTTATCGGAGCGTCGATGTTCAAGCGTGGGAGAATGCATGAGGTGGGAAACCAAGCAATGATGACCTTCCTCTCCCTACAAAAAATGGATAACATGCACAAATGTCGTCAGGCTTTTTTCAAGCCCCTTTCTATTTTCAGCAGTGATGTTGTAACAAAAGAGAGATACGATGATTGACAAATAAGTTAGCCATGTCTATTTTGAAAGACGCTTGGTATTACCATAACAAGAATACCCTTGTATGTTAATCACAATAGAAACCCTTGTATGTTATATAAAATTCAAACTATTAAATTGCTTGAAAATATATAAGTTGCAATTAATTTACTACACCATTGTGGGGATAGCTCAGTTGGGAGAGCGTCAGACTGAAGATCTGAAGGTCGCGTGTTCGATTCACGCTCACCGCAATGCCTCGATGTTTGGCATGCCCATTGTAATAGGGAGTCGTCGACGACGTGTTATCGGAGGGTAACAGGTCGTCGATGTTCAAGCGTGGGAGAATGCATGAGGTGGGAAACCAAGCAATGATGACCTTCCTCTCCCTACAAAAAATGGATAACATGCACAAATGTCGTCAGGCTTTTTTCCAAGCCCCTTTCTATTTTCAGCAGTGATGTTGTAACAAAAGAGAGATACGATGATTAACAAATACGTTAGCCATGTCTATTTTGAAAGACGCTTGGTATTACCATAACAAGAATACCCGTGTATGTTAATCACAATAGAAACCCTTGTATGTTATATAAATTTCAAACTATTAAGTTGCTTGAAAATCTATAAGTTGCAATTAATTTACTACACCATTGCGGGGATAGCTCAGTTGGGAGAGAGCGTCGGGTGAAGATCTGAAGGTCGGCGTGTTGATCCACGCTCTCCGCAATGCCTCGATGTTTGGCATGCCCATTGTAATTGTTCGGCGAAATGTTATATAACAATAACTTTATTCACCAAATTTTCTAGACGTGGGATAATGCAAGGGTGCCAAAATATGGCAATCCATGAACCTTCCTTTACAAAAATGGATAACATGCACAAATGTCCTCGGGGCTTTTCAAGCCCCTTTCCATTTTCTATGCATATCATAACATTTTATATCTATGATTGACAAACGGATAGTTAGCCTTGTCTATTTTGAATGCGCTTGGTATTACCATAACAAGATTTTCCAACTTGTATGTTAATCACAATAGAAAATGTTATATAAATTTCAAACTATTAAGTTGCTTGAAAATCTATGTTGCCTTATTTTATCATTGACTTTAAATAGCGTCGTTTGACCAGTCAACCCAAAACCCTAAGTAAGATGGCGGGGGTATCCCGAGCTTTTTATTGCGATCCTAGTTCAGGGGTAGTAATGCCCCATGTTGGGTTTCCACATATTTTTCCATACTTCTCGTCAAAAATGGATGTCAATAGATCAACTCTAATAATCATTTTCCTTTGCTTTCATAGATTAGAATAGAATATCATGACAATTGACACAACCACAACATTCCCCTTACAAAAATGGATAACATTCTCATTATGTTTGGATTATTGTTCTTAACTTGAGAAACCCTATGTTATATAAATTTCAAACTATTAAATTGCCTTGGTGAAAATATCGGCAATTAATTGTCCATAAGTTGCAACATATATCATTTGTAGCATGTTCTTCTTCACCATATCTCTAAGAAAGTGGACTTCCATTTCAATGTGCTTTGTTCTTAAATTTGAAACCATGCCCATTTTTGACATAGCTATGCAACTGGTATTGTACTAATGGGTAAATATATAGGATTATTCTCGAGTTTCAATTACGCTAAGAGTCTTCTTTCCCAAATCAACTCATGACCTGCCCCAAAAATGGATTTTGCTACTATTTTCAGCGATGAAAGCATAATGATGATTGACAAATTTAGCCATGTCTATTTTGCTTGGTGCTATAACAAGATACCCTTGTATGTTTTTGAAACCCTTGTATGTTATATAAATTTCAAACTAACATGACTAAATAAGTAAAGTGGATTTTCTTTGATCTAAGTTTAAGTTGCAATCACAATATGCTTTGGTTCAAGTTTGTGTGTGGGATTGTACATAATTCCAACTTCCAAGGAGCCCTTGTAAAATACCTCAAAATCCTTTTGTATGTTATCCAATGAGCTACATTATGTGTTTTATTATATTGTAATAAATTAAATTGGAAAAAGCAAAGGAAATATCGGCCTTGTACAATTAGCCACACAAAGCAAGACAACCAATTAGAGATGCCCCTTTCGATGGAGTTCTTTCCATTTGCCTCACCTTTTATTCAAAAATGGATATTTTGGGCACATATCTTAACAAAACAATTGTCCGTGTACTAATGGAGTTTATCCGCAACATTACAATTTTTGCATTTTTAAATTCGAGGGATTTTTTAACATATTAGTAATATGTGTTTGTTGACTTAAGAGTAAAGTCTTGTTTTTTGAAATGTTCGCAGGACTTGCATAACAAGAAACCAAGCAATGATTCTCCTAAATCTCAATAGAAAACCCTTTTACATCAAAATATTCTTATAATGCAAAAGAATATTCTTGCCCTTTGCTACCATAATGTAATCATCTACATATAGGGCAATGACACACCATTCATCATGTCTTCTAAATCTATATAGATTCCCATAACAAGTAAACTTCTCAAATGTATGTTAATCAAATAGCCATCCATACATTTTTGTACCATTTTCAAACTATTAAGTTGTTTGAAAATTATAATATTGATTCAAATTCCAACCTTACCTTCAATTTTGTCAAACACGGGTCATGATTGGCATCTTGTGGGATAAATTTCTTCTTCAATTTAGCATTTAAAAAATGGGAGAATGCATGAGGTGGGACATCCATATGATGAATCTCTAAAAAATGGATAACATGCACAAATGTCCTCGGCTTTTTTCTAAGCCCCTTTCTAATGATGATGTTGTAACAAAAGGAGAAACGATGATTGACAAATAAGTTAGCCCATGTCTATTTTGAAAGGAATCTTTTGGTTTACCATAACAAAATACCCTTGTATTTATCACAATAGAAACCCTTGTATGTTATATAAATTTCAAACTATCTCCTACAAAAATCTATAAGTTGCAATTAATTTACTACACCAAGGGGATAGCTCGGTTGGGAAGCCCCTTCCTATTTGAAGATTCATCTCATCTGTTGTTATTTTCCTTCCATCTTTCTTTTTCCAATTCCTCGATGTTTGGCATGCCCCATTCCATTTCCTTTTCCTTTTGGGAGAAATCCTTGTTTCATATAAATGACATCCCTCTCCCCAAAAATGGATAACATTTTCATGCAATTAATTTGCATCCCCTTTTTTCAAACTTTCTTTTCCCCTCTTGTTGGAAAATCCGATGATTGACAAATTTAGCCATGTCTTTTCCCAAAGGAAATAGGTATTACCATAACAATTTTACCCTCACCTCTTACAAAAATGGAAACCCTTTATGTTATATAAATTTCAAACTATTAAGTTTTTTGAAAATCTATAAGTTGCAATTAATTTACTACACCATTTCTATTTTCGGTTGGGATCTGAATTTTGTAAAAAAATCTGGATAACGATGATTGATCAAATCAGGCTTTTTTTAGCCCCTGCCCATTTCTATTTTTGACAAATAATTTCATGTTAGCTTTGCCTCTTGCCCATAGCCCTTTTCAAAACCAATGATGACCTTGTTCCTTCAAAATAGAAACCCTTGTATGTTATATAAATTTCAAACTTTTAAGCCCTTTTCTATTTGCTTGAAAATCTATAAGTTGCAATTAATGATTACACCATTAGCGGGGATCTATTTTTCGGTTGGGAATTTTTTTTGATGATTTGGGAATCTATAAGTTCTCCCGATATGTTATCAAAAAATGGAATTTACTTTTGGCATGCCCATTTTCAAAAAATGCTCTCATTAAAATTTTTTTGCCCGGAGGTAATAGGAATTTGATGTTCAAAGGGTAATAATTGTCGATTTCAAGCGTGGGAGAATGCATGAGGTGGGAAACCAAGCAATGATGACCTTCCTCTCCCTACAAAAATGGATAACATGCACAAATGTTAAAAGGGCTTTTTCAAGCCCCTTTCTATTTTCAATGATGATGTTGTAACAAAGAGAATCACGATGATTGACAAATAAGTTAGCCATGTCTATTTTGAAAGTTCGGCTTGGTATTACCATAACAAGAATACCCTTGTATGTTACTCACAATAGAAACCCTTGTATGTTATATAAATTTCAAACTATTAAGTTGCTTGAAAATCTATAAGTTGCAATTAATTTACTACACCATTGCGGGGATAGCTTCGGTTGGGAGAGCGTTCGGTGAAGATCCGAAGGTCGGCGTGTTCGATCCACGCTCACCGCAATGCCTCGATTTTGGCATGCCCATTGTAATTTCTTTTTATTTTTCTTTCCGCGACCTTTTTCCTTTAAGGAGAATGCATGAAAGGGAAACCAAGCAATGATGACCTTCCTTTCCCACAAAAATGGATTGGGACAAATGCATGAGGTGGGAAACCAAGCAATGATGTTGTAACAAATCACGATGACAAAAATGGATAGCCATGTCTATTTTGTCCTTCGGCTTTATTCCATAACAAAACCCCTTTCTATTTTGCAATGATGTTGTAACAATATAAATTTCTATTAAGTTGATTGACAAATATAAGTTAGCCATGTTTCTATTTTGAAACCATTCTTGGTATTACTTTAACAAGAATACCCTTGTATGTTAATCACAATAGAAACGATTTTCATGCCCATTTATATATTTCAAACTTTTTATTTCCCTTTTATATAAGTTGCAATTAATTTTTTACACCATTTTGCATGAGGTGGGAAACCAAGGTTGATGACCTTCCTTTCCCCTGAAAAAATTCGTGTTTCAAATGTCGTCGGGCTTTTTTTTGCCCATGTTTTATTTTTCAGCGGCCTTTGTTGTAACAAAGAGAAATCGATGATTGACAAATAAGTTAGCCATGTTATTTTGAAATTCCTTGGTATTACCATAACAAGAATACCCTTGTATGTTAATCACAATAGAAACCCTTGTATGTTATATAAATTTCAAACTATTTTCCTTGAAAATCTATAAGTTGCAATTAATTTACTACACCATTGCGGGGATTCCGGTTGGGAAAGCGTTGATTGACAATGATGACCTTCCATTCCTTTTCCTGGATGCCCATTGCATACTTTTTCCTTTTCCTTTTTCGGAAACCCTTGTTATTATATAAATTTCAAACTATTGCATGAGGGTGGGCAAAGCAATGATTGACCTTCCTCTCCCTAGAAAAATGGATAACATGCAAACATGTCGTCGGAAAACCCCTTTCTATTTTCGTGATGTTGTAACAAAAGAATCGATGATTGACAAATAAGTTAGCCATGTCTATTTTGTGTTTGGTATTACCATAACACATGTAAGTTAATCACAATAGAAACCCTTGTATGTTATTAAATTTCAAACTAAATGTTTGAAAATCTATACCTTTCTTTGAAATTTGAGCAACAATCTATGTTTTTGGGTATTTTTTTACAAGATCTCTTGTTCCAATTGTAATTGCTATATCCATTTGCTGCCCACAACATTTTTTATTTTGATTTTTTTTTGGGAACATCATGAGGTATATAAACCAAGCAATGAAATGAGTTCATCTCCATCTTCCAAATGGATAACATCTTTATTACAGAGGGGCTTTTTGGCCTCATTGTAATTTTTTCATGGTGATGTTTTAAAAAGCACGATGATTGACAAATAAGTTAGCCATGTCTATTTTGAAGTTCAAGCAATTTCCCCTACCATAACAAAATGGATAAAAACCCTTTAAATTGAACATCCCTTCCAAATAATATAAATCCAAATTTTCAGTCCCTTGAAAATCTATAAGTTGCAAGCAAATTTACCCATTTCTTCTTGGAATTTTTTTGGTTTTCCACTATTTCTTCATTATATGTTGAGTATTGAGGTTTTTTTAGTCCCATTTGTAGGGAAGGTTCTTCTACTTGTTACCTCATCATCATCATCACTAAAAGATGGCAACCTGCACAAATGACCATCTACACTAGAATTTCCTTCCATGTTTAATTGGATCTTCATGTAGACTATTAGTTTCCTCTTGATTATTCATAGCTTCTTTGCCATCTTTTCATGATTGACTTTTAGGAATGTTAACAGAAAGTCGATTTTCATAAAATACCCATCTCTTACTAATGATTATTTTCCTTTGGAAACCATTGTATAATCTATATCCCTTTGAATTTTAGAAAAATGGATGATATGTTATATAAAATTTCAAATCTTTTTTCAGTTTTTTGAAAATCCTTTAAAGTTTGTAACAAAAAAGCCAAACAACAAATAAGTTAGCCATTTTATTTTAAAAGATGGTGCCTTGGTATTACCATAACAAAGAATGTATGGACAATTTATGAAACATTGAAGGTTATATAAATTTCAAACTTTTGAATAAACAAATTTAAGCCATTGATTTATTCACAATTTTTCCATGATTCTATTTTTCCTCATCCCATACAAAATTTGGCAATCATGTTAAATACTTCAACATTCACGTGTTGATCCAGCTCTCCGCCAATACCTTTTTTGCATTTAATAAGGTTCTTTTTTTTTTTTCTCCCACTCCATTGTTATTGGAGAATCGGAGGGTACATGTAAGTTGTCGATTTTTAATACCTTTTGGATGCATGAACCATTTAAATTCAAGCAATGATGACCTTCACCTCCCTACAAAAATGGATCTTTGCACAAATGTCCTCCTTTTTTTCAAGCCCCTTTCTTCAAAACAAAATTTTAAAAAGCATCTAGAGCTTGATCTTTTGATTGACAAATAAGTTAGCCATGTCTATTTTGAAATCGTCAATGAAATTACCATAAAATACTTGTAACCTTGTATATTAATCACATTTTGTATGTTATATAAATTTCAAACTATTAATTTTTTTGCTTTGTGTTATAAGTTTCTTAAAATTTGTCTACACCATGCCTTTTTGGGGGATAGCTCGGTTGGGAGGCGTCCGGACAAACCTTCTCTTCCTTATTTGAAGTCATGGTTCAACCCTCTTTTTTTCAGCATCAAGGTTCTTGTAATTTTATGTCCATGCCTAGTATGCCAAACTTGTTTGGAAGTACATTCAATGGAATTTAGACATGGAACATGATGGCCTATTGAAAACCAAACAAGTTACCAAGCAATGATGACCTTCCTCTCCCTACACTTGATTTGGATAACATGCACAAAAAATAGTCGGGGCTTTTTCAAGCCCCTTTCTATTTTCAAATACAACTTTGTAAAATTTGATGACAAACAAGTTGACATGTCTATTTTGAAATCAAATTTCTTACTAATAACACACAACACATTTTCGGGGTATTACTTAACAAGAATTTCCTTTGTAAATCAAAGAAACCCTTGTATGTTATATATAAATTTCAAACTACCAAAAATCTATAAGTTGCCAATTAATTTGAAATGAAGGTCCTAACCCAAAATTGGACACCTTTCTTGGGAGGATAGCGTCCACATGCCCAAGCCCTTTGAAGATGCTTGATTTGGTTGAAGACTACATGCCTCGATGTTTGGCATGCCTGAATCTATCACACAAAATTGTCATGCAAGGATTTTGAAGTAAGAACATTATTTGAGACATGATTACCAATCGTTACCTCAAAAATTTCATCTGGGAGAATGCATGCTTCTTCAACCAAGCAATGATGACCTTACTTCCCTACAAAAATGGATAACATGCACCAAATCTCGGGCTTTTTAGCCCCTTTCTATTTTCGGTGAAGATTTAGGACTTGGACAAAGAAGCCATGATTGACAAATAAGTTAGCCATGTCTATTTTGAAAAACACTTGAACACCTTGCCATAACAAGAAAATTACCCTTAAATGTTAATCACAATAGAAACCCTTGGTATGTTATATAAATTTCAAACTATTAAGTTTTTGAAAATCTATAAGTTACAACCCTTTTGTCTATTGTAACTTCCCACCATTAGTATAGATACTTTCGGTGATTGCTCTTCATCATCAAAACCCTTTTCGAAAGGTTGCGTGTTGATTTGCTCAAATGCTCCTCGATGTTTGAATCATTTTAATAAGATGCTCTTTGCTAGTAGCCACATTCCTAATTAGTGTTCAAGCTATGGGAGAATGCATGAGGTGGGAAACCAAGCAATGATGACCTTCCTCTCCCTACAAAAATGGATTTTATCATTCACAATAGATCGAGCTTTTCTAAGCCCCTTTCTATTTATGGACTCAAATTTCTCCATAAACAAGTTATATTGATGATTGACAAATAAGTTAGCCATGTCTATTTCTAAGTTGTTTTGGTATTACATCTAACAAGGATGAACCCTTGATTTCAAAATGTTTAATCACAATTAGAATCCCTTTGTTGTTTACCTCTATAAATTTTAATTTATTAAGTTGTTCCTTGAAAATCATAATAATTAATTTGGGCCTCCATTATTTACAGTGGCACCAGTTTGAATTGGGATAGCTTCGGTTCCACCAACAATGAAGATCCACCAAGGTTTCAAGCTTTCCACCTCCCGAGCTTTCACCATTTGAGCATGCCCATTGTAACAAATGTTGGGACCACCTCTGGATTAGTCGGAGGGTAATAGGTTGTCGATGTTCTTGCGTGGGAGAATGCATGAGGTGGGAAACCAAGCAATGATGACCTTCCTCTCCCACAAAAATGGATAACAGCCCCAAAGATTCTCAAACTTAAAAAAAGCCCCTTTCTATTTTCTTCTTTCCAAATTTGAAACAAACCTTTAAACACTTCATGATTGACAAATAAGTTAGCCATGTCTATTTTGAACATCACGAGTATTACCTTAACAAGAACCACTTTGTAAATTGTTCACAATAGAAACCCTTGTAACAATAACTTTTATATAAATTTCAAACTATTAAGTTTATAAAAAATCTATAAGTTGCAATAGGTTCACTACACCAAAATATGGATAGCTCATCGGTTATCAGAACGTTTTACAAAATACAACTCAGTTGGCGTGTTGATCCATCCGCTCACCGCAATGCCTCGATGTTTTGGCATGCCCATCCATCTAATATGCATATTATTCATTTTATATCTATGTTATCGTGGGAGGATGCATGAGGTGGAAACCAAGCAATGATGACCTTCCTCTCCCTACAAAAATGGATAACATGCCACAAATATTCGGGCTTTTTTCAAGCCCCTTTCTATTTTTCAATTTGTCATTGATGTTGTAACAAAAAGAGATCAACCCAAAACGATGATTGACAAATAAGTTAGCCATGTCTATTTTGAAAGACGCTTGGTATTACCATAACAAGAATACCCTTGTATGTTAATCACAATAGAAACCCTTGTATGTTATATAAATTTCAAACTGTTAAATTGCTTGAAAATATATAAGTTGCAATTAATTTACTACACCATTCTTGGGATAGCTTCGGTTCATAGATTAGAAAAACAAGAAAGATCTGAAGGTTCGGGTATTCGATCCAACCGCAATTTTCAACAATGCCCATTGTAATAGGGAGTCGTCGACGACGTGTTATCGGAGGGTAACAGGTCGTCGATGTTCAAGCGTGGGAGAATGCATGAGGTGGGAAACCAAGCAATGATGACCTTCCTCTCCCTACAAAAAATGGATAACATGCACAAATGTCGTCAGGCTTTTTTCAAGCCCCTTTCTATTTTCAGCAGTGATGTTGTAACAAAAGAGAGATACGATGATTGACAAATAAGTTAGCCATGTCTATTTTGAAAGACGCTTGGTATTACCATAACAAGAATACCCTTGTATGTTAATCACAATAGAAACCCTTGTATGTTATATAAATTTCAAACTGTTAAATTGCTTGAAAATATATAAGTTGCAATTAATTTACTACACCATTGCGGGGATAGCTCAGTTGGGAGAGCGTCAGACTGAAGATCTGAAGGTCACGTGTTCGATCCACGCTCACCGCAATGTTCGATTTTTTGCATGCCCATTGTAATAGGGAGTCTTCGACGGCGTGTTATCGGAGGGTAATAGGTTGTCGATTTCCAAGCGTAGGAGAATGCATGAGGTGGGAAACCAAGCAATGATGACCTTACTCTCCCTACAAAAAATGGATAACATGCACAAATGTCCTCAGGCTTTTTTCTAGCCCCTTTCTATTTTTAGTGAAGTTGTAACAAAAGAGAGATACCATGATTGACAAATAAGTTAGCCATGTCTATTTTGAAAGTCGCTTGGTATTACCGTAACAAGAAAATCCTTGTATGTTACTCACAATAGAAACCCTTGTATGTTATATAAATTTCAAACTATTAAGTTGCTTGAAAATCTATAAGTTGCAATTAATTTATTACACCATTGCGGGGATAGCTCAGTTGGGAGAGCGTCAGACTGAAGATTTGAAGGTCGTGTGTTCGTTCCACGCTCACCGCAATACCTCGATGTTTGGCATGCCCATTGTAATAGGGAGTCATCGACGACGTGTTATCGGAGGGTAACAGGTCGTCGATGTTCAAGCGTGGGAGAATGCATGAGGTGGGAAACCAAGCAATGATGACCTTCCTCTCCCTACGAAAAATGGATAACATGCACAAATGTCGTCAGGCTTTTTTCAAGCCCCTTTCTATTTTCAGCAGTGATGTTGTAACAAAAGAGAGATACGATGATTGACAAATAAGTTAGCCATGTCTATTTTGAAAGACGCTTGGTATTACCATAACAAGAATACCCTTGTATGTTAATCACAATAGAAACCCTTGTATGTTATATAAATTTCAAACTATTAAGTTGCTTGAAAATCTATAAGTTGCAATTAATTTACTACACCATTGCGGGGATAGCTCAGTTGGGAGAGCGTCGGTGTTGAAGATCTGAAGAGGTGGCGTGTTCGATCCATGCTCACCGCAATGCCTCGATGTTTGGCATGCCCATTGTAATAGGGAGTCATCGACGACGTGTTATCGGAGGGTAACAGGTCGTCGATGTTCAAGCGTGGGAGAATGCATGAGGTGGGAAACCAAGCAATGATGACCATGCATGAGGTGGGAAACCAAGCAATGATGACCTTCCTCTCCCTACAAAAAATGGATAACATGCACAAATGTCGTCAGGCTTTTTTCAAGCCCCTTTCTATTTTCAGCAGTGATGTTGTAACAAAAAAGAGATACGATGATTGACAAATAAGTTAGCCATGTCTATTTTGAAAGACGCTTGGTATTACCATAACAAGAATACCCTTGTATGTTAATCACAATAGAAACCCTTGTATGTTATATAAATTTCAAACTATTAAGTTGCATGAAAATCTATAAGTTGCAATTACTTTACTACACCATTGCGGGGATAGCTCAGTTGGGAGAGCGTCAGACTGAAGATCTGAAGGTCGCGTGTTCGATCCACGCTCACCGCAATGCCTCGATCTTCGGCATGCCCATTGTAATATGGAGTTCGTCGACGACGTCTTATCGGAGGGTAACAGGTGGGAAACCAAGCAATGATGACCTTCCTCTCCCTACGAAAAATGGATAACATGCACAAATGTCCTCAGGCTTTTTTCTAGCCCCTTTCTATTTTCAGCAGTGAAGTTGTAACAAAAGAGAGATACGATGATTGACAAATAAGTTAGCCATGTCTATTTTGAAAGTCGCTTGGTATTACCATAACAAGAAAATCCTTGTATGTTACTCACAATAGAAACCCTTGTATGTTATATAAATTTCAAACTATTAAGTTGCTTGAAAATCTATAAGTTGCAATTCATTTATTACACCATTGCGGGGATAGCTCAGTTGGGAGAGCGTCAGACTGAAGATCTGAAGGTCGCGTGTTCGATCCACGCTCACCGCAATGCCTCGATATTTGGCATGCCCATTGTAATAGGGAGTCATCGACGACGTGTTATCGGAGGGTAATAGGTCGTCGATGTTCAAGCGTGGGAGAATGCATGAGGTGGGAACCAATGATGACCTTCCTCTCCCTACAAAAAATGGATAACATGCAAAATTTTCGTCAGGCTTTTTTCAAGCCCCTTTCTATTTTCAGCAGTGATGTTGTAACAAAAGAGAGATACGATGATTGACAAATAAGTTAGCCATGTCTATTTTGAAAGACGCTTGGTATTACCATAACAAGAATACCCTTGTATGTTAATCACAATAGAAACCCTGGTACTGAGTAAGAACATGGGAACCCTAGCCGCTAGTTAAAGCACAATTTCATTATAATGGGAAAATTTTTAGTAAACTGGAATTTTTTTATTTTGGGGGTTGTACAGACCTTATGCAGGGGTTGAGTACCCTGTATCATATACCTTATGCAGGGGTTGTATACACCACCATGAAATATTTAGAAAACATATTTACTCGGTATCATACACCTTCTGCATGTGTTAGGTACACAGGTATGACACCCATGTATCATACATATATTTTTAAGATACATGAATAGATTTATAGACCTTCTGCAGGTGTATGATACACGTGAGTAGTACACATCTATCATACATATGTTTATAGCATACAAGCCTCAACCAGTCTTACATCCTTCTTTGGCAACTGAATAAATGCACCCTCTTTGCTTCACCAATGTTATCTGCACCCCAGCATATGATTGGAAGTTCAATAGGCACCACAGATTTCGTGATCTCTGTTGCTAAATTCAATGGATCAACATCCTTGCCATGAAGGGTGGCTCTCTTTACCCCAAATGGCATGTATAATTGCCCCTCGTTGGCTCCCCAAATGGCTCCATGGGGGGTGCCCTTTGGGGGGTATACACAGCCCCCTCCCCCCTCCTCCCCCTCTTTCCCCAACCCCCATTTGGGGGTATATATACTCCCCTAGCAATAGAAATGGGGTATACCCCCCCCCCCCCCCTTCCCCTTCTCCCCCAAAACCACCCCCCAAATGCGCCATTTTGGGGGTATATCTACCCAAAAAAAAAATTAAAAAAAAAAAAAAAATTTAAAAAAAAAAAAAAAAAAATTGGGGATGCAAATGGCGCCATGGGCCATTTATAGCATATTGCATCCTCAAGGTGCCATGTGGGGGTATACCTGCCCCCATGGCACCCAAATGGCACCATTTGAGGGGTATACCGCCCCTCCGGCACCCCCAAATGGAGCCATGGAGCCATTTGAGGGCTCAAATGGCACCCCAAATGGCTCCATAGCGCCATTGGGGGGGTATACACCCCTCCGGCACCCTCTAAATGGCGCCATTTGGGTGGTATACACTGCCCCCAGCACCCCAAATGGGCGCCATGAAGCCATTTGAGGGCTCAAATGGGGCCCCAAATGGCTCCATTTGGATGTATACATGTGATGAATGGCTCTAACAAAAGGCGATGCATATAGAAAGACTTACACGGATATGGTGGTCACCATTTTGGTGAAAAAACTATCGATACTGGAGTATATGGATCTTGTAAGAATATTGTGGTATTTGCCAAAAAAAGAATGCAAGCGGACTAATGTTACACGAAAATAAATGGCGCAAGAAGCCGCCTAGAATTGCCGATCGGTATGGAACCATCGAAGACCTACGCATCCGCCTATAGAAGGATCTATACAAGCGCCCTAAAGAAATGATATGTCGGCAGCAACAACAAATTTGGGATTTCAAATTTTGAATTTCAAATTTGGGAGGGGGAGGGCTTTCAAATTTTGTCTTGAAGGAGGGGTTTCAAATTTGGGCGGGCATTTTTAAATTATTTCGCCTTCCACGAGCTTCACCATACCACCCCCCGGCGCCACCTACATTCCCTTCGCTTCTTCCCCGCTGCGACTACCGGCGCCAGCTGCGTCGATGTTGCTACTAGATGGCCTATTGGACCTAAGCGCCCGGAAACCAAGCAATAGATGGCCTAGCGCGCCCCTACATCCCTTTGCGCGCCATGCACATCCCCTGCTTCGCCGCTGCGGCGACGCCCGCCCCCCGGCCATTTTCATTTGCCATGCCCGCCGCTAGATGGCCCATTGGACAAATAGCGTAGCGCCGACGCCTGCGGCTAGATGGCCTAAGCGCCTAGTGCCGCCGGCGCCAACGCTTAAGCGCCTTTGTTTTCATCACTCTAGACACTAAAGATATCAAGAATCATGAAGGCAAGTCTCCAAGGCAAAGGTAGGTCTTCTTTTACTTGATTTTTTAGTTTTCCTAGTCAAATAGCACCGGTTTCTTGAATATATGTTTGCTTGATGCATATTGAGGAGGCAAATGGCATGCATCCTTAGCATGATTTGCTTTATTAAATGCATGTTGAGGAATGCAAAGGGCCATGCCCATTTGCATTCACCACCATGCATTTGATCGGATGTTATAACAAATGCATCTTTGTGGATGCCTCATCATGTTTGGAAATGGCACCTTGAGGATGCAAATGAAGCCATGATGACCTTCCATTTGCACCTGGATACAAAAAAAAATTTCAAAAAAAAATTTTCCAAATTTTTTTTTTTGAAATTTTTTTTTTGCGGGTGCAAATGAGAGCCATGGCCATTTGCAAATACCCTTTTTTGGGGGAATTTTTTTTTGGGTCTTTGGGGTGTAAATGGCACCATGTTGCATCCTCAAGGTGCCATTTCCAAACATTTGAGGATGCAAATGGCAAACCATTTGCATTCACTAGCATCTATAAAAAAAATATGTTGAGGATGCATTCACCAAAGATGCATTTGATGTCCGCTATAGCAAATGCACGTTCGGGTATGCCGGGGAGATTTTTTGTGGAGTCACACCTTCGTCGACTTGGTACCCGAAGATTTTAGTCACGATGAGATTCAAAATGCGGCTTACAACTTTGACGAAGAGGCATTTAGTGGGGGGTGATTTGACATTCTTATGAATGTTGGCAAAGAAAAGCATGATCCTACTAATGGCGTTGATTCAATTCAGCAACAAATTTCAGTATTTTAGCTTCATAAACAAATTTTCTTGATGTGTAAATTTGTCAATTTGAAGTTAATGATGCCCTTCTTCGTAAAATAGGTAAAACTTGCTAACTTAAGTTGCGATATTTTTTTTTTGTTGTCCCCCCCGATATTAATGGCCAATAAATGGCACTTTAGATGCATTTTTTTTGCTAAATTAGCCATAATTGCTCAAAAAATGGTCATAAAATGGATTAAAAAGGATTTTCATCCCTAATTGGAATCACGAAATTTCTCATTTTAATGAAATTGTGCTTGTTAGTAGGTGGGCGGGCCACCGAGGTCTTGAGCTCCAAAACACGGTGAGTATGGGCGGAAGCGGTGCTAATGCACGGGCTGTTTGTCTTGCGGATCATGGCTGATGCTCCAGGGCCCTCATCTACTTGGTCTTCATCGGATCTTGACAACAGGGGTTCTGCCTTCAAGACATGGCCGCTGTTCTTGAATCTTTCCTCTGTTTGTCCAGGCCTGACTGGGTAAGAATTGGTCCTCATGCTTCTGCCATTTGATTTGAGTCTAGATCAGCTTTAGGTAGCATCTAGCAAGCATTTGAAAAACGGTTTATGCCTCAGAGCTTCAGCATCAAGGTGCTTGTGTGCTTAAGGTCCAGCTGTTTTTCGTTTGTCAGGCTAATGCTACGGGATTTTGAACAGTATATAAGCTTGGTCATTCAGTTCTGGCTATCGTCCAATTTTGAGTACTATGGCAGACTTAGACTTCATGCTGCACTCACTGCAGAGGAAGGCTGCACTCTTGCGGTTTGCAACTGCACTTACTGCAGTTATAGAATCAGGGAATGCCATTATATCCTGGAATACCGGAGCTTTCGGGTTGCTTGCTTTGATATTATTCAAAATCTGACAAGAACTGTAGATTATCTTGGCTTTGTGCAGCTTAATGTATGGGAAGACAGTGGGATAGCTAATGATGGATTCATATGCCTCTAGACATATTAAGCTGCCCTCTTTTGAACCAGTGAAGCCTCCATAGTCACTGGAGCTGCAGATCTTGTTGGCTGGGCCTTCGAGGGACTTAGGAGGGTGGAATATCATGGAATACAGGTTTGTTGGGTCTGTCTTTGTTGGGTCTGTCTTTGGCTGTGATATTGTTTTCTAGTACTTTGGAGTGTACTTTGGTTGAGCTATTCTAGAGTTCGTCCATCCCTATCCCAGCTAGGGGAGATTAGTATCTGCAGGTAGTGCAGAAACAGATAAGTAGAGCAAAGAAGGAGGCCATTTAAAGAAGCCTTGGGCGGGAGACCTTGGTTCCTTTAATCATACTGCAGACGTGGTCTATGCCAGTGTGTGGAGGAGCATTAGAAGAGCAAATAGACCACCTCCTTGAGGTAGACCTGTATGAGTTCTTGCAAAGCAGGAAGATGGAGTCACGAACTCACTCCCTAGTACAGGATTGGAAAGGGGTGCCGAGCTCTTATAGTATTGCAATGCAGGATGACTTCCAGGTCAAGTTAACGCATGGTATGACATTTTCTCGCCTAAGCTCTCCATTTGCTTGCATTCTTCGGTGTTGGAGCTTCAAAGGGCCATGTTTGTAGAATCTATAGTGGCTGCATTCTTGCTTGAAATTGAAGGGACAGTACTACTCTGCAGACTCTTATCTTGGATTGGTGTGTTACTGCGACTATTTTTCCGATCTGGTAGACCAACGTTCTTGCAAATTTTTATCTGGCCTATTGTGGAGCCTACTCCAATAAGGTCGTGTACTATGTTTTTAAGATTAATAGAAAATTAAAAAAGCTTGCCTACAAAAAAAAAAAAAAACCTTTAAATCTGTACAAACAGACTTTAATCCATCAAAATCTTTGCAAGAAATTAAGGGATTCAATAAGCAGTCCTTATATTGAATAGGTTTATTTCAACACAAGGCCTTAATCTGATTACAAGCTTAATTCAGAAAAAAATAGACTTTCTTATAAAAGAAACTTTTACCTTGAGAATATTCAAGTATGAAATGTACACTTCTAATCCTTTAAAGTAGATAAAATTAAAGATATCAAAGTACAAATGACAAAAAAGTCCTCAAAACTTGTCATATTTCCTCATGAAGAATTTCCTGATCTTTGACAGACTTCCTTATTGTTGAAAAAACAAAGTAGGGAGTATAAGATCCTGTTACCTGCATGTCAACCAATCAATAGTTAGCCTGAGAAGGGTAAAATCAAAAGGACATGCAGGTGTCATAAGATCTTATAGGTTTAATGCCCTTCACCCTACTTGTTTAGTACAAACTTATCATTGGGTAAGGTCACATTCGTATTAAGACAGTAGAAACAATTAAACATTAGATCCTGCTGTCCTACATAAATAGCTAGACATTAAAACTCAAATGAGAGGCCTGTGGTATAACTGTGAACAACAGCTAATCTAACTGCCAGCAAGTACTCATTGCATAACACCAAATAATTTTAAGGCAGAATACCTATAAGCATATTCAATAATGTTTCGGTCTAAATCTCTTACTATGCAAATCTCAAAAACATAGTGCAGAGAGCAATGCATGTAAGTCAAATGCAGAGAAAGCAGATAAACTTTACAACTCAATCTGCAATCCTCTTTCCCATCTACAAATTAATGAATGCATGAAGATGAACAAGCTACACCAGCTAGGCCAGACTTATTACTAGGTCATTTAAAACTCAGATGAGATGCCTATGGTATAACTGTAATCTACATCTTATCAAGCGACCAGCAAGGTTAAAAGGTCAACCATTAAATTCCTAAGGGATCTGATTGCTACACTTAAAGTTATCCAAGCACCCAGTCCCAAGTATGATGAAGCCAGCAAACATGCTTTGTGTTCATGATCCTAACAGAATATTATGCATTGAGTGACCCAAGCAATATGCCTTTTAGGACCCCTGTTCATGCTAACCCCATGGCCATGTAAATCTATTCCAACCCGGACAACAGCCAATAAATCATGGCAGTCATATTAGATTCCTAAGGTTTCAGAAATAATATCATACTAACACAAATCATAGATATTAAAATTAATATGCTTCTACACAAGCCTATTCCTGTCATAATACTGCAGATCTGCTCATTATTATGTCATTATAACTATTAAAACACAGGGATCCTATTCCTAAGTATGTAGCATACTGGGCCTAACATATCCCTTGTAGATCTTATGTCTTAATTAAAGGAATCTCTATATGTAACCATCAGATCATAAATTAATCATAGAAACCTAGTGTTCATTAGATCCTTTCCCTGTATCTTCATTAAACTATGCCAGTAAATATCAAACACAATAATTACTGCAATTATACTAACAGCATGACGCCCATTATTAGGTGGGCAGAAAGAAATATGCATTTATACCCTACATGGCCGGATCTAAGCCTGCTCTAGTAACCATATTATGTCTGATTTCAGCAATACTTTCGTCAAGAACTTGTAAAACAGGAGTTAAACTGCTGAAATATACAATAAAACACATGCTAAAACCTGAGTTGAAGGTCCGCTGCAGGCATTAACTCTTCCTTCATCAATTTGCTTCATATATCCAAGGACTTCATGCACTGGAGTTGCAGAATCACTGATAATTATTGGGGCAGGTACAATTGTTGAATCCTCTTGGTCATTCTTCCTGCTCTCATTAGCCATTGTATCAGTAGCCCTTTCAGATCCAGAAGTGGTAAGCTTCTTGTGGAAATCAAATAATTTCCTCTTACTGCTAGCACTTTTCTTCTCCTCAGCTAATCTCTTCCTTGTAGCCATATTGAGGTCTCCTTTCTTCCTCATCACTGAATTCAGGCAAAATAGTAAGAACAATAACCCCACGACGGGTCGCCAGCCCCCTAATGTCGCTCATGAGGTTTTAGATCTGTTTATATGCAATGGATGAAGTACTACCGACTGTTCTTAAATTTAAGAACACCAAACTCACTACTGCTCCAGTAACCTGGCTAATATTGGTTTCAAGTACCTTTCCAGCTGTGCATGGATCTTGACTTGGCCTGAGCCATCCTCAGGCCGTGAGTTCGACAGGACTCCTCAGCGTGGTACTTCTTGTTAAGTATTTGTTCCAATCTTAACCCTAAAACGAGCCAATAAACGAAATATCAAAAATTATGGTTAAGGGTCAATAATAGTCCCCAAGGTAAATTATTTTTATGTGTTTATATGTACACCACATCATGACCAAGCCATAACCTAAATCACTTGGGTTGTGTACACAAACATCTAGGCAACAATCCTCATTAATAATAAAAAAACCTCCCTCCATCCGTAGGTCAGGTGGGCCATAACTGAGCAAACACCCAGTGGTAATTAATGCCCTGTAGAAAATATGTAGCAACAAGGTGAGCTGGACCTTGTTGCCAGGCCCAACCCACCTATATTGCCTCTGTTTTCCATAATGTCATCAGCATTGTTGTCATATCATTAACATTATATAATGTTCCTGGGAAGTCATCATTCTTCAAAACCCCAAAAACATTCCTTTCAATGTCTCTTTTTGCAAATCCATTATAGCAAAACGCCATCATTAATTCCAGAATGTCCCTAGCAGCATTTTCAGCACTTGAGTGTGCATAAACATATGGAAGAACTTGGGATATTATCACCTTTGAGGCTTGCCCATATGGTCTACAGCTCCAGGCTTTAATATATTTGCAAGCTTCAAAAGGTAGATTTGTTCTTTTATCATATCTGATGATCTCAAACAATCCCCAATCCTGATCTGTGACTTTGATGGTAATATTCAAAAAATTGCATTCATATCCAATGGGTAGACCTGTACCAGTATTTACCTTATATTTTGTCTCATCCTTAATCCCGAGATGTTCAAGATTGTAGATTGTAAGATGTGCCTGTTTATCCAGAAATTCCTGTACGTGGCCACCATTTATGATATTCAAGTCGTCTATATATCTGGCAGCATGTTGAAATCTCTGTATTTCTTTTATCTTTCCATTGTGAGCAAGCTGAAGGATAAATCTTAGCTCATACCATGCAAGGTACAAGTTGCACCAAGCAGGGCTGCACGCAAACCCCATTGGTATGCCTTTAATTTGCTTCCACACACCTTTACCCATCTGTAAATAACAATGCGAGACAAGCCAGTTGTTCATATCCTTAACTTGCACTCTTGTAACAGGTTCCCAGCTTATATTTTCCTTATCTAAATGTGATCTTACCCATTTGACCACATATTTCCCCTTTTTGTATTTAAACAGCAGCTCAAATAGATGTTTATCATCCCGCATAAAGTCCCATACTAAATCTGTAATATCATCCATAATTTCAAGGATACCATCCTGCCCATAAATTGGTATGTTTTCATAACATTTTGTTATGTCTGCTGAATAGACATCATGGACCTTTTTTGGTAGGTTTAGAATCACATCATAAAGGGAATTAACCATCCAACACGCATTGATGGGTTTATTATTCCATAACATGTATTTGGCAGTGGCAATGTGGCAGACATGTGGCCAGATTTCAATATAGTTATTCAAAATAGCGAATGTCAGTCGCTAACTAACTTGAAAATACTTTTGTATCATGTGCATTTGTCAGCCAACGGTATTAACCTTTATGAGCTTTATATGAGGCCATTAGGTATGGCAAATTATCTGCAATTCCTTTATCAGTAGTAATGAAATTGACAATTTCTTTTTTGCATTCAAGTTTAATGTCATCAGCTGATTGTAGGCATTTTTCGAAATCATTACTATCAAGTCTGATCAATGTCATTTCATGTATATGCTTCTGGCAAATAAACGCTGCATTATTTGAAGCTTTGTCAAGACCTGCTACAAAGAGGTTTTCATTTAACCATCGGATATTTTTAATCACCTCCAAGTCATTCCATAAATATCTTTTTTCTTTTGTATTATTACCTATGAACTCCACAATCTCCATGTGGGCATATTGTGTAAGCACACATGGTATTGGATATATCTTCTTCAAGTAAATCTAGCAACTCAAACTTATGTACATTGAAGACGGCGTTTCTTTCGGAGCATAAAACTCTGTCATAAATTGGTTGATATTGAAAGAATGGTCTGGGATATGATTAAGCCCATTAGCAAAGGCTTTTCTCAGTTTTGTACAATGGATGATATCAAGATCAATGGTGCGTATATGTCCTATCTTAGGATCAATGAATCTTTTCAAATTGGGATTGCTGCAAGGACACTTAATTTTCCTCTGCTCTGCGAAGATTGGGTATGGCTTATAATAATAATAATAATAATATAATAATAATAATAGATTATCTGAAGCCCGTTTGGGACCTTGAAGGTCATGGGGCTGGTTTACACTTATTTGCTCAAACTCATCAATAATGAGTGGTGTGAGTCCACTTCCTTGACAAAGCAACCAAGGATGTGTGGCTCCAACTCGAAAATACTGTCCAATTGAGATTGATATATGCCAAATTTCTCTCTTATATGTACATACTCCGGACACTCAATGAAGACATGTTTCTCATCCTCAATAGCATCAAGGGTGCAGAAGGGACATTTCCTGTCTTCCCTCGGAATTCCCTTCCATCTCCCTATTTCCACCATAAGGTGGTGGGAGCTCAATCTATATCTGGCAATAGTCTGTTTCTTATGCTTAGACAAGTCCGCCTTCACATAATCGGGTTCCATATATGTCAACATTGGGTTTACCTCTTGATTATATACTTTGTCATACGACGCCCTTATGAGACCAAAGTCTCTCTACCACTTTGTCTTGTACCAGTTCCCTTGCAAAAGAGCAGCGATTCCGGCCAAATATACGGGGTAATACCCCACTTGGCTGCCACGCTAACACTTCTGCCCACCAGCCGAGGCTTACGGAGCATTCTAATGCCCTTTTTGACCGAGTTCAGATTAAGCTCTAACCGATTCACAAAGTTTATCGTGCGGTATAAGGCCTCGGCTTTAAAGGAAGCAAAAAGGCCTCGACTAGAAGCATGGAAAAACGGCGTGCGGGTTTTCACCCCAAATTCTTTCAAGAGAAACAGGTTTAAGAACTTGCTCTATCTTTTGCCAATGCTTGAGGACAAATTGGGCCCCAAATTGGCGAGCCATACAACACAATGATGGTGAAAAAGAGATTTAAAAGCATTTTCTTGCGTTGGGGAAAAACGACTTCTTAAATTAGCACGCCAACAACTTCTCATCAATGCGTAAAGGCGTTTTTCCCCTGTGACTCTCTTATCAACAGGATTTCCATGAATATTTCGATTCAAATTCCAATCCCAAGTATTTGTATACCTCCGTTGTCTCTACTATCGGCCCTTGGCGAATTACGGCGTTCTCTAGTTCCGACCACCATCACCTTGGTCTTGGTCAGGTTGACCCGCATCTCCTTCTTCATGCAAAATTCTGAAAGCATGTCTAACATAGACTGTAACCCTTCCTTTGTAGATGATATAAGTATTACGTCATCAGCATAGATCAATAAGCGCGCGAGATAACCCCTAGATCGGTTCACGCCAAGCATCTTTGTCTTAACCATTCATCCGGTTAGGTCAATGTACAAACCAAAGCGTGGGAGGACAAATGGGCACCCCTGTCTCACCCCAATAGTGCTAAGAAGCTCGATTGTCGATCCCATTTGCCAATCTTAATCGACCTCGAGTAGAGTTGAGCTCTACGCAGTTCTCAAATTAAATGGCACTCCTAGTTCTTCCATTCTCACGTCTAAATTCTTTCTTGGCACCATATCGAATGCTTTCGAGAAGTCTACGAATGCAAGATATAGTGACTGCCTCGGCCTTCTTGCCTTTTCAAACAAGATCCTCAACACCGATTGCATGATCGGGAGTGTGCTATAATCTTTCGAAACCAGCACGAAGATACTTCTCTTGCCTTTTTGTCTACGTCCAATGACTAATCCGTTGCTCAAGCATAGTGGCTATTATTTTAGTGAATGTACTTCCAACTAGTATGGTCCTATAATTAGATGCTACAGTCTTATCTCCAGCCTTGTGAATAGGATAAACCATATTTTCCTGCCATCTCTTTGGTAGACCACTTATAAGGGCTTTATTTAGCAAACCGGGTCATTACCCTCAAAGCATTTACGCCACACCATTTAAACAAGGGGGCTTTGCCAATCCCTGCGTGTCCTTTGCCTTTCCGTTTGATAGCTTTTTAAGCGCACAAGAGACATCTTCCTCATTGATGGGTTCAACATCAAGCTTATGCTTTGGCATTTTTTTGGGATCTCATAGAGCATCTTAACATGCTCTTTCAACCGATCCAAATCAATTTGGTTATGTGCTTTCCTTGTTTGCGGCGTTCTCCAAAAGTCTTTGGGTCATCATTTTTTTTGGTTTAGCCATACTTGTCTCCCTACGAAAATAGTCATGCTTTTTTTTTACAAAGCGAGAGCGGTACCATTTAGGCTTACACTTCAAACCCTTTGGTAGTTTCTCACCTGGCTTCGCCTACAATCATAATCGAACCACCCTTTATGCTTTGTACTTCTATTTTTATTTTTAGTTGTCCCAAATGTGCATGTGGCTGCCTCGAGAATAGCTGGTGTAAAATGTTTTATTTCATTTTCAAGCTCGCCCGTCCAATCTTTAGCCTCAATTAGCCTCCAAGTATTTTCTATATTACGCATGCTTGTCATATGTGAGTTTCGGTCTGGCATCTGCGTGGAATATGGCTCTTTTGTGACATCATGCATGCATTGAATGATGAAGTGCACAGGTGTGTGGTCGGATTCCACAACTTTATCCCCAATTATCAAGTCTGAGCGATTAATGCGTATCATTGGCTAACACATAATCAACTACGCTTGCACCATTATGTGTCAAGCAAGTGAATTTATGTGTAATGCGGATATGCTTTAGTGCCATTCAGAATCTTTAACTTGCAAGATGTGCCCAGCTCCACTAGCATTTTACCCATTTGATTTGTTTCATTGTCCCGAGAAAGCACGCAATAGAGGTCTTCGCTACCTCTTCTAGATGAGCGTCAAAGGGGATCTCATAGCATATTGGTGATTTACATGAGTTCTAGCATTGAAATCTCCGGCTAGAATAATTTTGCCAAGCTCTGGAACTCTAAAATATCTTTAGTTAAATTGTGTAAAGGGCTGCCTCTGTCAAACTCCTTATTGCCATCGGTTTCATCATTTTTGCAAAATAACAAGCCGCTAGAAATATTCTTGCATCCGGATTCTCCTTGAACTCAAGCCAAATGTATTGATTTCTCAAGCAGGATTTCTTGATTGATAACATATGCCCATAATTTTGGTCTTGACATAAATTGCCAAAGCCACCGTGCCCTCTACCTATGTTTAGCTTATCATTCCATAAGTTTTTAACTATCGATAACCTCCAATAAGAGGTAGATGCTAGTTAAATGCTGCCAAGTTTCTAAGAAAATTAAAAGATGCGCCTTTGCCCATACCTCTTGAGAAGAGTCAACTTTCGCTTTGAGATATCCGGTGTATGTTCCAGCAAGTGATCTTCAAGGCCGAATCCCCTATGTGTGCTTTTACGCTTTGTAACTATGGCTCACCTTTCTCGTCTTTATATACACGCCACTACGGCAGTCTCTAGCTTCCTTCACCTTTGACCATTCTTTTTTTTGAGTTTCGCAGCATGCGGTGTCAAGTGACGGATCTAGCGGATTCCGTGACCCTTCAGGCATTTGCCCTATTCGCCATGACCCTATCTCGATCATCCACTCTGTCAAACTTGACCAAAATTGGTGTTGCATGCCTTGCCAATCCTCCCTACGATTATGCGAAATTTGAAGCTTTGCAAATGCATAGTGTCACTAAAGAATTTTATGACAACATCGAGAGGCGTTCTCTCCCTCTAACTTTCGGTGATACGGTTATCTTCAGATTTTTTTGCTTTCGATGAACTCCTTGATCTCCATGTGGAGACCTTCTCTAAGTTGCTTTTCGTGGTTTCAATCATAGGTCTTCAAGCTCTTGTTTCATACCCTCAATCTTCAATTCATTTGGTCTGTCAACAAGCCTGATTAGTTCCTGATTTTGAGCCCGCAATTCCGTGTTATGCGTGAGCAAGTCGAAATACGGGTAGCAAGAACATCCACCGTTTGTTGCAAAGCATCCACCGTTTGTTGCAAAGTATTCAATCAATGCTTCATATATGCATCAAAGCAATCAATGAATCACCATCATACTCCATGTTCCCAGGCAGGAGGCCGCTTTGCGGATCGGGTCATACGATTTCGTGACGGCGATGGCGGTCAGCTATAGAGGCGCCAGCAACAAACGGTTGTCCTTTATGCACTCAATATATTTCCACGAGAATGTGGTTCTTTCCAACAATTGAACCCCTCTTTCTTGAAGGCATTCAAATAATCTTATATTATAAAGTTTTAGCGTATGTCTTCAATCAAACCCTAATTTAGATAGTTGAGATGTCGATTGCATTCGAAGGCCGAGATTTATCAGCACAACTTCCCACCATGTGATTGGCCATGCTAGAATCTCTTAAGAGGGAAAGGGAAAATGGCAGAGAAAAGGGGCAAAGTGAGAGGCAAAAAGGCACGGGTAAAAGGGAAAGACGGAGAAGGGAAAAGAAAGGGAAAAGAGCACTGAAAAAAAAAAGGAAAGAAAAAAAATGGGGAAAAAAGGAAGGAAAAAAAGGACACTATGAAAAGGAAAAGGGGGAAAGGTGAGGACAAAATAAGGGAAAAGAAAAGGGCAAGAGAGGAAAAGGAAGAAAAATAGGGCAGGGAAAAAAGGTAAAGGAAAAGGGTGTTCAAGGAAGGGAAAAAGGGGAAGATAAGAATGATGGAGAGAAGGAAAAAGGGCATGGAAAATAGAAAGGGAAGGAAGAAGGAAAAATGAGGCAAAAAAGGGAAAAGGGCATGAGGAAAAGGAAGAGGGAAATGAGAGAGGAAGGAGAAAGTGGTAACGAGAAGAGCAAAAAGGGTGAGGAAAGGAAAAAAAAGAAAGGGAAAAAGAGATGGAAAAGGGAAAAGGGAAAAGGGAAAATTTTAAAAAAAGCAAAAAAGAGAATAGAAAACATGGAATAGGAAAAGAGGAAAAGGAAAAGGGAAGAGGGTGGGAAAAGGAGGAAAAGGGCATGTGAAAAAGGTGGAAAAAATGGAATGGAAAAAGGTGGAACTGGAAGAGGAAAAGGGCATGCAAAAGAGAAAAGGATGAAAAAAGAAGGAAAAGAAAAAGGAAATGGGAGGCGAAAGGGGAAAGGGGAAAGAAAAAGAACACGAGGAATAAGGAGGGAAAATGGAAAAGAGGAAGGGAAAAGGGCAAGGAAAAAAACTAGAAGAGGGAAAGGGTGAGGAAAGGGTAAAAATAAAAGGGAAAAGAGCATAGGGAAAGGAAAAAAAAAAAAAAAAGGGAATATGGACGGGAAAAGGGAAGAGGGTAGGGAAAAGGCGGAAGAAAAGGCAAAAAAAAAAAAAAAAAGGGAATGGAAAAATACATGGGAAAAAGGGGAAAAGGAAAAAAGGAAAGGAAAGGGAAAGAAAAAAAAGAAGGGGAAGGAAAGAGGAAAAGGGCACGGGAAAAAGGGAAAGGGTGGGGAAATGAAAAAAAAGAAGGAAAGGGAAAAAAAAAAAAAAGGGAAAAGGAAAGGGGAAGGAAAGGAAAAAAGGCATGAGAAAAAGGAAGAAGAAAATGGGAAAAAGAGACATGAGATAAAGAAGAAGAGGGTGAGGAGAAGGAAGGAAAAAACAAAAAAAAGGTGGGGAAAAGGGAATTAAAAAGGGCATGAGAAAAGGGAAGGGAAAAGAGAAAAGCAAAAGGAATGGAAAAAGGAAAGGGAAAAAAAGCATGAGAAAAATGGGAAGGGTGGAGAAAGGTGAAAAGTGAAGGAAAAAAAAGCGGTCAAAAGGGGAAAAGGGAAAAGGAAAAAAAAGCGAGAAGGAGAAAAGGAAGGAAAAGAGGAGGGAGAAGAGGGTAAAAAGAAAAAAAAAAAAAAAAAGAGAGAGAAGGAGAAAAGTAAATGTGCGGGAAAAATAAGAAAAGGGAAAAAAGAAAGTGTGTAAGAAAATGAGGAAAAAAGGATATGCAGGATAGAGCAAAGGGAAGGTTATCAAATGCACAAAAACCTCTTATAGCCTAGATATGATGGACTTGGTTAATGAGTCTGAGCTGAATAGGTTTCCATCCACAAATGTTCCCAACATTTGCCCAGCAACGCTGGGCACCATTACTAGTCCAATATAAAAAAGTCTTCTGATATTAAATTTTTCTAAAGCCTTGTTGAAAAAAGTGAAGTGCACAATATATTTATTTTCTTCATTATTCTGGCTTACCAAATGACGTTTTCTGTCATCCCCTTTGATTATAGTCCGGCTCCTGTAGTTTAAGACCTACAGAAATACCCTGTATTAGGCTTTAAAATAAGTTGCATGTATGCAAAGAAGTACAAGATTCATTTTAATAATTAGAGTTAAAATTGAAATTGACGCCAAATGGCCATTGAAATAGAGATATGTATTTATATATCCGCAGATAAACAAAGGATTCTTGCTAAAATTAGCACCTTTGTTATCAAAAATTCAGAAATCTCCACAGATTACTGTGTATCAGGAACACTTTCAACATTATGATCCTGTTCATCCAGAGAGATAATACATGCTGCAGTATCTTTATTACTGTCAGTGGTGTCTTTGCTGAGTGCACCCATGCTATTGCTCTTCATTTTGGGATCCTGTTCAATCCTGGGTGCCAGTTTGGCATTGAGTTTATGGAACTTGGCTTCTTTTTTGTTAACAAAAAGTGCCTTTTGTGCACCCCCAATCCTTTTGTTTGGAGCCTGCATAGAGAGAAAGGTAATAGGTTTTATAGTTTTTTCTGCTATGTCTGCTAACTTGTTGTTGCCATACATAATCTTGAGATTCTTTTCAGGGTTCTCAGCATACGCAATGGTCATATCAATCATAACTTTTCGTACCTCAAGGTAAGCAGCATATGCTATAACAGCAGGCTTTAATTCCTGATTAAGAATTTTGGACAAAGTCACCATTTTCATGATCGGTGTAGAATCAGGCAGAAGTTCTTCCATGTAATAACATGCAGAGTTGCTGAGTGTCAGATTAGGTACCTCTTCACTGCTGATTTCAGAAATGGCAGATTCAGTTTGGTCTTGTATTTCCTGGTTCTGTGTAAAGTCCTCCACCAAGTCTTCATCCGAGAACAGGCAGCCATTATGTTTATCCTTTTCAGATACTTCAGACATACTGGTATTACCTTTTTTGTCATCAAAGGTAAGGGCAATATCATTAGCATTTTCAAGTGCAGTCAGGCCAATCATGAACTTCTTGGCCAGCTCATCTTCAAGACATGTGCGTTCATAAAGCACGTTATTCATGTTATCATAAACATTGATGACAATATCTTTGCATTTGTTGTACTGAAAATTGACCCCTTTCATGAATTGATACACCTTAAACCACCCATTGAATCCAAAGAAAGTAACCGGGGACTTTCTCTTATCAAACAGATTACATTCCTTAAATGTGATAAACGAATGAATATCCTTGCCTTTGATACAACCAAGTATGGTTTGTATAGCTATGTTGGGGCTGTCAATATTGCAGATATGATAGTTGAGTGCAATCAGCTCCTTGATCCAGAAATTGCTCTTATCCTTGATCCAGAAATTGCTCTTATCCACTTCAGTTACATTTCCAAGTTCCTAATAATCATCCACATAATGAGTCAGTACCACAAGTATAAAATCACCTATAATTTAAAGTAATCAGGATTAAGGATATTGGTATAACCAATACACTGGAATCAAAACAAAAAACCTTTAAATCTGTACAAACAGACTTTAATCCATCAAAATCTTTGCAAGAAATTAAGGGATTCAATAAGCAGTCCTTATATTGAATAGGTGATTTCAACACAAGGCCTTAATCTGATTACAAGCTTAATTCAGAAAAAAATAGACTTTCTTATAAAAGAAACTTTTACCTTGAGAATATTCAAGTACTAGGAACGGTGCCCAGCGTTGCTGGGCATAAGTTGACTGAGACCCTGTAAATGATACACAATAGCAATAAGAGAATAACCCGAAAGTACTCCATTGTTAACATATTTTTTTTTTTTTTTTTTTTTTTTTTTTGGAGGCAAGATATTTTGTTTTTTATTAATGAAAGAAATTAAAAATACATATAAAGGACCCCATAGGGTGGATTTTCATGAAGCTCATATAATTTACGTCCACTCTAGAGTGACCTTCCTAAATGGCTAGAGGGGCCTACGGTGTCCTCCAAACCATGTTCCGCCCATGAGCATTTGAAATGCTCATAGAAGCCTTGTAACTGCCCTACCTTGTCAAACTCCTTGTCGTACTTATTGCCGAGCTTCCGGTGGTGGGATAGTGCCATAAGCGAAACCTCGTAATTAAACATTGTATATATTCTTCTAGTGTCGATTTCTTTTTTACCAAGGGCCACCTCGCATCTATGCTTCCACACACACCACAGGGCTACCGAGATGAGGGATTCCTGCACTTTCGAATGATTTCCCACCACAATTTCTGGCCAGCTGAATCTACTTGTTGCAACCCCTATGATATTCGCACACCAATTCCAAAAGGGAGCGATTCGTGGACAGAAGAACATGTGGTTCACGTCCTCCTCAGATGCACAACCCAATGGACATTCCTTTGTCGTCACCATTTTCCTTTTTGTTAATCTACTCAACGTTTCAATTCCATTGTGCCAGGCCAACCATCTAAACACCTGGATCTTCCGACAGCACCATTGATTCCAACATCTTACCAGATGCGGCACAAACTCATTCTGATCGATTCCCATTTCCACAGCTGATTTGAAGTGGTCTCTTTGAAGCATTATCCTGTATACTGTCTTGACACTGTATGTACTGCAGATTTCCCCTCTTTCATTCCTGAGAGACCATTTTTCAGGATCCTTCACTATGCCTGATACCACATCCACATTTGCTCTAATTTGCCCATAGATTTTCTTGTTAGTGCTTCTGCCTCCTACTAGACTTTTCACGGTAGTCCATGCTTTCCAATTGCTAGTCTCCTCTGACCATAAGTCCTTTAGCTTGCAAATTCCTTTCTCCCGCCATATTGCGTACATCTTAGGGTATGCCAGAGCTAGTGGCTTAGTTCCTGGACCACATATACTCAAGTTCCAGAAAATGGAGTGCTCGCCTGCCTCCCATGGTAGATCCTCCAGGACAAACAGCTTTGATATCTGTTGCCATGCTCTTAGAAGGTTTTTCATCATATTGGACAAGCCTTTGCCCAGAACGAATGTGATGTAGGCTGCATTGGGAAGTTCCATGGCTACAGAAGGCTTTCCTTTAGGATGGCATCTTGTCAAATTATACAGAACAAATTGCATTGCTGGAGAGCTATCCCCCTGAAGAGCACGCCATACTTGTTTTGCTGCTAGGGCCTGTGCCTGAACCCATAGATCCTTAAGGCCTAATCCACCATCAGATCTGTTCCTGCAGACTTCTGTCCATGCCAATTTTGACGTTCCATGCCACAGGAACTTCCTTATGATTGTATGCATCTTCTCGTAGACATACTTCGGGCCCAACAGAATAGAAGAGATATAAACATGAGATGCATTGAGCACCGCATTGCAGACCGAGATCCTACCAGCTAAGGAGAGATTCTTGGCTGACCACATGTTAACCTTCTTCCTCAGCTTGTCGATAATAGGATTCCATAGTCCTTTCAAATTGGGGTTAGGACTTAATGGGATGCCAAGTAACTTGCATGCTTCGTTCCTAGAGCATACTTTGATATTGAGAGTATCTAGACTTGCGTCCACTGGTTCATCAAAGGGCCATATTAGTGTAGACTTGTGGAGGTTAAGCTCCACTCCTGTAGCATCCGAGAAGCATCTTATAGTATCCAAAAAATTGGAAATGCTATTGCCTTCATAGTTCACAAATGCAAAGGAGTCATCAGCGAATTGCATTAAAGGGATCTGCCTTGGAGCTTGCCCAGGTAATGTTAGCCCCACAATCTTGCCCTCTGCTTGCTGTTTTGCTATCATACCATTCAGAACATGTGCCACAATCAAGAATAAGTACGGGGCAAGCGGGCAGCCCTGACGTACTCCTCTTCTAAGTGGGAAGCATTTAGAGGGTGCTCCATTTAGAATGATTGATGCACTGGCTGATTCCATCATTCCCATAATCATAGTGGTGGCTCCTGCAGCCAAGCCCATTGCCTCTAAGAAAGCTTTCAATGTGTCCCATCTAATGGTGTCGTATGCCCGTGCGAAATCCAGCTTGAGCAGCACACATTTTTGCTTAGACTCTTTGCACCAATTTAGACCTTCTGCTGCCACCAAATAGTTGTCGTGGATGCATCTATTTGCTAGAAATGCTGATTGCTCCTTCCCTATAATTCTCTCAAGAGCTGGTTTCAGCCTGTTGGCTATCAATTTGGCTAAAACTTTGTAGACAGTGTTGGTTAATGCTATTGGCCTCCATTCCTGAAAGTGCGCAGGTTTGTCCACCTTAGGGATGAGCGCAATGAACCCGGCAGACATGGCTGGGTGCAGGCCTTTGTATACCCAGGCATCCTTGATTGTTTCTACCATATCTTCGCCCAAAACATCCCAAAATTCTAGGTATAGTTCAGGTGGCAGCCCATCCGGACCCGGTGATTTCCCATGTGCCATTGCCTTGAGAGTTTTCCATACCTCCTGAGGAGTGATCCCTTGCATCATGCGCTCATTGTCCTCTTGTGTAAAAAAGTTTTGAATGGAATCGAGACACTCCTTCATAGCTTCTTGATAATTCTGTGGCGCAGGCTTCTTCTCAAAAAGGTCTCTAAATTTGTCCACAAATAATTCTTCTATTTGCCTCAGATCTGTTACTTTGGACCCTCTGCCATCATTTATCTCTGTAATACCATTGGAGTACAGCCTTGCATTGGCCATTTTAAAGAATGTATGGGAATTCTCCTGGTCCATTTCAGCATAGCATCTGGCTTTGGATCTGACAGCGGCTCCTCTTGCCTCTATTTCTTCTATTGCCTTTATTCTAATCTCCAGTTCTTCCTCCTGTTCATGGAGATAAAGATCCAACGGATTGCCAATGAGGGCATGTCTAACCTTGCTTACCTTACTGTAGAGTTCAGCCTTTGATTCCCTAAATGCACGGGCGCGAATTCTGCCCCAATCCTTTATCCATGATTTGATCTCTTTGATTTTCATATTCCATCTAAGCATCCCAGGAAGGTGCGCATTCTGAGGCAACTTGCTAACAAACTCTCTAAACGGCTCACAGAAGTCCTTCTTATTGAGATAACTGGTGTTAAATTTAAATGGAAGATTCTTCTTCTTGTGACTTTGACTTTTTACAGGAAAATGCAATACCTGAGGAATGTGATCGGATTGTGTATACCCTAGATCAGCCTCCACAAAGCACCCATTGAAGAAATCGATTCCTTTGTTGCACACATAAAACCTATCTAGTAGGCAGTACACCCTTTTCTGTCCCTTCTGTTTGTTAGTCCAGGAGTAGCTGCAATTAGCAGGTGGTATTAGAGAGAACCCCACACTGTTGATTAAATCCTCCCATTCCTTTCTTTCTCCTTTAGATATGTTGCGGTGGAGCCCAACTTTCTGATCCCAGCTATCAGTCATGTTAAGGTCTCCACCCAAGACCCAGCTCATTTCTACTTGGGCTTCAATCCAGACTTTTATTTCATTCCAGAGGTTAGCTCTGTCAGCAGGGCAGTTTGATGCATAGATATTGATTGCACCCCATTTCTCGCTGCCCTCAAGAACTACTGCATGCCATCTACCATTAATCCCTACATGCGAGTAACTTACCTCACAATTCTTCCAAAGTGTTGTTATTCCACCTTTAGTTCCATCTGCTTTGGAGCTCAAAGACTTGTACCCATTTCCTATCCAAGAGCCCAGTGATTGAGCCTCAAATTCAGCCAAGCGGTGTTCTTGTATAAACAGCATATCAGTGTTCATTGCCCTTATAGCCGTCAAGATCCTGGACCTCTTCAAAGATCCACGGATGCCCCTTAAATTCCATGATGCTATTCGCATTGGACAGGGGTGACCTCCTTGACCTGCTTCTGCACACTTGTTTGGGAGGAGCTTAGCTCATTGGCTTCTGCTGGCCCTTCCCCAAAATTCTCGTGCTTGCTTCCTGCACTCTCCTCAGAGCTGGGATTTTCCAGCAGTAGTGCCTGTCTTCTTAATTTCCTTCTCCTCCTTTTGGATGCCCTTGACGAGGATGGTAACACTACTTGTAATTCAATTTCCTTATCTGATATGTTGCTGCCATCTTGATTGTGATGAGAATCTTTATCATGGCTTGCCATGAGCTGCCTAGCTTCTTTATCCACCATCTGGCTTATGCTATCGAATGGCTCTTCGTGAATTATCTCTAAAGCTCTTATGCTTGAGGGACAAGGAGCCAGATTTACAGCTCTTGTTGCAGCCATACCAAGCATACTATTCTCTATTCTCACTGCCTCAGATGCAACAGTGATGCTAGGGTGCTCAAGAGTTCTTTCAACTGGGGTCCCCAATCCTGCTTTATCAGCTTCAAGTGCTACTGGCTCCTTACCTTTGTTCCCCATGGATATAGGCTGAGGTGGCAGCAAGGTCATCTCCTCTGTAGCTGGCATCTTGCCTTTGTCCAGCTTGGACTGTGTACAGCCTGACATGGGTATCGGCATGAAGGCATTTGGGTCACCAGAGGACTGACCCATATTCGTTGGAATATTGTTACCAGTCCTTGTCCCACCACCTATTTCCAACGGCCTTCCTATCATTGCCTGGAGTGGTTCAGCATAATATTCTCCATAACCGTGGTTGGCATGCAAGCCACCACTACGTGAAGACTGTCCCACAAAACTTCCCCTGCCACCCTTTTTCTTGCCTACAGTTTGAAAGCCATCCCCATCCAAGGTAACCGTTGCATGTCCTTGTGCTGCTCCTACTGCCCTAGCTGGGCACTGGCTATTGATGTGTAACCTCCTATTGCATAGCTGGCACAGTGGGGGGAGCCCTTCTAATTTGAGCGGGAAGCGTATCCTCTCCTTGTGGAAGCCATTGCAGGTGATGCATTCTGGAATTGGTTTGAGTAGATCAATCAAGAAGCAGGCTCTTGGCACTGCCTCAGGCCTGAATTCAATCGACACAAACTCCCCTACCTTAGAGAATAGCATGGTTAGAGCTGCCTCATTCCAGTATTCACAGCTGAGCCCCCTTAACGGTGCCCAAACAGGGAAGGGAATGGAGGAGGGGCTATCAATGTTGAAATTTGCCTTCCACTTCTGAAGATAAAATTCACCAAACTCACAAGTAATAATCCCTTTTCTCAACAGGATTTCCACCTCTCTAGCATTGTTTATTTCAACTACAAAGAAGGGTTCACCAAGCCACATGATCCGAGGCAATGATGGAGCTCTACAAATTCTCTCCAAAGTCTTCCTTATCATAGCTAGTGAGGGAGATCCTTTAATCACACAACCAATAATGCCAATAGAATCCAGTCTTCTGATCTTGTTAGCTACCACAGACAAATGAAGAGAGATCTCCTGCTCTTCCCCTTCCCCGTTCAAAGGCTCAGTCTCTTCCATTGGGACCACTTCTTTAATGAGCTCTACCACAGTCTTGTTCCCCCAATCTGAGTAAATGCCTTTCATAACATTTTTTCCACTGTTAATATTCCCAGGATCCGCCATCATAGAGTTCCACTTGGACGTTGCCACAGAAGGATGAGCAATGAAGAAGAAAGGAGCCCCTGGGCTGAGGGTCCACAATGCCTGTGAGGTCGAAAAGAAGCCTCTGTTTGTTGCTTCTATAGGTGCTCGTGTTCACCCCTCCAAACGCTGAGAAGAGATGGATAGGAAACTCCCTTTCTTCTATAAAAGGTAGCCAAAGATCCCCAACAGAACCTGATAACCAGCCCCAGAAGGTGTAATCAGCAGTTGAAACAAGTGTGAGATAACTGATATTGTTAACATATTCGATACCATTCTTTACGCTGCTTTTACTCTTTTCTTTTTCCTTTTCCTCGTTTTCACACTTCCCTTTTTTCTTTTCCTTTTTTTTTTTCATTTTCCTTGCATGCTTCCTTTCTTTCTTTCTTTTTTTTCTTCTTTTTTTTCACATCCTTATTTCCCCCTATGTTGCCCTTCCCTTTCCCTTCTTCCCAAACCTTTTCCTGGTGGATTCTTTCCTTTTTTTTCCTCTTTTCCCCACCCTTTCCCTATTTTTCTTTTCTTTTTCCCTTTTTCCATGCTCTTCTTGGCTTCTTTTTTCCCCTTTCTTTCGCCCTTTTTCTGTGCCTTTTTCCCCTTCTCTTTTCCCATTTCGCTATTCCTCTTTTCCCCACCTTTTTTTCGTTCCCTTTTTTCCCTTCTATTTTCCTCCCCTTTTCCCCTCTCTCTATTTTTCCTTTTCCCTTTCCCTTTTCCCATGACATTCTTTCCTTCTCTTTTCTAATTTTCTTGCTCTTTCTTTCCATCGTCCCCTTTTCTCCATGCCTTGTTTCCCTTCCATTTGCATGCTCTTTTCGCTTCCCTTTTACCCTTTGTTCACCCTTTCCTCTTCCCCTTTTCTCGTGCCCTTTCTCCCCTCCCTTTTCCCCTATCCATCTTCCCCTTTTCCTCTTGCTTTTTTTCCCGGGTTCTTTTTTCCACTTTCCCCCTCCCTTTTTATTTTTTCATTTCCCTTTTCCATTTCCAGTTCCCCTTTTTCCCTTCCCTTTTCCTCTTTTTCCCACCCTTTCCCTCTTCCCCTTTTGATGGTGCCCTTTTTCCCTTCATTTTTCCCTTTCGTTTTCTACTCCCTTTCCCAAGCCATTTATTCCTTCCCTTTTTCCTTTTCCCTTTTCCCTTTTTCCCATGCCTTTTTCCTTCCCTTTTTTGCATTCTCTTTTTTTTTTTTTTTTCCTTTTCCTCGTGCCTTTTTGCCCTTCACATTCTCCCTTTCCTTCTCTTTTTTCCTTTCCCCCCTTTTTCCTTTTCCCATGCCTTTCTTTTCCCCACCCTTTTCTACTTCCCTTTTTTGCGGTACCCATTTTTCCTTCCCTTTTCCTCCTTTTCCTCTTCCGCGTCCCTTTTTCTCTTTCCTTTTTATCCTATCATTTCCTTTTTCGATTCCGCTTTCCCTTTCCTCACCCTTTCCCTTTTTTCTCTTTTTCCGTGCCCTTTTCCCCTTTCCTTTTCCGCGTGCCCTTTTTCCCGTTCCTCCTTTTCTTTTCTCTTTTCCCTTTTCCACGTGCCCTTTTCCCCTTTCCTCTCTTTTCTTTTCCCTTTCTCTTTCCTTTATCCATTTCCATTTCCTTTTTACTTTCCATTTCCCCATCATTTTCCTCTTCCCTTTTTTTTCATTGCTTTCGTTTTCCCTTTTCGTCACCTTTTTTCCTCTTCCCCTTTTTCCTTTCCCTCTTCCCTTGCCCTTTTCTTCCTCATATGTTACTTTTCTTTTCTCTTTTCCCATGCTTTCCTTTTTCCCCTTTCATTACCCTTTCCCTCTTCCTTCTTTTTTTTCCTTCTTCTTTTCCTCTTTCCCTTTTCCCCTCCCTTTTCTTTTTTTTCGCTCCCTACCCTTCTTCCTTCCCTTTTTCTCTTTTCCTTCTCCTCTTGTCTTTTTCCCTTCCCTTTTCCCCTTTCCCCTTACCCTTTCCCAATGTCCTCTCTTTCTTCCCACCCCCCCCTTTTTTTTCCTTTCCCTTTTCCATGCCCTTTTCCACCCCTACCCTTTTTTTTTTCACTTTTCCTTCCCTTTCCCTCTTTCCCTTTTTCTCGGTGTCCTTTTTTCCCTTCCCTTTCTCCTTTCTTTTTTTTTTCTTTCTCTTTCCCTTTTTCCCCTGCCCTTTTCTCCTTTCCCTCTTTCCCTTTTGTCCATGCCTTTTTGCCCTTCACTTTTCCTCTTTCCTCCTCCCTTTTCCTTTACCCTTTCCTCTTAAGAGATCAAAGCATGGCCAATCGCGGTGGTGGGAAGTTGTGCAAGAAATCACGGCCTATGGATGCAATCAAATGATCTAAGCCATACAAATTAGGGTTTGCTTCATGACATACTTACGCTATAACATTATAATATAAGAATAATATAAGATGAAATGTACACTTCTAATCCTTTAAAGTAGATAAAATTAAAGATATCAAAGTACAAATGACAAAAAAGTCCTCAAAACTTGTCATATTTCCTCATGAAGAATTTCCTGATCTTTGACAGACTTCCTTATTGTTGAAAAAACAAAGTAGGGAGTATAAGATCCTGTTACCTGCATGTCAACCAATCAATAGTTAGCCTGAGAAGGGTAAAATCAAAAGGACATGCAGGTGTCATAAGATCTTATAGGTTTAATGCCCTTCACCCTACTTGTTTAGTACAAACTTATCATTGGGTAAGGTCACATTCGTATTAAGACAGTAGAAACAATTAAACATTAGATCCTGCTGTTCTACATAAATAGCTAGACATTAAAACTCAAATGAGAGGCCTGTGGTATAACTGTGAACAACAGCTAATCTAAGCCGGCCAACCAAGTACTCATTGCATAACACCAAATAATTTTAAGGCGAGGAATACCTATAAGCATATTCAATAATGTTTAGGTCTAAATCTCTTACTATGCAAATCTCAAAAACATAGTGCAGAGAGCAATGCATGTAAGTCAAATGCAGAGAAAGCAGATAAACTTTACAACTCAATCTGCAATCCTCTTTCCCATCTACAAATTAATGAATGCATGAAGATGAACAAGCTACACCAGCTAGGCCATACTTATTACTAGGTCATTTAAAACTCAGATGAGATGCCTATGATATAGCAGAATCTACATCTTATCAAGCGACCAGCAAGGTTAAAAGGTCAACCATTAAATTCCTAAGGGATCTGATTGCTACACTTAAAGTTATCCAAGCACCCAGTCCCAAGTATGATGAAGCCAGCAAACATGTTTTGTGTTCATGATCCTAACAGAATATTATGCATTGAGTGACCCAAGCAATATGCCTTTTAGGACCCCTGTTCATGCTAACCCCATGGCCATGTAAATCTATTCCAACCCGGACAAACGACCAATAAATCATGGCGGTCATATTAGATTCCTAAGGTTTAAAAATAATATCATACTAACACAAATCATAGATATTAAAATTAATATGCTTCTACACAAGCCTATTCTGTCATAATTTCGAGATCTGCTCATTATTATGTCATTATAACTATTAAAAACACGGGATCCTATTCCTAAGTATGTAGCATACTTGGGCCTAACATATCCCTTTGTAGATCTTATGTCTTAATTAAAGGAATCTCTATATGTAACCATCAGATCATAAATTAATCATAGAAACCTAGTGTTCATTAGATCCTTTCCCTGTATCTTCATTAAACTATGCCAGTAAATATCAAACACAATAATTACTGCAATTATACTAACAAAGATGCGCCCATTATTAGGTGGGCGAAAGAAATATGCATTTATACCCTACATGGCCGGATCTAAGCCTGCTCTAGTAACCATATTATGTCTGATTTCAGCAATACTTTCGTCAAGAACTTGTAAAAGCAGGAGTTAAACCGCTGAAATATACAATAAAACACATGCTAAAACCTCGAAGTTGAAGGTCATTGCGCAGCATTAACTTCTTCCTTCATCAATTTGCTTCATATATCCAAGGACTTCATGCACTGGAGTTGCAGAATCACTGATAATTATTGGGGCAGGTACAATTGTTGAATCCTCTTGGTCATTCTTCCTGCTCTCATTAGCCATTGTATCAGTAGCCCTTTCAGATCCAGAAGTGGTAAGCTTCTTGTGGAAATCAAATAATTTCCTCTTCTTTGCTAGCACTTTTCTTCTCCTGCCTAATCTCTTCCTTGTAGCCATATTGAGGTCTCCTTTCTTCCTCATCGAATTCTAGGCAAAATAGTAAGAACAATAACCTCACGCACGAGGGGTCGCCCCCCTAATGTCGCTCATGAGGTTTTAGATCTGTTTATATGCAATGGATGAAGTACTCACCGAATCGTTCTTAAATTTAAGAACACCAAACTCACCTCTTGCTCCAAATGGCGGCTAATATTGGTTTCAAGTACCTTTCCAGCTGTGCATGGATCTTGACTTGGCCTGAGCCATCCTCAGGCCGTGAGTTCGACATGACTCCTCAGCGTGGTACTTCTTGTTAAGTATTTGTTCCAATCTTAACCCTAAAACGAGCCAATAAACGAAATATCAAAAATTATGGTTAAGGGTCAATAATAGTCCCCAAGGTAAATTATTTTTATGTGTTTATATGTACACCACATCATGACCAAGCCATAACCTAAATCACTTGGGTTGTGTACACAAACATCTAGGCAACAATCCTCATTAATAATAAAAACCTCCCTCCATCCGAAGGTGGGTGGGCCATAAGGCCCGAGCAAACACCCGGTGGTAATTAATGCCCTGAGAAAAATATGTAGCAACAAGGTGAGCTGGACCTTGTTATGCCCAACCCACCTATATTGCCTCTGTTTTCCATAATGTCATCAGCATTGTTGTCATATCATTAACATTATATAATGTTCCTGGGAAGTCATCATTCTTCAAAACCCCAAAAACATTCCTTTCAATGTCTCTTTTTGCAAATCCATTATAGCAAAACGCCATCATTAATTCCAGAATGTCCCTAGCAGCATTTTCAGCACTTGAGTGTGCATAAACATATGGAAGAACTTGGGATATTATCACCTTTGAGGCTTGCCCATATGGTCTACAGCTCCAGGCTTTAATATATTTGCAAGCTTCAAAAGGTAGATTTGTTCTTTTATCATATCTGATGATCTCAAACAATCCCCTATCCCGATCAGGACTTTGATGGTAATATTCAAAAATTGCATTCATATCCAATGGGTGGGCACGCACGGTATTTACCTTATATTTTGTCTCATCCTTAATCCCGAGATGTTCAAGATTGTAGATTGTAAGATGTGCCTGTTTATCCAGAAATTCCTGTACATGGCCACCATTTATGATATTCAAGTCATCTATATATCTGGCAGCATGTTGAAATCTCTGTATTTCTTTTATCTTTCCATTGTGAGCAAGTCGAAGGATAAATCTTAGCTCATACCATGCAAGGTACAAGTTGCACCAAGCAAGGTCGCGACGCAAAACCCCATTGGTATGCCTTTAATTTGCTTCCACACACCTTTACCCATCTGTAAATAACAATGCGAGACAAGCCAGTTGTTCATATCCTTAACTTGCACTCTTGTAACAGGTTCCCAGCTTATATTTTCCTTATCTAAATGTGATCTTACCCATTTGACCACATATTTCCCCTTTTTGTATTTAAACAAAGAACTCAAATAGATGTTTATCATCCCGCATAAAGTCCCATACTAAATTGTAATATCATCCATAATTTCAAGGATACCATCCCCGCCCATAAATTGGTATGTTTTCATAACATTTTGTTATGTCTGGCGAATAGACATCATGGACCTTTTTGGTAGGTTTAGAATCACATCATAAAGGGAATTAACCATCCAACACGCATTGATGGGTTTATTATTCCATAACCTCTGTATTTGGCGTTGGCAATGTGGCGGCACATGTGGCCGATTTCAATATAGTTATTCAAAATATATGAATCGAGCCGCTAACTTCGAGGAAAATCTTGTATCATGTGCATTTGTCAGCCAACGGTATTCACCTTTATGAGCTTTATATGAGGCCATTAGGTATGGCAAATTATCTGCAATTCCTTTATCAGTAGTAATGAAATTGACAATTTCTTTTTTGCATTCAAGTTTAATGTCATCAGCTGATTGTAGGCATTTTTCGAAATCATTACTATCAAGTCTGATCAATGTCATTTCATGTATATGCTTCTGGCAAATAAACGCTGCATTATTTGAAGCTTTGTCAAGACCTGCTACAAAGAGGTTTTCATTTAACCATCGGATATTTTTAATCACCTCCAAGTCATTCCATAAATATCTTTTAGCTGTCATATTACCTATGAACTCCACAATCTCCATGTGGGCATATTGTGTAAGCACCTGTATGGTATTGGATATATCTTCTTCAAGTAAATCTAGCAACTCAAACTTATGTACATTGAAGAACTGTCTACAGGCAGCAGTAAACTCTGTCATAAATTGGTTGATATTGAAAGAATGGTTTGGGATATGATTAAGCCCATTAGCAAAGGCTTTTCTCAGTTTTGTACAATGGATGATATCAAGATCAATGGTGCGTATATGTCCTATCTTAGGATCAATGAATCTTTTCAAATTGGGATTGCTGCAAGGACACTTAATTTTCCTCTGCTCTGCGAAGATTGGGTATGGCTTATATACTTTGTCCTTTATGCACTCAATATATTTCCACGAGAATGTGGTTCTTTCCAACAATTGAACCCCTCTTTCTTGAAGGCATTCAAATAATCCAATATAAAAAAGTCTTCTGATATTAAATTTTTCTAAAGCCTTGTTGAAAAAAGTGAAGTGCACAATATATTTATTTTCTTCATTATTCTGGCTTACCAAATGACGTTTTCTGTCATCCCCTTTGATTATAGTCCGGCTCCTGTAGTTTAAGACCTACAGAAATACTATGTATTAGGCTTTAAAATAAGTTGCATGTATGCAAAGAAGTACAAGATTCATTTTTATAATTAGAGTTAAAATTGAAATTGACGCCAAATGGCCATTGAAATAGAGATATGTATTTATATATCCGCAGATAAACAAAGGATTCTTGCTAAAATTAGCACCTTTGTTACCAAAAATTCAGAAATCTCCACTGATTACTGTGTATCAGGAACACTTTCAACATTATGATCCTGTTCATCCAGAGAGATAATACATGCTGCAGTATCTTTATTACTGTCAGTGGTGTCTTTGCTGAGTGCACACATGCTATTGCTCTTCATTTTGGGATCCTGTTCAACCCTGGGTGCCAGTTTGGCATTGACTTTATAGAACTTGGCTTCTTTTTTGTTAACAAAAAGTGCCTTTTGTGCACCACCAATCCTTTTGTTTGGAGCCTGCATAGAGAGAAAGGTAATAGGTTTTATAGTTTTTTCTGCTATGTCTGCTAACTTGTTGTTGCCATACAAAATCTTGAGATTCTTTTCAGGGTTCTCAGCATACGCAATGGTCATATCAATCATAACTTTTCGTACCTCAAGGTAAGCAGCATATGCTATAACAGCAGGCTTTAATTCCTGATTAAGAATTTTGGACAAAGTCACCATTTTCATGATCGGTGTAGAATCAGGCAGAAGTTCTTCCATGTGATTGATCATGTACCACAAGCCATGGTCTAACCAAATTATACCACAGCTGCATTCATCTTTTCTTTTGGGGAACTTGTTTTTGTCACATTTACACTTGAAATAGGGATAATGAGTTCTGAAAATACGCTTGAGGTAAAAATCGTCCCTGTCCATATTTGGAAAGGCCATATGGCCTTTTTGTCCCAGCTGGATGTTGGTGTTTCTGATACAAGTAAGCCCAAAAAAATCCATTTTGAATGGTAAGTCAACATCAAGCTTATTAAACACTTTGTCCAGCCTAGAAGCAGCAATTTTAGCATCTTTTATTTCATCTTTGCTAACACCAGCCAGTGCCATAATGGTATCCAAACTCAGTGGAGCAATGGCCCCGAAATTCTGGCTTTCCCAGATTGCATACGAATATACAGCAGAATATGCTTCAACGGACTGTTCAATAATAATAGGAAAACATGCAGAGTTGCTGAGTGTCAGATTAGGTACCTCTTCACTGCTGATTTCAGAAATGGCAGATTCAGTTTGGTCTTGTATTTCCTGGTTCTGTGTAAAGTCCTCCACCAAGTCTTCATCCGAGAACAGGCAGCCATTATGTTTATCCTTTTCAGATACTTCAGACATACTGGTATTACCTTTTTTGTCATCAAAGGTAAGGGCAATATCATTAGCATTTTCCAGTGCAGTCAGGCCAATCATGAACTTCTTGGCCAGCTCATCTTCAAGACATGTGCGTTCATAAAGCACGTTATTCATGTTATCATAAACATTGATGACAATATCTTTGCATTTGTTGTACTGAAAATTGACCCCTTTCATGAATTGATACACCTTAAACCACCCATTGAATCCAAAGAAAGTAACCGGGGACTTTCTCTTATCAAACAGATTACATTCCTTAAATGTGATAAACGAATGAATATCCTTGCCTTTGATACAACCAAGTATGGTTTGTACAGCTATGTTGGGGCTGTCAATATTGCAGATATGATAGTTGAGTGCAATCAGCTCCTTGATCCAGAAATTGCTCTTATCCACATCAGTTACATTTCCATGTTCCTAATAATCATCCACATAATGAGTCAGTACCACAAGTATAAAATCACCTATAATTTAAAGTAATCAGGATTAAGGATATTGGTATAACCAATACACTGGAATCAAAACAAAAAACCTTTAAATCTGTACAAACAGACTTTAATCCATCAAAATCTTTGCAAGAAATTAAGGGATTCAATAAGCAGTCCTTATATTGAATAGGTGATTTCAACACAAGGCCTTAATCTGATTACAAGCTTAATTCAGAAAAAAATAGACTTTCTTATAAAAGAAACTTTTACCTTGAGAATATTCAAGTACTAGGAATGGTGCCTAGCGTTGCTGGGCATAAGTTGACTGAGACCCTGTAAATGATACACAATAGCAATAAGAGAATAACCCGAAAGTACTCCATTGTTAACATATTCGATACCATTCTTTACGCTGCTTTTACTCTTTTCTTTTTCCTTTTCCTCGTTTTCACACTTCCCTTTTTTCTTTTCCTTTTTTTTTTTTCATTTTCCTTGCATGCTTCCTTTCTTTCTTTCTTTTTTTTCTTCTTTTTTTTCACATCCTTATTTCCCCCCATGTTGCCCTTCCCTTTCCCTTCTTCCCAAACCTTTTCCTGGTGGATTCTTTCCTTTTTTTTCCTCTTTTCCCCACCCTTTCCCTCTTTTTCTTTTCTTTTTCCCTTTTTCCATGCTCTTCTTGGCTTCTTTTTTCCCCTTTCTTTTCGCCTTTTTTTTGATGCCTTTTCCCCTTCTCTTTTCCCATTTCGCTATTCCTCTTTTCCCCACCTTTTTTTCGTTCCCTTTTTTCCCTTCTATTTTCCTCCTTTCCCCACCCTTTCCTTCCCCTTTTCCCCTCTCTATTTTTCCTTTTCCCTTTCCCTTTTCCCATGACATTTTTTCCTTCTCTTTTCTAATTTTCTTGCTCTTTCTTTCCATCGTCCCCTTTTCTCCATGCCTTGTTTCCCTTCCATTTGCATGCTCTTTTCGCTTCCCTTTTACCCTTTGTTCACCCTTTCCTCTTCCCCTTTTCTCGTGCCCTTTCTCCCCTCCCTTTTCCCCTATCCATCTTCCCCTTTTCCTCTTGCTTTTTTTCCCGGGTTCTTTTTTCCACTTTCCCCCTCCCTTTTTATTTTTTCATTTCCCTTTTCCATTTCCAGTTCCCCTTTTTCCCTTCCCTTTTCCTCTTTTTCCCACCCTTTCCCTCTTCCCCTTTTGATGGTGCCCTTTTTCCCTTCATTTTTCCCTTTCGTTTTCTACTCCCTTTCCCAAGCCATTTATTCCTTCCCTTTTTCCTTTTCCCTTTTCCCTTTTTCCCATGCCTTTTTCCTTCCCTTTTTTGCATTCTCTTTTTTTTTTTTTTTCCTTTTCCTCGTGCCTTTTTGCCCTTCACATTCTCCCTTTCCTTCTCTTTTTTCCTTTCCCCCCTTTTTCCTTTTCCCATGCCTTTCTTTTTCCCCACCCTTTTCTACTTCCCTTTTTGCCGGTACCCATTTTCCTTCCCTTTTCCTCCTTTTCCTCTTCCCGCGTCCCTTTTTCTCTTTCCTTTTATCCTATCATTTCCTTTTCGATTCCGCTTTCCCTTTCCTCACCCTTTCCCTTTTTCTCTTTTTCCTGTGCCCTTTTCCCCTTTCCTTTTCAGCGTGCCCTTTTTCTCGTTCCTCCTTTTTCTTTTCTCTTTCCCTTTTCCATGTGCCCTTTTCCCCTTTCCTATCTTTTCTTTTCCCTTTCTCTTTCCTTTATCCCATTCCCATTTCCTTTTTACTTTCCCATTTCCCCATCATTTTCCTCTTTCCCCTTTTTTTTTTGCTTTTCGTTTTCCCTTTTTCATTTTTTTCCCCTTTTTCCCTTTCCCTCTTCCCTTTGCCCTTTTCTTCCTCATATGTTACTTTCCTTTTCTCTTTTCCCATGCTTTTTTTTTCCCCTTTCATTACCCTTTCCCTCTTCCTTCTTTTTTTTCCTTCTTCTTTTCCTCTTTCCCTTTTCCCCCCCTTTTTTTCTTTTTTCGCTCCCTACCCTTCTTCCTTCCTTTTTTCTCTTTTCCTTTCCCTTTTGTCTTTTTTCCTTCCCTTTTCCCCTTTCCCCTTACCCTTTCCCAATGTCCTCTTTTCTTCCCACACCCCCCGCCTTTTTTTCCTTTCCCTTTTCCCATGCCCTTTTTCCACCCATACCCTCCTTTTTTCACTTTTCCTTCCCTTTCCCTCTTTCCCTTTTCTCGGTGTCCTTTTTCCCTTCCCTTTCTCCCTTTCTTTTTTTTTCTTTCTCTTCCTTTTTCCCCTCCCTTTTCTCCTTTCCCTCTTTCCCTTTTTGTCCATGCCTTTTTGCCCTTAGTTTTTTCCTCTTTCCTCCTCCATTTTTTTTTTTTACCCTTTCCTCTTAAGAGATCAAAGCGTCATCGCATGATTGGTGGGAAGTTGTGCAAGAAATCGGCCCTATGGATGCAATCAAATGATCTAAGCCATACAAATTAGGGTTTGCTTCATGACATACTTACGCTTATAACATCTTATCTTATATTATAAAGTTTTTTCCTAATATGTCTTCAATCAAACCCTAATTTCTTCCTTGAGATCGTCATAATTTTGATTCAAGGCCGAATTTATAACACAACTTCCCACCAATCCATTGGCCAAATTTTTGGGGAACTGTTTTAAGAGGAAAGGGAAATTCTGAGAAAAGGGCAAAGTGAGAGGCAAAAGGCACGGGTAAAAGGGAAAGACCGAGAAGGGAAAGCAAAGGAAAAGAGCATATAAAAAGGAAAGAAAAAAAATGGAGAAAAAGGAAGGAAAAAGGACACTATGAAAAGGAAAAGGGGAAAGGGTGAGGACAAAATAAGGGAAAAGAAAAGGGCAAGAGAGGAAAAGGAAGAAAATAGGGCAATGGAAAAAGGTAAAGACGGAAATTGACGGAAGGGAAAAAGGGGAAGATAAGAATGATGGAGAGAAGAAAAAGGGCATGGAAAAATAGAAAGGGAAGGAAGAAGGAAAAATGAGGCAAAAGGGGAAAAGGGCATGAGGAAAAGGAAGAGGGAAATGAGAGAGGAAGGAGAAAGTGGCACGAGAAGAGGAAAAGGGTGAGGAAAGGAAAAAAGAAAGGGAAAAAGAGATGGAAAAAGGGAAAAGGAAAAGGAAAAAACTTCTAAAACGAGAACAGAAAACATGGAATAGGAAAAGAGGAAAAGGGAAAAGGGGAAGAGGGTGGGAAAAAGGAAAAAGGGCATGAAAAGGTGAAAAAAAAATGGAATAAAAAGGTGGAAAGGAAAGAGGAAAAAGGGCATGCAAAAAGAGAAAAGGATGAAAAAAAAAAGGAAAAGGAAAAAGGAAATGGGAGGCAAAGGGGAAAGGGGAAAAAAAAGAACCCGAGGAATAAGGAGGGAAAATGGAAAAGAGGAAGGGAAAAAGGGCAACAAAAAAACTAGAAGAGGGAAAGGGTGAGGAAAGGGTAAAAATAAAGGAAAAGAGCATATTGGGAAAGGAAAAAAAAAAAAAAAAGGGGAATATGGACGGGGAAAAGGGGAAGAGGGTAAAAGGTTTGAAGAAAAGGCAAAAAAAAGTGGAAAAAGGAATGGAAAATACATGGGAAAGGGAAAAGGAAAAAGGAAAGGGAAAAGGGAAAGAGAAAAAGAAGGGGGAAGGAAAGAGGAAAAGGGCACGGGAAAAAAGGGAAAGGGTGGGGAAATGATGAAAAACCACCCTAAAAAAAGAAAAAGGGAGGCCCAAAGGGGGAAGGAAAGGAAAAAAGGCATGAGAAAAAAGGAAGAAGAAAATGGGAAAAAAAGAGACATGAGATAAAGAAGAAGAGGGTGAGGGGAGAGGAAGAAAAAAAAAAAAAAGGTGGGGAAAAAGGAAAAAGAAAAAGGGCATGAGAAAAGGGAAGGAAAAGAGAAAAAGCAAAAGGAATGGAAAAAGGGGGAAAAAAGAGCATGAGAAAATGGGAAGGGTGGAGAAAGGTGAAAAGTGAAGGAAAAATTTATTACAAAAAAGGGAAAGGAAAAGGAAAAACGAGAAGGAGAAAAGGAAGGAAAAGAGGAGGGAGAAGAGGGTAAAAAGAAAAGAAAAAAAAAAAAGAGAGAGAAGGAGAAAAGTAAATTGTGAAAAATAAGAAAAGGGAAAAAAAGAAAGTGTGTAAGAAAATGGATAGAGCAAAGGGAAGGTTATCAAATGCACAAAACCTCTTATAGCCTAGATATGATGGACTTGGTTAATGAGTCCGAGCTGAATAGGTTTCCATCCACAAATGTTCCCAACATTTTTCAAAGAACATGGGCACCATTACTATCTTATATTATAATGTTATGTTGTAATTCTCGGATTTGGATCAAAAACCCTAATGGATGGTGATTGTGCTTTCCATCTACTTTCAGAGATGGACGGTCCGTAACCCCGCCTTAGGGAAACGGCCACAGAAAAAATACAAGAACGAAAGAAAAAACTTTTGTTAGGGTTTAGGTCGGAGCTATACATCGGCGATGGCGGCAGAGATAACAACTTTAAGTAGAAGGAAACATGTGTGGGGCAGAATGGAAGGTGGATCTATGGGGAGGCACCTCTGGCAGATGCAACAGAAGGACCTCAACTCGAGGCATTGAAGCGCCAAGTATAGCAATAACCATGGCTTTTTCTCACGTACCATCCAAAAGCTTGCCCATTTCCAAAACATCACAGATATGCATGGTATGGTAGGGTTGGGAATAGCTAATGAATGACCCCGATCAAAAGCTCAAGGGAGTCAGGTAATTCCGCCCAACTTTCCCCTCGATCGAGACGAAAGCAACCGGATGCAAAGAATCGCTTCGATTACCTGTGTTAGTTCCGACCCCGCAAGCATCCCTTGCAATTTCACCGCAGTAAGTTATAACAAAACCCGATTTCGATTATACCCGTTGGAGTTTTTTGCTTAGATGGTCCAGATGACTTGCAAAGACTGGCTTTCTCCAAGTCGGCCTCCTAGAGTCCCAAGAACAAGTCCCGGATCATTTGGAGCTAATTTAAAGCTTCCAATTGGCCGCCATCCATGAACGCCGCCATCTCCAAAGAATCGCTATTTAACTAATTCCGCACCATTCTTATAGTCTTAGGACAGTCCGTAGCTCGAATATCATCACAAGTTATAGAAAATGTATAATGCAAGAAAGCCCTCAAAGCCCCGACATGGTCGGGAGCATCGAAAAGCAACTTTACATTTGATCATGTTGCCTGTAGAACTATTCAACAGAAATACCATGCTTGATCCCAATTTGTTGTTTGCCTCTTCAACCAGCTTGAAAGAAGATGCAAGGAAAGGGGTCTATTTGGAAGACCTAATGGAGGGGGAAGTTGGATGTCTTCGTATGCTCTTGATTATTATTGCCGTTGGTAAGGATTTCCTTTATTCCCATACATTCTCAGACCATTAATCATTCTTCTTCTTGCAAAATAGGGTGCAGGTTGGATAGGTGTTTTATTGCATATGAACGAGGCTACACATACTGCTATAGCTACACACATAATGAAGCGAGCAATCCTTATGTCGAAAGCGTAAGACGTAAGGAATTATCTAAAATTATTTGAGGGTCCGAATGAGATAATGGACAAAGACGTGTTGAAACATATACAACCGCTAATTGTTCAGTATTCAATGCGTGATAATTTGATGTAGTTGCTAGCAAGCTTGGCAACCGTTCATGGCCCGCGGCGGAAGTACTATATGCAGATCCGTAAATATACACATGCAAAAGGCAAGATATGCTCCTTTTTCATCCATCCGCCGCAACTCAAGTGGTTTGTCACTTTATGCAGATTTAAATGGTCCATGGCTTTTCAAATTTGGTCTCATTGCTTTTAAATGTTTCAGCCTTTATCCAATGGTCGCAGCCTTCCTAGCAATCTACAAGATCGCTTTTAGCACATTTTCATCTTGCACCTATAGATCTACACCCGTGAAAGCAAACTTTTAATGCTTTGGTAAGCCAACGCTTCTATCCTACACTTTTGATTGTCTATATTCTAATTCCTTTTTTATGCAGCTTTGCATATATATCCGAAGTGAGATCATGGATTAATGTCGCGACAATGTCGCGACAGATATATCCGAAATGCATGGCTCACGCAAAAAAGCAACCGCCATAGAACCGATGTAATGATCGCATTTTTTCGCTTTGGGATTTTCACGTAGGTGGCTATGCGTAAGGATGGCGTAAAATAGAGATTCTATGCCTCAATTTCATTTCCAAATACCGCTAAATGACACCGCTGGTGCTTCCCTTGCACCAAGCATCGTTCCGGCCATGATCCCGAATACTCCCTTCCGATGCATTACCTTCAGGAATTTGTTATTGGAAACAACTCATTCCAACGAGTCCATGGTGGAACATGTTGACAATTCCTTGAAAAGTATCCTTCCGTTAATCGCCTCTTCTCATTTATACATAAAATCTATCGAGCCATTTGTTGTTCCAGAAGATGTGAAGAGGTATAGTTAACTGTTTTATTATTTGAACATTCAAGTTCGTATCATACTCTTTTTATCCGGACTAACCATTTAATGTTCATTGCAGCCACCGAAAGTAAGCATACTTTTGCACCGGTGCAAAGACCGGAATGAAAAAAGGAATGCCAAGTTTGAAAGATATGCTAAAAAAATACCCTCCGATCGCTCCAGATGGTCGGGAAAAGGCTTTGCCGGGATGTAAACTAACCGTGAATGCCGACATATCTCATCTTAAGTGTTTAGATTTTCTTCAACAATTTCGAAAGAGCACTTTACGCATTACATATACATCAAAGATACTAGGTGATGCTACAAGTAACACAAGTGGGCCTGAATTGCCTTGCAAACGTTTACCGGTTTTCCTGGTCAAACATGACACTCCTGAAAGTTTCCAGAAGAAAAACCCGAAGAAAAACCCAAGAGAACGTAATTTGCATTTTGGAGTTTGAGAACATGCTGGGTGCTATTGCTAATGGTCTTGCGCCTCACAGTGGTCTAATTCCATATGTGGCAACATTCTTTGTGGTGCAATGTGCATCTCAGTCCCTTATATATATACAACTAGGCTTGGTTTTCTAAAATTCTATAAAATAAAATAGGAGATTGTTGAATAGGACCACAAGAAGAATTGCACCACACCTCTTGAATCATAATTGGAGTCATAATTGAACAAGGACAAAATTGACATTCATTTCAAATTATGATGAGACCATTGCATGAATATAAGATTTAAAGAAATCCCTATTGTCTTCAATCCAGTCATTATGCTAATATAAGTGCACAAGTTCTAAGTCATGTCAACATGTCAACCCTTAATATGTCTCAACCCAGTCGCAATGCTAACACAAGTGTAAAACATAACATTGTGCTGAGTCAATAAGTGGGAGATAAGTGCCGGAGAAAAACGCTGGCCTCTTACAAGATAAAGGACTCAACAATATGGAAGTTCATTGACATGTAGTATAGAGCAAAATGCCAGTTGCAAAATATTGAGGCCGTTAACAAGTCCATCATTAACATGTTTCCAACTTTGCCTAAGTAAACAAGGGTAGAAAAATTCAGACCATAATATCTAAATGTAAGGTCTATCATTAACATGTTTCCAACTTTGCCTAGGTAAACAAGGGTAGAACAATTTGAACCATAATATCGAAATGTAAGGTGGCGCTACATTTTGCACCTCAATAATAGCAACACTACAATATTGACATCATTAGTGTTAAACTTCATAACGATCCCACCATATTCACATATATCATATTTCAACATTAGTGTTTCACCATATGATCTTTATATATACCAAGGATGATGACTCCAATGCATCATTTACAATGTGCCACCTTTATGCCCAGCCTTACAAAGAGCTACACACTTAAGTTCAAATTAATACTTAACGCACTCATACGTGCTATGAACAGGCACCACTCAAATCTCAAAAATATAAGATGCAACACTATCTAGCATGAAGGAGCTAGGTTTCTTTTAAAATGTTGTTAAAGCTTTAGAAAGTTTTTGTTATAATAAAAAGTTACAAAAGTTGAATTATTACTGCATGCTTTCCTCATTGCGGCCAAAATATTTACAGGTTGAACTTATGCCCAGCAACGCTGGGCACCATTACTAGTTATAATATAAGATGAAATGTACACTTCTAATCCTTTAAAGTAGATAAAATTAAAGATATCAAAGTACAAATGACAAAAAAGTCCTCAAAACTTGTCATATTTCCTCATGAAGAATTTCCTGATCTTTGACAGACTTCCTTATTGTTGAAAAAACAAAGTAGGGAGTATAAGATCCTGTTACCTGCATGTCAACCAATCAATAGTTAGCCTGAGAAGGGTAAAATCAAAAGGACATGCAGGTGTCATAAGATCTTATAGGTTTAATGCCCTTCACCCTACTTGTTTAGTACAAACTTATCATTGGGTAAGGTCACATTCGTATTAAGACAGTAGAAACAATTAAACATTAGATCCTGCTGTCCTACATAAATAGCTAGACATTAAAACTCAAATGAGAGGCCTGTGGTATAGCTGCGGAACAACAGCCTAATCTAACCGCCAGCTAAGTACTCATTGCATAACACCAAATAATTTTTAAGGCGAATACCTATAAGCATATTCAATAATGTTTAGGTCTAAATCTCTTACTATGCAAATCTCAAAAACATAGTGTAGAGCAATGCATGTAAGTCAAATGCAGAGAAATGATGGATAAACTTTTACAACTCAATCATGCAATCCTCTTTCCCATCTACAAATTAATGAATGCATGAAGATGAACAAGCTACACCAGCTAGGCCAAACTTATTACTAGGTCATTTAAAACTCGATGAGATGCCTATGGTATAAGCGTAATCTACATCTTATTTTTCACCGACCAAGAAGGTTAAAAGGTCAACCATTAAATTCCTAAGGGATCCGATTGCTACACTTAAAGTTATCCAAGCATGAGGGTCCCAAGTATGATGAAGCCAAGAAACATGCTTTGTGTTCATGATCCTAATGAATATTATGCATTGAGTGACCCAAGCAATATGCCTTTTAGGACCCCCGCTCATGCTAACCCCATGGCCATGTAAATCTATTCCAAAAGGACAACAACCAATAAATCATGGCTATTATTAGATTCCTAAGGTTTCGTAAAAATAATATCATACTAACACAAATCATAGATATTAAAATTAATATGCTTCTACACAAGCCTATTCTGTCATATAATTTAGCAGACCTGCTCATTATTATGTCATTATAACTATTAAAACAGTGGGGATCCTATTCCTAAGTGGGCCTAACATATCCCTTGTAGATCTTATGTCTTAATTAAAGGAATCTCTATATGTAACCTTCAGATCATAAATTAATCATAGAAACCTAGTGTTCATTAGATCCTTTCCCCTCGTATCTTCATTAAACTATGCATGTAAATATCAAACACAATAATTAATCGCAATTATACTAACAAAGATGATGTCCATTATTAGGTGGGCGTAAAGAAATATGCATTTATACCCTACATGCGGATCGATCTAAGCTCTAGAAACCATATTATGTCCGATTTCAGCAATACTTTTCGTCAAGAACTTGTAAAAAGAGTTAAACCGCTGAAATATACAATAAAACACATGCTAAAACTCGAGTTGAAGGTCCGCAGCATTAACTCTTCCTTCATCAATTTGCTTCATATATCCAAGGACTTCATGCACGGAGTTGCGTAATCACCGATAATTATTTGGGCAGGTACAATTGTTGAATCCTCTTGGTCATTCTTCCCGCTCTCATTAGCCATTGTATCAAGAAGCCCTTTGGATCCGTAAGTGGTAAGCTTCTTGTGGAAATCAAATAATTTCCCAATTCGCTAGCACTTTTCTTCTCCTGGCCTAATCTCTTCCTTTGTAGCCATATTGAGGTCTCTTTCTTCCTTCATCACCGCAATGCAAAATAGTAAGAACAATAACCCAATGCACGGGTTTTTTCCCCCCTAATGTTTCATCATGAGGTTTTAGATTTGTTTTATATGCAATGGATGAAGTACTATGATTGTTCTTAAATTTAAGAACACCAAACTCCTCTTGCTCAAGAAAATGGCTAATATTGGTTTCAAGTACCTTTCCAAGCCATGGATCTTGACTTTGCCCCGATGCCATCAAAAGAGGCCGTGAAAATCTTTTTTGTTGTAATCATTGCTTGGGATAGCTCCGGCTTGGGAGATCGCCGACCAAGATCTGAAGGTCGTGTTTGATCCATGCCCATTGTTAATTTTGCATGGGAATAGGGAGTCGATTTGTTATCGGAGGGTAATAGGTTGTCGATTTCCAAGCGTAGGAGAATGCATGAGGTGGGAAACCAAGCAATGATGACCTTACTCTCCCTACAAAAAATGGATAACATGCACAAATATCCTCAGGCTTTTTTCTAGCCCCTTTCTATTTTCAGCAATGACAAATAAGTTAGCCATGTCTATTTTGAAAGTCGCTTGGTATTACCGTAACAAGAAAATCCTTGTATGTTACTCACAATAGAAACCCTTGTATGTTATATAAATTTCAAACTATTAAGTTGCTTGAAAATCTATAAGTTGCAATTAATTTACTACACCATTGCGGGGATAGCTCAGTTGGGAGAGCGTCAGACTGAAGATCTGAAGGTCACGTGTTCGATCCACGCTCATCGAAATGCCTTGATGTTTGGCATGCGCATTGTAATAGGGAGTCGTCGACGACGTGTTATCGGAGGGTAACAGGTCGTCGATGTTCAAGCGTGGGAGAATGCATGAGATGGGAAACCAAGCAATGATGACCTTCCTCTCCCTACAAAAAATGGATAACATGCACAAATGTCGTCAGGCTTTTTTCAAGCCCCTTTCTATTTTCAGCAGTGATGTTGTAACAAAAGAGAGATACGATGATTGACAAATAAGTTAGCCATGTCTATTTTGAAAGACGCTTGGTATTACCATAACAAGAATACCCGTGTATGTTAATCACAATAGAAACCCTTGTATGTTATATAAATTTCAAACTATTAAGTTGCTTGAAAATCTATAAGTTGCAATTACTTTACTACACCATTGCGGGGATAGCTCAGTTGGGAGAGCCGCCGATCAAGATCCTGAAGGTCGCGGTTCGATCCACGCTCACCGCAATGCCTCGATGTTTGGCATGCCCATTGTAATAGGGAGTCGTCGACGACGTGTTATCGGAGGGTAACAGGTCGTCGATGTTCAAGCATGGGAGAATGCATGAGGTGGGAAACCAAGCAATGATGACCTTCCTCTCCCTACGAAAAATGGATAACATGCACAAATGTCGTCAGGCTTTTTTCAAGCCCCTTTCTATTTTCAGCAGTGATGTTGTAACAAAAGAGAGATACGATGATTGACAAATAAGTTAGCCATGTCTATTTTGAAAGACGCTTGGTATTACCATAACAAGAATACCCTTGTATGTTAATCACAATAGAAACCCTTGTATGTTCTATAAGTTGCAATTAATTTACTACACCATTGCGGGATAGCTCGGGCTTGGGGAGAGCCGCCGACCGAAGATCCGAAGGTCGCGGTTCGATCCACGCCACCGCAATGCCTCGATGTTTGGCATGCCCATTGTAATAGGGAGTCGTCGACGACGTGTTATCGGAGGGTAACAGGTCGTCGATGTTCAAGCGTGGGAGAATGCATGAGGTGGGAAACCAAGCAATGATGACCTTCCTCTCCCTACAAAAAATGGATAACATGCACAAATGTCGTCAGGCTTTTTTCAAGCCCCTTTCTATTTTCAGCAGTGATGTTGTAACAAAAGAGAGATACGATGATTGACAAATAAGTTAGCCATGTCTATTTTGAAAGACGCTTGGTATTACCATAACAAGAATACCCGTATATGTTAATCACAATAGAAACCCTTGTATGTTCTATAAGTTGCAATTAATTTACTACACCATTGCGGGAGTATCTCAGTTGGGAGAGCGTCAGACTGAAGATCTGAAGGTCGCGTGTTCGATCCACGCTCACCGCAATGCCTCGATGTTTGGCATGCCCATTGTAATAGGGGAGTCGACGACGCGGTTATCTGGGAGGGTAATAGGTCGTCGATGTTCAAGCGTGGGAGAATGCATGAGGTGGGAAACCAAGCAATGATGACCTTCCTCTCCCTACAAAAAATGGATAACATGCACAAATGTCGTCAGGCTTTTTTCAAGCCCCTTTCTATTTTCAGCAGTGATGTTGTAACAAAAAAGATACGATGATTGACAAATAAGTTAGCCATGTCTATTTTGAAAGACGCTTGGTATTACCATAATAAGAATACCCTTGTATGTTAATCACAATAGAAACCCTTGTATGTTATATAAATTTCAAACTGTTAAATTGTTTGAAAATCTATAAGTTGCAATTAATTTACTACACCATTGCGGGATAGCTCAGCTTGGGGAGAGCCGCCGACCAAGATCTGAAGGTCGCGTGTTCGTTCCACGCTCACCGCAATGCCTCGATGTTTGGCATGCCCATTGTAATAGGGAGTCATCGACGACGTGTTATCGGAGGGTAACAGGTCGTCGATGTTCAAGCGTGGGAGAATGCATGAGGTGGGAAAACAAGCAATGATGACCTTCCTCTCCCTACAAAAATGGATAACATGCACAAATGTCGCCGCTTTTTTTCAAGCCCCTTTCTATTTTCAGCAGTTGATGTTGTAACAAAAGAGAGATAATGATGATTGACAAATAAGTTAGCCATGTCTATTTTGAAAGACGCTTGGTATTACCATAACAAGAATACCCTTGTATGTTAATCACAATAGAAACCCTTGTATGTTATATAAATTTCAAACTATTAAGTTGTTTGAAAATCTATAAGTTGCAATTAATTTACTACACCATTGCGGGATAGCTCGCTTGGGGAGAGCCGACCGATCAAGAAGGTCGCGGTTCGATCCACGCCACCGCAATGCCTCGATGTTTGGCATGCCCATTGTAATAGGGAGTCGCCGACGACATGTGTTATCTGGAGGGTAACAGGTCGCCGATGTTCAAGCATGGGAGAATGCATGAGGTGGGAAACCAAGCAATGATGACCTTCCTCTCCCTACAAAAATGGATAACATGCACAAAATGTCGCTTTTTTTTTTTCAAGCCCCTTTCTATTTTCAGCAGTTGATGTTGTAACAAAAGAGAGATAATGATGATTGACAAATAAGTTAGCCATGTCTATTTTGAAAGACGCTTATATTACCATAACAAGAATACCCTTTGTATGTTAATCACAATAGAAACCCTTGTATGTTATATAAATTTCAAACTATTAAGTTGCTTGAAAATCTATAAGTTGCAATTAATTTACTACACCATTGCGGGATAGCTCAGCTTGGGAGAGCGCCGACCAAGATCAAGGAAGTCGCGGTGTTCGATCCACGCCACCGCAATGTTCTCGATTTTTGGCATGCCCATTGTAATAGGGAGTCGCCGACGACGGTTATCTGAGGGTAATAGGTCGTCGATGTTCAAAAATGTGGGAGAATGCATGAGGTGGGAAACCAAGCAATGATGACCTTCCTCTCCCTACAAAAAAAATGGATAACATGCACAAATGTCCTCGCTTTTTTCAAGCCCCTTTCTATTTTCAGCAGTTGATGTTGTAACAAAAGAGAGATAATGATGATTGACAAATAAGTTAGCCATGTCTATTTTGAAAGACGCTTTTTGGTATTACCATAACAAGAAAACCCTTGTATGTTAATCACAATAGAAACCCTTGTATGTTATATAAATTTCAAACTATTAAGTTGCTTGAAAATCTATAAGTTGCAATTAATTTATTACACCATTGCGGGATAGCTCATTGGGAGAGCCGAAGAAGATCTGAAGAAGGTCGCGGTTCGATCCACGCCACCGCAATGCCTCGATGTTTGGCATGCCCATTGTAATAGGGAGTCGCCGACGACGAAAGTTATCTGAGGGTAATAGGTCGTCGATGTTCAAGCTGAAAGGAGAATGCATGAGGTGGGAAACCAAGCAATGATGACCTTCCTCCCTACAAAAATGGATAACATGCACAAATGTCGCCGCTTTTTTCAAGCCCCTTTCTATTTTCAGCTTTTTCTATTTTCTATTTTGATGTTGTAACAAAAAGAGAGATAATGATGATTGACAAATAAGTTAGCCATGTCTATTTTGAAAGACGCTTGGTATTACCATAACAAGAAACCCTTGTATGTTAATCACAATAGAAACCCTTGTATGTTATATAAATTTCAAACTATTAATTTGCTTGAAAATATATAAGTTGCAATTAATTTACTACACCATTGCGGGATAGCTCGGCTTTGGGAGAGCCGCCGACCAAGATCTGAAGGTCGGCGGTTCGATCCACGCCACCGCAATGTTCAATGTTTGGCATGCCCATTGTAATAGGGAGTCGCCGACGAACGTGTTATCTGAGGGTAATAGGTCGTCGATGTTCAAGCATGAGGTGGGAAACCAAGCAATGATGACCTTCCTCTCCCTAAAAAAATGGATAACATGCACAAATGTCGCCGCTTTTTTCAAGCCCCTTTCTATTTTCAGCAGTTGATGTTGTAACAAAAAGAGAGATACGATGATTGACAAATAAGTTAGCCATGTCTATTTTGAAAGACGCTTTGGTATTACCATAACAAGAAAACCCTTGTATGTTAATCACAATAGAAACCCTTGTATGTTATATAAATTTCAAACTATTAAGTTGTTTTGAAAATCTATAAGTTGCAATTAATTTACTACACCATTGCGGGATAGCTTGGGAGAGAGCGCCGACCAGAGAAGATCCGAAGAAGGAAAGGTCGCGGTTCGATCCACGCCACCGCAATGCCTCGATGTTTGGCATGCCCATTGTAATAGGGGGAGAGTTTCTTTTTCGACGACGTGTTATCTGAGGGTAACAGGTCGTCGATGTTCGCCGCTTTGGGGGAGAATGCATGAGGTGGGAAACCAAGCAATGATGACCCTCTCCCTACAAAAAATGGATAACATGCACAAATGTCGCCGCTTTTTTCAAGCCCCTTTTTCTATTTTCTATTTTCAGCCAGTTGATGTTGTAACAAAAGAGAGATAATGATGATTGACAAATAAGTTAGCCATGTCTATTTTGAAAGACGCTTTGGTATTACCATAACAAGAATACCCTTGTATGTTAATCACAATAGAAACCCTTGTATGTTATATAAATTTCAAACTATTAAATTGCTTGAAAATCTATAAGTTGCAATTAATTTACTACACCATTGCGGGATAGCTCGGGCTTGGGAGAGCCGATCGAAGATCTGAAGGTCGCGTGTTCGATCCACGCCACCGCAATGCCTCGATTTTGGCATGCCCATTGTAATAGGGAGTCGCCGACGACGCATGTTATCGGAGGGTAATAGGTCGTCGAAAATGGGAGAATGCATGAGGTGGGAAACCAAGCAATGATGACCTTCCCTCCCTACAAAAAATGGATAACATGCACAAATGTGTCGCCGCTTTTTTCAAGCCCCTTTCTATTTTCAAGAAGTTGATGTTGTAACAAAAGAGAGATAATGATGATTGACAAATAAGTTAGCCATGTCTATTTTGAAAGACGCTTGGTATTACCATAACAAGAAAACCCTTGTATGTTAATCACAATAGAAACCCTTGTATGTTATATAAATTTCAAACTATTAAGTTGCTTGAAAATCTATAAGTTGCAATTAATTTACTACACCATTGCGGGATAGCTCGGGCTTGGGAGAGCGCCGACCAAGATCTGAAGGTCGAAAGTGTTCGATCCACGCCACCGCAATGCCTCGATGTTTGGCATGCCCATTGTAATAGGGAGTCTTCGACGACGGTTATCTGGAGGGTAACAGTCGTCCTTTTTTCCTCGATGTTCAAGCGTTGGAGAATGCATGAGGTGGGAAACCAAGCAATGATGACCTTCCTCTCCCTACAAAAAATGGATAACATGCACAAATGTCGCCGCTTTTTTCAAGCCCCTTTCTATTTTCAAAGCAGTGATGTTGTAAAAAAGAGAGATAATGATGATTGACAAATAAGTTAGCCATGTCTATTTTGAAAGACGCTATTTTGGTATTACCATAACAAGAATACCCTTGTATGTTAATCACAATAGAAACCCTTGTATGTTATATAAATTTCAAACTATTAAGTTGCTTGAAAATCTATAAGTTGCAATTAATTTACTACACCATTGCGGGATAGCTCGGTTGGGGAGAGCCGCCAAGAATCGAAGATCCAAGGTCGCGTGTTCGATCCACGCCACCGCAATGCCTCGATGTTTGGCATGCCCATTGTAATAGGGAGTCGCCGACGACGGCGGTTATCGGAGGGTAACAGGTCGTCGATGTTCAAGGCATGGGAGAATGCATGAGGTGGGAAACCAAGCAATGATGACCTTCCTCTCCCTACAAAAATGGATAACATGCACAAATGTCGCCGCTTTTTCAAGCCCCTTTCTATTTTTTTCAAAGTTGATGTTGTAACAAAAAAGAGAGATATGATGATTGACAAATAAGTTAGCCATGTCTATTTTGAAAGACTTTGGTATTACCATAACAAGAATACCCTTGTATGTTAATCACAATAGAAACCCTTGTATGTTATATAAATTTCAAACTATTAAATTGCTTGAAAATCTATAAGTTGCAATTAATTTACTACACCATTGGGGGGATAGCGGGCTTGGGAGAGCGCCGATCAAGATCTGAAGGTCGCGGTTCGATCCACGCCACCGCAATGTTCGAATGTTTGGCATGCCCATTGCCCATTAATAGGGAGGAGTCGACCCATTGTTATCGGAGGGTAAATAGTCGTCGATGTTCAAGCCGGGAGAATGCATGAGGTGGGAAACCAAGCAATGATGACCTTCCTCTCCCTACAAAAAAATGGATAACATGCACAAATGTCGCCGCTTTTTTCAAGCCCCTTTCTATTTTCCAGTTGATGTTGTAACAAAAGAGAGATAACGATGATTGACAAATAAGTTAGCCATGTCTATTTTGAAAGACGCTTTGGTATTACCATAACAAGAATACCCTTGTATGTTAATTACAATAGAAACCCCTTGTATGTTATATAAATTTCAAACTATTAAGTTGTTTGAAAATCTATAAGTTGCAATTAATTTACTACACCATTGGCGGGATAGCTCGGGCTTTGGGAGAGCCGACTGAAGATCCGAAGGTCGCATGGTTCGATCCACGCCACCGCAATGCCTCGATGTTTGGCATGCCCATTGTAATAGGGAGTCGCCGACGACGGTTATCTGAGGGTAACAGGTCGCCGATGTTCAAGCGCTGGGAGAATGCATGAGGTGGGAAACCAAGCAATGATGACCTTCCTCTCCCTACAAAAAATGGATAACATGCACAAACAAATGTCCTCCGCTTTTTTTTTCAAGCCCCTTTCTATTTTCAGCAAAGTTGATGTTGTAACAAAAGAGAGATAATGATGATTGACAAATAAGTTAGCCATGTCTATTTTGAAAGACGCTTGGTATTACCATAACAAGAATACCCTTGTATGTTAATCACAATAGAAACCCTTGTATGTTATATAAATTTCAAACTATTAAGTTGCATTTGAAAATCTATAAGTTGCAATTAATTTACTACACCATTGCGGGATAGCTCGGGCTTGGGAGAGCGCCGATCAAGAGATGAAGGTCGCATTTGGTTCGATCCACGCCACCGCAATGCCTCGATGTTTGGCATGCCCATTGTAATAGGGAGAGTCGACGACGTGTTATCGGAGGGTAACAGGTCGCCGATGTTCAAGCATGCGGGAGAATGCATGAGGTGGGAAACCAAGCAATGATGACCTTCCTCTCCCTACAAAAAATGGATAACATGCACAAATGTCGTCAGGCTTTTTTCAAGCCCCTTTCTATTTTCAGCAGTTGATGTTGTAACAAAAAAAGAGAGATAATGATGATTGACAAATAAGTTAGCCATGTCTATTTTGAAAGACGCTTTGGTATTACCATAACAAGAATACCCTTTTTGTATGTTAATCACAATAGAAACCCTTGTATGTTATATAAATTTCAAACTATTAAGTTGCTTGAAAATCTATAAGTTGCAATTAATTTACTACACCATTGCGGGATAGCTCGGCTTTGGGAGAGCGCCGAAGATCAAGATCCGAAGGTCGCGTGTTCGATCCATGCTCACCGCAATGCCCGGATGTTTGGCATGCCCATTGTAATAGGGAGAGTCGACGATGTTATCGGAGGGGGTAACAGGTCGTCGATGTTCAAGCTGGGGAGAATGCATGAGGTGGGAAACCAAGCAATGATGACCTTCCTCTCCCTACAAAAATGGATAACATGCACAAAATGTCGCCGCTTTTTTCAAGCCCCTTTCTATTTTCAGCAGTTGATGTTGTAAAAAAGAGAGATAATGATGATTGACAAATAAGTTAGCCATGTCTATTTTGAAAGACGCTTTGGTATTACCATAACAAGAATACCCTTGTATGTTAATCACAATAGAAACCCTTGTATGTTATATAAATTTCAAACTATTAAGTTGCTTGAAAATCTATAAGTTGCAATTAATTTATTACACCATTGCGGGATAGCTCATTGGGGGAGAGCGCCGATCAAGATTTGGGAAGGTCGGGTGTTCGATCCACGCCACCGCAATGCCTCGATGTTTGGCATGCCCATTGTAATAGGGAGTCGTCGAAGACGTGTTATCTGGAGGGTAATAGGTCGCCGATGTTCAAGCGCGGGGAGAATGCATGAGGTGGGAAACCAAGCAATGATGACCTTCCTCTCCCTACAAAAAAATGGATAACATGCAAAAAATGTCCGCCGCTTTTTTTTCAAGCCCCTTTCTATTTTCAAAGAAGTGATGTTGTAACAAAAGAGAGATAATGATGATTGACAAATAAGTTAGCCATGTCTATTTTGAAAGACGCTTTGGTATTACCATAACAAGAATACCCTTGTATGTTAATCACAATAGAAACCCTTGTATGTTATATAAATTTCAAACTATTAAATTGTTTGAAAATCTATAAGTTGCAATTAATTTATTTACTTTTGAAGTTGGGGAGTTTTTTTCAAGCCCCAAGATGGAAGATCTGAAGGTCGCGATGGTTCGATCCACGCCACCGCAATGTTCGATGTTTGGCATGCCCATTGTTAGGGAGTTGATGTTATCTGAGGGAAAACGATAACCAAACAAGAATGGGAGAATGCATGAGGTGGGAAACCAAGCAATGATGACCTTCCTCTCCCTACAAAAATGGATAACATGCAAAAAGCTTGCTTTTTTCTATTTTCTAAAGCAAAGTTGATGTTGTAACAAAAGAGAGATAATGATGATTGACAAATAAGTTAGCCATGTCTATTTTTTGTATTGTACCCCTTGTATGTTAATCACAATAGAAAACCCTTGTATGTTATATAAATTTCAAACTATTAAGTTGCTTGAAAATCTATAAGTTGCAATTAATTTACTACACCATTGCGGGATAGCTTAGCTTGGGAGAGCCGCCGATCAAGATCCGAAGGTCGCGGGGTTCGATCCACGCCACCGCAATGCCTCGATGTTTGGCATGCCCATTGTAATAGGGAGTCGCCGACGACGCGGTTATCTGAGGGTAACAGGTCGTCGATGTTCAAGCCGCGGGAGAATGCATGAGGTGGGAAACCAAGCAATGATGACCTTCCTCTCCCTAAAAAAATGGATAACATGCACAAATGTCGCCGCTTTTTTCAAGCCCCTTTCTATTTTTTCAGCAAGTTGATGTTGTAACAAAAGAGAGATAATGATGATTGACAAATAAGTTAGCCATGTCTATTTTGAAAGACGCTTTGGTATTACCATAACAAGAAAACCCTTGTATGTTAATCACAATAGAAACCCTTGTATGTTATATAAATTTCAAACTATTAAATTGCTTGAAAATCTATAAGTTGCAATTAATTTTTACTACACCATTGGGATAGCTCAGAATGCCCTCGGTTTTTGGGAGAGCCGACGAATCAAGATCCGAAAATCGTGGGAGAATGCATGTTCGATCCATGATGCCACCGCAAAAAATGGATAACATGAAATGTTTGGCATGCCCATTGTAATATGTCTATTTTGAAAGACGCCGACGTAACAAGAATCTGATGTTAATCACAATAATATGTTATATAAATTTCAAATGTTGAAAGCCGCGGGAGAATGCATGAGGTGGGAAACCAAGCAATGATGACCTTCCCTCTCCCTACAAAAAATGGATAACATGCAAAATGAAAAAAGGTTTTTTCAAGCCCCTTTCTATTTTCAAAGCATGGATGTTGTAACAAAAAGAGAGATACCATGATTGACAAATAAGAAAAGCCATGTCTATTTTGAAAGTCGGGAATGGTAGAACCATAACAAGAAAAACCCTCCTTGTATGTTAATCACAATAGAACCCCCTTGTATGTTATATAAATTTCAAACTATTAAGTTGCTTTGAAAATCTATAAGTTGCAATTAATTTACTACACCATTACGGGATAGCTCATGCTTGGGAGAAATCTATAAGTTGATCAAGATCCATTTCGGTTCGATCCTTTCGATCCACGCCACCGCAATGTTCGAATTTTGGCATGCCCATTGTAATAGGGAGTCGCCGACGATGTTGATATTGAGGGTAAAAGTCGCCGAGCATGGGAGAATGCATGAGGTGGGAAAACCAAGCAATGATGACCTTCCTCTCCCTACAAAAATGGATAACATGCACAAATGTCCGCTTTTTTCAAGCCCCTTCTATTTTCAGCAAAGGATGTTGTAACAAAAGAGAGAGCATGATTGACAAATAAGTTAGCCATGTCTATTTTGAAAGACGCTTTGGTATTACCATAACAAGAATACCCTTGTATGTTAATCACAATAGAAACCCTTGTATGTTATATAAATTTCAAACTATTAAATTGCTTGAAAATCTATAAGTTGCAATTAATTTACTACACCATTGCGGGATAGCTCAGCTTGGGGAGAGCGCCGATCAAGATCCGGAAGGTCGCGGTTCGATCCACGCCACCGCAATGTTCGATGTTTGGCATGCCCATTGTAATAGGGAGTCTTCGACGACGTGTTATCTGAGGGTAATAGGGTCGCCGATGTTCAAGCTGCGGGAGAATGCATGAGGTGGGAAACCAAGCAATGATGACCTTCCTCTCCCTACAAAAATGGATAACATGCACAAATGTCGCCGCTTTTTTCAAGCCCCTTTCTATTTTTCAGAAGTTGATGTTGTAACAAAAAAAGAGAGATAATGATTGACAAATAAGTTAGCCATGTCTATTTTGAAAGACGCTTGGTATTACCATAACAAGAAGAAAACCCTTGTATGTTAATCACAATAGAAACCCTTGTATGTTATATAAATTTCAAACTATTAAGTTGCTTGAAAATCTATAAGTTGCAATTAATTTACTACACCATTGCGGGATATAGCTTGGGAGAGAGCCGACCGAACCGAAGATCCAAAAGGTCAGGTGTTCGATCCACGCCACCGCAATGCCCTCGATGTTTGGCATGCCCATTTAATAATAGGGAGTCGACGACGATTACCTGAGGGTAATAAAAGTCGCCGATGTTCAAGCGTGGGAGAATGCATGAGGTGGGAAACCAAGCAATGATGACCTTCCTCTCCCTACAAAAAAAAATGGATAACATGCACAAATGTCGCCGGCTTTTTCAAGCCCCTTTCTATTTTCAAGCATTTTGATGTTGTAACAAAAAGAGATAATGATGATTGACAAATAAGTTAGCCATGTCTATTTTGAAAGACGCTTTGGTATTACCATAACAAGAAAACCCTTGTATGTTAATCACAATAGAAACCCTTGTATGTTATATAAATTTCAAACTATTAAATTGCTTGAAAATCTATAAGTTGCAAATAATTTACTACACCATTGCGGATAGCTCAATTGGGGGAGAGGGGGAAGAAGATCGAAGGGCCAGCAAGCCTCGATGTTTGGCATGCCCATTGTAATAGGGAGTCGCCGACGACGTGTTATGAGGGTAAAGATCCAAAATGGGAGAATGCATGAGGTGGGAAACCAAGCAATGATGATCCAAATGTCCACTTTTTTCAAGCCCCTTTCGCAATGTAACAAAAGAGAGATAGACAATGATTGACAAATAAGTTAGCCATGTCTATTTTGAAAGACGCTTTGGGCATGCCCATTGTAATAGAAACCCTTGTATGTTATATAAATTTCAAACTATTAAGTTCTTGAAAATCTATAAGTTGCAATTAATTTACTACACCATTTGAGGGTAATAGGGAAGATCCAAGGTTTTAGGGATATCCATGTTCACCGCAAAAACCATGGGAATGCATGAGGTGGGAAAAAAGCAATGATGTGGGAAACAAGCTTTACAAAAATGGATAACAATGATGGGAAAATGTTTTTTTTTCAAGCCCCTTTCTTTTAAAAAATGGATAACATGCAAAATGTCGCCATTTTTTTTCAATAAATTTCAAAGCCCCTTTCTATTTTTCAGAAAACCATTGAGCAATTGGAAAGAGCCCATTTTGGGTCTCGGTTGATCCAAACAAAAAGAGAATGGGAGAATGCATGATTGACAAATAAGTTAGCTACAAAAATGTCTATTTTGAAAGATTTGATGTTGTAACAAAAGAGAGATATGATGATTGACAAATAAGTTAGCCATGTCTATTTTGAAAGAACTTTAGAATAACAAGAAACCCTTTATATGTTAATCACAATAGAAACCCTTGTATGTTATATAAATTCAAACTATTAAATTGTTTGAAAATATATAAGTTGCAATTAATTTACTACACCATTGTGGGATAGCTTGGGAGAGAGAGTAAGAGCCGCCGAGAAGAAGTGGGAAAATAAAAGGTCGCGGTTCGATCCATGCTCACCCGAATGTTCGATTTTTGGCATGCCCATTGTTTTAGGGAGTCGCCGACGACTTTGTTATCTGAGGGTAATAGGTTGTCGATGTTCAAGATGATTGGTATTACCGGAGAGAATGCATGAGGTGGGAAACCAAGCAATGATGACCTTCCTCTCCCTACAAAAAAATGGATAACATGCACAAATGTCGCCACCGCAAGCTTTTTCAAGCCCCTTTCTATTATTTTAAAATGTTCGCTTTTGATGTTGTAACAAAAGAGAGATAATGATGATTGACAAATAAGTTAGCCATGTCTATTTTGAAAGACGTTGTTTGGTATTACCATAACAAGAAAAACCCTTGTATGTTAATCACAATAGAAACCCTTGTATGTTATATAAATTTCAAACTATTAAGTTGCTTGAAAATCTATAAGTTGCAATTAATTTACTACACCATTGCGGGGATAGCTCAGTTGGGAGAGCCGCCGATCAAGATCCGGGAGAAGGTTGGGTTCGATCCACGCCACCGCAATGTTCGAGGGATATGTTATCTGAGGGTAAAGGTTGTCGATGTTCAAGCGAGGAGAATGCATGAGGTGGGAAACCAAGCAATGATGACCTTCCTCTCCCTACAAAAAATGGATAACATGCACAAATGTCGCCGCTTTTTTCAAGCCCCTTTCTATTTTCAGTTTGATGATGTTGTAACAAAAGAGAGATAATGATGATTGACAAATAAGTTAGCCATGTCTATTTTGAAAGACGCTTTGGTATTACCATAACAAGAAAACCCTTGTATGTTAATCACAATAGAAACCCTTGTATGTTATATAAATTTCAAACTATTAAGTTGCTTGAAAATCTATAAGTTGCAATTAATTTACTACACACCATTGGGGATAAAAGCTTGGGAGAGCGCCGATCAAGATCCTGAAGGTCGCTGTTCGATCCACGCCACCGCAATGCCGAAGTTTGGCATGCCCATTGTAATAGGGAGTCGCCGACGACGCATGTTATCTGAGGGTAACAGGTCGCCGATGTTCATTTGGGAGAATGCATGAGGTGGGAAACCAAGCAATGATGACCTTCCTCTCCCTACAAAAATGGATAACATGCACAAATGTCCCGAAGCTTTTTTCAAGCTTTTTCTATTTTCAGAAAAAGTTGATGTTGTAACAAAAAGAGAATGATTGACAAATGCATGATGTCTATTTTGAAAAATTTGGTATTGGAAGTTGTAACAAAAGAGAAATAAATGATACACAAAAAAAGTTAGCCATGTCTATTTTGAAAGAAAAGATTGTCATGTTGTTATAACAAAAAAGAATGTTTGGCATGCCCAAATAAGTTAGGTTATCTGAGGGTATTTTGTTCAAGCTTAGGAGAATGCATGAGGTGGGAAACCAGCAAACAAGAAACCAAAATGTCGCCGCTTTTTTCAAGCCCCTTTGTATGTTAATCACAATAGAAACAAATAAGTTTGTATGTTATATAAATTTCAAACTATTAATCACAATAGAAACCCTTTGAAAATATATAAGTTGCAATTAATTTATTTACTACACCATTGCGGGATAGCGGGCTGGGGAGAGCGCCGATGAAGATCTGGAAGGTCGCGCGGTTCGATCCACGCCACCGCCAATGCCTCGATGTTTGGCATGCCCATTGTAAAAGGGAGTCGCCGACATCGAGAACGTGTTATCTGGAGGGTAACAGGTCGTCGATGTTCTGCTATCAGGGAGAATGCATGAGGTGGGAAACCAAGCAATGATGACCTTCCTCTCCCTACAAAAAATGGATAACATGCACAAATGTCGCCGCTTTTTTCAAGCCCCTTTCTATTTTCAGCAGTTGATGTTGTAACAAAAAGAGAGATATGATGATTGACAAATAAGTTAGCCATGTCTATTTTGAAAGACGCTTTGGTATTACCATAACAAGACCCTTGTATGTTAATCCAATAGAAACCCTTGTAACAATAGAAACCTTGTATGTTATATAAATTTCAAACTATTAAAATTGTTTGAAAATCTATAAGTTGCAATTAATTTACTACACCATTGCGGGATAGCTCCTTTGGGAGAGCAAACGCCGAAATTGCTTGAAAAGAGAAACAAAAAGGAATGATGATTGACAAATTTACCATGTCATTCGATCCACGCCACCGCAATGCCTCGATGTTTGGCATGCCCATTGTGGGAGATGTTTGGCATGCCCATTCGGAGTCGGGCATTGGTTATCTGAGGGTAATAGGTTGAAATGATGTTCAAGCGTGGGAGAATGCATGAGGTGGGAAACCAAGCAATGATGACCTTCCTCTCCCTACAAAAAATGGATAACATGCACAAATGTCGCCAAATTTTTTCAAGCCCCTTTCTATTTTCAAAGAAGTTGATGTTGTAACAAAAAAGAGAGATATAATGATGATTGACAAATAAGTTAGCATGCAAAATCCAGCCCTAGTCTATTTTGAAAGACGCTTTGGTATTACCATAACAAGAAAACCCTTGTATGTTAATCACAATAGAAACCCTTGTATGTTATATAAATTTCAAACTATTAAGTTGCTTGAAAATCTATAAGTTGCAATTAATTTACTACACCATTGCGGGATAGCTCGCTTGGGAGAGCGCCGATCAAGATCTGAAGGTCGCGTGTTCGATCCACGCTCACCGCAATGCCTCGATGTTTGGCATGCCCATTGTAATAGGGAGTCGTCGACGACGTGTTATCGGAGGGTAACAGGTCGTCGATGTTCAAGCAAGGTTGGGAGAATGCATGAGGTGGGAAACCAAGCAATGATGACCTTCCTCTCCCTAAAAAAAATGGATAACATGCACAAATGTCGCCGCTTTTTTCAAGCCCCTTTCTATTTTCAGCAAAGTTGATGTTGTAACAAAAGAGAGATAATGATGATTGACAAATAAGTTAGCCATGTCTATTTTGAAAACGCTTTTGGTATTACCATAACAAGAATACCCTTGTATGTTAATCACAATAGAAAACCCTTGTATGTTATATAAATTTCAAACTATTAAGTTGCTTGAAAATCTATAAGTTGCAATTAATTTACTACACCATTGCGGGATAGCTCGGGCTTGGGAGAGCGCCGACCGAAGATCCGAAGGTCGCGTGGTTCGATCCACGCCACCGCAAATGCCTCGATGTTTGGCATGCCCATTGTAATAGGGAGTCGTCGACGACGTGGGTTATCTGAGGGTAACAGGTCGTCGATGTTCAAGCCGCGGGGAGAATGCATGAGGTGGGAAACCAAGCAATGATGACCTTCCTCTCCCTAAAAAAATGGATAACATGCACAAATGTCGCTTTTTCAAGCCCCTTTCTATTTTCAAAGAAGTTGATGTTGTAACAAAAGAGAGATAATGCATGATTGACAAATAAGTTAGCCATGTCTATTTTGAAAGACGCTTTGGTATTACCATACAAGAAAACCCTTGTATGTTAATCACAATAGAAACCCTTGTATGTTATATAAATTTCAAACTATTAAGTTGCTTGAAAATCTATAAGTTGCAATTAATTTACTACACCATTGCGGGATAGCTCGCTTGGGAGAGCGCCGACCAAGATCCGGAAGGTCGCGGCATGTTCGATCCACGCCACCGCAATGCCTCGATGTTTGGCATGCCCATTGTAATAGGGAGTCGCCGACGACGGGTTATCTGAGGGTAACAGGTCGTCGATGTTTCGCGGGGAGAATGCATGAGGTGGGAAACCAAGCAATGATGACCTTCCTCTCCCTACAAAAATGGATAACATGCACAAATGTCGCCGCTTTTTTCAAGCCCCTTTCTATTTTCAGCAAAGTTGATGTTGTAACAAAAGAGAGATAATACATGATTGACAAATAAGTTAGCCATGTCTATTTTGAAAGACGCTTTGGTATTACCATAACAAGAAAACCCTTGTATGTTAATCACAATAGAAACCCTTGTATGTTATATAAATTTCAAACTATTAAGTTGTTTGAAAATCTATAAGTTGCAATTAATTTACTACACCATTGCGGGATAGCTCCGAGGGCTTGGGAGAGCGCCGACCGAAGATCTGAAGGTCGCAATGTTCGATCCACGCCACCGCAATGCCTCGATGTTTGGCATGCCCATTGTAATAGGGAGTCGCCGACGACGGTTATCTGAGAGGGTAATAGGTCGTCGATGTTCAAATGGGAGAATGCATGAGGTGGGAAACCAAGCAATGATGACCTTCCTCTCCCTACAAAAAATGGATAACATGCACAAATGTCGCCGTTTTTTTTCAAGCCCCTTTCTATTTTCAGCAAAGTTGATGTTGTAACAAAAGAGAGATAATGATGATTGACAAATAAGTTAGCCATGTCTATTTTGAAAGACTATTTTTTGGTATTACCATAACAAGAATACCCTTGTATGTTAATCACAATAGAAACCCTTGTATGTTATATAAATTTCAAACTATTAAATTGTTTGAAAATCTATAAGTTGCAATTAATTTACTACACCATTGCGGGATAGCTCGGGCTTGGGAGAGCGCCGATCAAGATCCGAAGGTCGCGTGTTCGATCCACGCCACCGCAATGCCTCGATGTTTGGCATGCCCATTGTAATAGGGAGTCGGTCTGAGGGACGACGATGTTCAAGCGGGAGAATGCATATCAATGAGGGTAACATGGTCGCGATGATGTTCAAAAGAGATGGGAGAATGCATGAGGTGGGAAACCAAGCAATGATGACCTTCCTCTCCCTACAAAAAATGGATAACATGCACAAATGTCGCCGATTTTTTTTCAAGCCCCTTTCTATTTTCAGCAAAGTTGATGTTGTAACAAAAGAGAGATAATGATGATTGACAAATAAGTTAGCCATGTCTATTTTGAAAGACGTGTATTTTGGTATTACCATAACAAGAATACCCTTTGTATGTTAATCACAATAGAAACCCTTGTATGTTATATAAATTTCAAACTATTAAATTGCTTGAAAATCTATAAGTTGCAATTAATTTACTACACCATTGCGGGATAGCTCGGGCTTGGGGAGAGCCGCCGACCGAAGATCCGAAGGTCACGGTTCGATCCACGCCACCGCAATGCCTCGATGTTTGGCATGCCCATTGTAATAGGGAGTCGCCGACGACGACGTGTTATCGGAGGGTAACAGGTCGTCGATGTTCAAGCCGGGAGAATGCATGAGGTGGGAAACCAAGCAATGATGACCTTCCCTCTCCTACAAAAAATGGATAACATGCACAAATGTCGCCGCTTTTTTCAAGCCCCTTTCTATTTTCAGCAAGTTGATGTTGTAACAAAAGAGAGATAATGATGATTGACAAATAAGTTAGCCATGTCTATTTTGAAAGACGCTTTGGTATTACCATAACAAGAATACCCTTGTATGTTAATCACAATAGAAACCCTTGTATGTTATATAAATTTCAAACTATTAAGTTGTTTGAAAATCTATAAGTTGCAATTAATTTACTACACCATTGCGGGATAGCTCGGGCTTGGGAGAGCGCCGATCGAAGATCCAAGGTCGCGCGGTTCGATCCACGCCACCGCAATGCCTCGATGTTTGGCATGCCCATTGTAATAGGGGGAGTCGCCGACGACGGTTATCTGAGGGTAACAGGTCGTCGATGTTCAAGCTGGGGAGAATGCATGAGGTGGGAAACCAAGCAATGATGACCTTCCTCTCCCTACAAAAAATGGATAACATGCACAAATGTCGCCGCTTTTTTCAAGCCCCTTTCTATTTTCAAAAAGTTGATGTTGTAACAAAAGAGAGATAATGATGATTGACAAATAAGTTAGCCATGTCTATTTTGAAAGACGCTTTGGTATTACCATAACAAGAAAACCCCTTGTATGTTAATCATCACAATAGAAACCCTTGTATGTTATATAAATTTCAAACTATTAAATTGCTTGAAAATCTATAAGTTGCAATTAATTTACTACACCATTGCGGGATAGCTCGGGCTTGGGAGAGAGCGCCGACCGAAGATCCTGAAGGTCGCGGTTCGATCCACGCCACCGCAATGCCTCGATGTTTGGCATGCCCATTGTAATAGGGAGTCGCCGACGACGTGTTATCTGAGGGTAACAGGTCGTCGATGTTCGTTGGGAGAATGCATGAGGTGGGAAACCAAGCAATGATGACCTTCCTCTCCCTACAAAAATGGATAACATGCACAAATGTCGCCGCTTTTTTCAAGCCCCTTTCTATTTTCAGCAAAGTTGATGTTGTAACAAAAGAGAGATAATGATGATTGACAAATAAGTTAGCCATGTCTATTTTGAAAGACGCTTGGTATTACCATAACAAGAATACCCGTATGTTAATCACAATAGAAAACCCTTGTATGTTATATAAATTTAACCATTAAGTTGCTTGAAAATCTATAAGCTAAAATTAATTTACTACACCATTAAGGGATAGCTCACGAGAGCCGCCGACCGAAGATCCATATTGGTTCGACAACGCCACCGCAATGCCTCTCGATGTTCGCAGTACGCCCCATTGTAATAGTGGAGTCGTCGACGACGGTTATCTGAGGGTAAAGGTCGCCATGTTCTAGCTGCAGAGGTACGCACTATAAGTGGGAAACCAAACAACGATGACCTTCCTCTCCTACAAAAAATGGATAACATGCAATAAACGCCGCCGCCTTTTCAAGCCCCTTTCTATTTCGCCAGCAGTTGATGTCAGAATAAAAGAGATAATGTAATGATTGATAAATAAGTTAGCCATGTCTATTTTCAAAGACTGCATTATCATAATAAGAATACCCTCAGATGTTAATCACAATAGAAACCCTTTGTATGTTATATATAAATTCCAAACTATTAAATTGCTTTGAAAATATATAAGCTTTTAATTTAATTTACTACACCATTGGGTGGATAGCCTGGCCAGAGCCGATCAAGATCCGAAGGTCGCGGTTCGATTCATGCTCTCACCGCAATGCCCGCCTCGGCGTTTGGCATGCCGATTGTAATAGGGAGCCGCCGGTTTCCATCGTTATCTGGAGGGTAATAGGTCGCCGAGCGTTCAAGCTGGAGAATGCATGAGGTGGCAAACCAAGCAATGATGACCTTCCTCTCCCTAAAATGGATAACATGCACAATGTCGCCGCCTTTTCAAGCCCTTCTATTTTCAGCAGCTGATGTTGTAACAAAAGAGAACGATAATGGCGATCGGGATGTTAAGAAGCCACAGTCTATTTTGAAAGACGCTGGTATTACTTCATAACAAGAATACCCGCGGTATGTTAATCACAATAGAAAACCCTCAGATGTTATAATGCAAACTTAAACTATTAAGTTGCTTGAAAATCTATAAGCGTAATTAATTTACTACACCATTAAGTGGATTGCTCATTGGGTGAGCCGCCGACCGAAGATCTCAAGGTCGCTGTTCGATCCATCAGCCACCGCAATGCTCTCGGCTGTTTGGCATGCCCATCGGTGAATAGGGAGTCATTAACGACGAAAGTTATCAGAGGTCAGCTGCGCCATCGGGATGCTCACTGCAGACCAAGCAATGATGACTCCTCTCTCCAAGGCAAAATGGATAACATGCAATAAATCGTCAGCGCTTTTTCAAGCCCCCTTTCTATTTCGCAGTTGATGTTGCAACAAAAGAGTGATACCATGATTGACAAATAAGTTAGCTATGTTTATTTTGAAAGACGCTTTGGTATTTCAACAAGAATACCTGCGGTATGTTAATCACAATAGAAACCCTTTGTATGTTATATAAATTTTAAACTATTAAGTTGCTTTGAAAATCTATAAGTTGCAATTAATTTTACTACACCATTAAGTGTGGATAGCTCTCAATGAGAGCTGCCGACCGAAGATCCAAGGTCGCTGCGGTTCGGGATCAACGCCACCGCGAATGCCTCGATGTTTTGGTGCATGCCCATTGTAATGTGGAGTCACGAATTCCACGGTTACTCCGGGAGGGTAGTAAGGTCAGGCCGATGTTCTTAGCCGCGGAGAATGCATGAGGTGGGAAACCAAACAATGATGACCTTCCTCTCCCATACAAAAAATGGATAACATGCACAAATGTCGCCGTTTTTCAAGCCCTTCTATTTTCAGCAGTTGATGCTGTAAAGCAGATACGATGATCGATAAATAAGTTAGCTATGTCTATTTCAAAGACGCTTGGTATTATCATAATAAGAATTACCCTTGTATGTTAATCACAATAGAAACCCTTGTATGTTATATAAATTTCCAAACTATTAAATCTGCTTGAAAATATATAAGTTGTAATTTAATTTACTACAACTACTGCGGTGGATAGCCATTTGGGGAGGAGCCGACCAAGATCCCATATCGCGGTTCGATCCATGCTCACCGCACGCTCCTGAGCGTTTGGCATGCCGATTGTAATAGGGAGTCGCCGACGACGCAGTTACCTGAGGGTAATAGGTCACGATGTTCGCCGGGAGAATGCATGAGGTGGGCAAACCAAGCAATGATGACCTTCCTCTCCTACAAAAATGGATAACATGCACAGAATGTCGCCGTGCTTTTTCAAGCCCCTTTCATTTTCAAAGAAGTTGATGCTGTAACAAAAGAGAGATACGATGATTGACAAATAAGCTAGCTAGCGTCTATTTTGAAAGACGCTTTGGTATTACCATAACAAGAATACCCCGTATGTTAATCATCACAATAGAAACCCTTGTATGTTATATAAATTCCTCTTAAACTATTAAGTTGCTTGAAAATCTATAAGTTGCAATTAATTTACACCATTAGCGGGATTGCTCAGCCTAAGAGCCGACCAAGATCCTAAGGTCGCGTGTTCGATCCATCGCTCACCGCAATGCCTCGATGTTTGGCATGCCCATTGCAATAGGAGTCGCCAACGACGTGGTTATCGAGGGTCACAGTCATCGAGGTTCACGCCAGTGGGAGAATTCTAAGCACGATGACCTCCTCTCCTACAAAAATGGATAACAGTACAAATGTCGCCAGTTTTTCAAGCCCCTTTCATTTCACAGTTGATGTTGCAACAAAAGAGTGATACCATTGATTGACAAATACAGCCATGTTTATTTTGAAAGACGCTTGGTATTACCATAACAAGAATAATTCGCATGTTAATCACAATAGAAACCCTTGTATGTTATATAAATTCCCAAACTATTAAGTTGCTCGAAATCTATAAGCTGTAATCACTAATTTACCATTAAGCGGATAGCTCGAGAGCCGACCGAAGATCAAGGTCAGCAGAAACCGGATCAACGCCACCGCAATGCCCTCGATAGTTTGGCATGCCCATTGTAATAGACGCCGCCAACGACGGTTATCGAGGGTAACAGTCGCCGATGTTCAAGCCGTGGGAGAATGGCTGATGGAAACCAAGCAATGATGACCTTCCTCTCCCTACAAAACGGATAACACGCATTAAAATGTCGCCGCTTTTTTCAAGCCCTTTCTATTTTCAGCAGTTGATGTTGTAACAAAGAGATATCATGATTGACAAATAAGAAGCCATGTCTATTTTGAAAGACGCTTTGGTACATTACAATAAGAATACCCTCAGATGTTAATCTCAATAGAAACCCTCAGATGTTATATAAATTTCCAAACCGCTAAATTGCTTCAGAAAATATATAAGTTGCATTTAATTTACTACAATCATTGCGGGATAGCTCAAGAGGGAGAGCATCGACCGATAGCTCGCTTTGGGAGAGCGCCGAATCAAGATCCTGGTCGCCATGGTTCGATCCATGCTCATCGCAATGCCCTCGATGTCGTACGCCCATTGTATTGAGTCGCCGATTTCCACGGTTATCTGAGGGCAACAGTCGCCGATGTTCAAGCCAGTGGGAGAATGCATGAGGTGGGAAACCAAGCAATGATGACCTTCCTCTCATACAAAAATGGTCAACATAATAAATGTCACAGCTTTTTCAAGCCCCTTTCTATTTTCGCCATATGTTGTAACAAGAGAGATAATGATGATTAACAAATACGCTACCTACGTCTTTTTATATTTTGAAAGACGCTTTGGTATTATCATAATAAGAATACCCTCAGATGCTTAATCACAATAGAAACCCTCAGACGTTATATAAATTTCAAACTCAAGTAAATCATTAAAATCTATAAGTTGCACTCAATTTACTACACCACAAGTGGGATAGCTCGGCTTGGGAGAGCCGATCAAGATCCTCAAGGTCGCGGTTCGATCCACGCCACCGCAATGCCTCGAACATGTTTGGCATTTACTAACAGGGAGTCGCTGACGACGTGTTATCGAGGGTCATCTATTCACGCCGCGGAGAACGCACGAAAGGGAAACCAAGCAACGATGACCTTCCTCTCCCTACAAAAATGGATAACATGCACAAACGCCGCTGCCTTTTTCAAGCCCCTTTCTATTTTCGTAGTTGATGCTGTAACAAAACAGGATTTAATGATCGATGCCAAATAAGTTAAATGCACGCCTTACGCTTGAAAGACATTGCATTACCATAACAGCACACCCGTATGTTAATCACAATAGAAACCCTTGTATCTTATATAAATTTGTCCTATTGCTGTTTCAAAATCTATAAGTTGCAATTAATTTAATACTACACCATTGGATAGCCTGCTTGGGAGGGTGTCGACCAAGATCCGAAGGTCCCTTGTTCGATCCACGCCACCGCAATGCCTCATGTTTGGCTCCATTGTAATAGGAGTCGCCAGCCAACGGTTATCGAGGGTCGCTGTGTCATCGATGTTCACGCGGAGAATGCATGAGGTGGGGAAACCAATGATGACCTCCTCTCCTACAAAAATGGATAACATGCACAAAATGTCATAAGGCGCTTTTCAAGCCTTTCATTTCAAACAGTTGATGTTGTAACAAAAAGAATGATAATGAAGGATTGACAAATAAGCAATTCCATGCTCCATATTTTGAAAGACGCCAGTATTACCATAACAAGAATACCCGTGTATGTTAATCACAATAGAAACCTCAGGATAAGTTATATAAATTTCAAACCTGCTAAACTGCCAAAACCATAAGTCAGTAAATTAATTTATCACAACTACTGGCGGGATAAATTTCATTTGGGAGAGCTGCCGACCAAGATCCGAAGGTCATGGTTCGATTCATGCTCGTCACAATGCCTCGATGTTCGCATGCCCATCAGAATAGTGGAGTCAGCCCACCTATCGTTATCTGAGGGTAACAAAATACGATGTCTGCCGCGGAGAATGCATGAGGTGGGAAATCACAATGATGACCTTCCTCTCCCATGCAAAAATGGATAACATGCAATAAATGTCGCCAGCTTTTTCCAAGCCCCTTCTATTTTCTCGCCAGTTGATGTTGTAACAAAAGAGAGATACAATGATTAACAAAATACGCGAGCCATGTCTATATTTTTCTATTTTCAGCAGTTGATGCCAGAATAAAAGAGAGATACAAATGATTAACAAATACGCGCACTACGCCTATTTCAAAGACGCTGCAGATACTTCCATACGCACACTCAGCAGACAAGTAATCACAATAAACCCTCAGGATTCCTATATTATAAATGCTATACGGCAGTCTAATCACGCCCTAAATCTAAGTGACTATATTGATTTACTCAGATCCGATGGTCCAACACTGAAAACCTTTTTTCGTTATCACCGAAGCTGGTAGGCGCCAGGATGCCATGGTGAACAACAGATCAACCACGGCTTTCTATCTTTGATCCATATTACGGCATGCACCGCCTTGAGTGAAATGGAACATATATATTCGACCTCCATTCCGTCTTAGGGTCCAGGGGCATATGAATGAGAGCAGGTGGCTTCTATTCCCATCTTCTTTACAGGCGGCTATTCTGATAAGCAAGAAACGGAGATATTTACCAGAGATGATTTTGCGGATAGGTTCGAGCGTAGCTCTGAGCCCTAAAACGGAGTCAGAGTCAGAGTTTGTGGCGTTTGTGAGATCCTGGAAGGTCCTGAAGATCTCAGTGGTCATTCTTGAAGATCAGATTTGGTTCTTAACTTTTTTCCTTTCCGGCACGCACCCTAAATGTATCTATGATGAAATCGACCCACATTAGTACAGATTCGATCATCATATCGAGCTGTGCTTTGCCGTTTCGAAGATAGTATGAATGCAAAGAGAAATGGACAAAGGGGAAAATAGGAGCCAGCAAGCAAGCAAGCAACCGGATTTTAGATTTTAGGATTTTGCCATGGGATTTTGCAGTTCTACCATTCTTCATTTGAGGCCCAACCTGCCGTAAGGAAACTGCAATGTATGAGCGGCACTTTCAAACATGGCTGTGCATGGAGTGTTGAGTATATCAGAAGAAAAGAAAATCGAAATGCAAATCACTTGGTTGCCAGTCATTTTCACTTTTGCATAGATCTCCTTTGATCCGGGAAGTTTTTCTCTACTTCCCTTGTAATTTTAGCGCCTGAAAAATCTTCAGGTCTCTGCTCTGGTGCATCTGGAGTAAAAAACTCTTGAATCAGCCCAACTGGGTGTGAAGGATGGAAATGGCGTGGCAGTGGCCTCCTCATTTCTATTTCCAGCGCCCTGCTCTTCACAGGTATTTCTCCTAACAAGCTAATCATAGCAAGTTAAATGGCCGGATTTGCTGTGCTTTAATGCATTTCATCCTAGCTTTTCTAATTCTCTCTCTTATTTTCACCTTCCCAGCTTGCCCTTTCTTTTATATTTTTATCTCATGGCTAAGTTCTGTTTACATTTAGAAAGGATCACTGTCTGAAATCTTGCATTCAAGACCCAAAATCTTGAAATATGTAAGATGATCTTTTAATCATTTTGTAAATAGTAAAACAATGAATAACAGATGTATTTGAATTTTTTTCTTCCATATGAATGTTTTTGAGGATGTAATGGCTCCATGAATCTCTGCTTCTGACAATGCTTTGCTTTTTCTTCCCATTCTGATTTTTGCCATTGTCACAGCTCAAACTAATAGATAATGAAGTTGCTTCTTGATCTTCCCTGCTATTGTTGCTCTGATGTTTTAGAGGCCATGCTTCTCTTTTGCATAGCTGAAAGTAAGGGCAAAATGTAGTTAACCCATGAAATAGAAGAGACATTTGCACAATCTAAATAACACTTGCTGACTGTTTTAACACTTGAATAGAGTCAACAATTACCATTTTGCACGTTTTAATATTTTGTGCTCCTAGCTGGCATAGCCAAATAAAAAATTCTTTGTGTATAAAGACTTTCCATGTTGCAATTTCTAAAGTTGTATTTCTTAAAAGTAGCAGAGAACCTTAGTGGAACTTTTTGTAACTGTGCCACTTCGGCCGATCTTGGAGGTATGGAATTTAGGAAGCTGAAGAATCACTTCTCTTCTTATAAACTGGTACATCCATTTTACTCCATCTTTTAGGCTTTCTTTGATGGTATAGCAGATATATATGGGCCATGCTAGACATCCTCAGAGGTAAGCCAGCTGCCATAGATCATTCAATGAAGGTAAGAATGCTTTGAAGCTCATCTTTATAGTACAACTCACTTCTTTGTTTCCTTTTAAGAAATTGTTGCTTTTCTAGTCACCAAGTAGGAGACAGACTTGGCTTCCCAAGGACTGCAAACTTTGGGCATATGGAAATATAGACCAAGTTTTACTTCATATCTCCGCTACTTTGAGACTTGCAAAGGAAAACTGCATGTGAATCATCTCTAAATTTTAGATAAATTGGTATCATGTCTATGTGCTCTTTTAAGGTCTTAGATGGCACAACAAAGCGCTTGCATTTTCAAAATAAGTTGCAGCACTAAGGGTTGGTTCAGCGAGGCAACATTGCCTTTGCAAACTGTAGCCATAATTTTGATTCTGAAGATTGGCTCCTCTCATTTATGGGCAACCATATTAATTACATAGAAGCTGCAAATTAGACCCATTTATTTCTATCTAGGCCCACATACCTGTATCATAGCCCATAGTAGTTCAAATCACTGCAAAAGTACTCATAACCTATAGCAGTTCAAACTACTGCAAAAAGGCATTTGTTGTGCTCCATTGTTTGCAATTTCTGATTGCTATAACCCCTTTAATAAATCTCGAAGTTTTTTTTAAGGTTAGCATGCCTGATTTGTTAGCTTTATTGGATCAGGCCTTCCAAGCAAAAGGCCTTATCATGTTTCATATCTTTTTTGCAGCACATGTCTATGATATATTTAGCAGCAGCATGATTGATGCATTTCTCTTTGTTTGTCAGACATATATGACATATGCAAAAGCAAAACAATTGGAGGCATGGAAGTTGAAGTATATTCAAGCTACTGTTCCTATCATTCTCACTTATGATAAACAACACTTTGCCCAATATTGTGTGACATCTCTTCTAGAAACTTCTATATGCTGTCTACTATTTATAATGACACTAACCATGGAAATGATATTGAAATAGAGTTATATATTATATATGAATTTGCATTGTATCTAACATACATAATTGATTATACTTATAAGGCTGATTATTGTCATGTTTTACAATTTGTTACATATTGCATGACATTGGCTAAACTTATCTAACTCTAAAGTATCATAAGCACATGCACTTATATTTAATATTTAAAGTTGGTGCACTTATATTTAATATTTAAAGTTGGTGTTTACAGGGAAATAGTTGGTTAGAAGAAAGAAGGTCAAGGAAGAAATTGTCCCCTGTTGGTCGTTGGCCAGTTCATTTTTGCAATAGAGCTTAAACTCGAGACTTTTTTTAATGCTATTCCAATCCCTTTCATGCTAGTGTCAAGTCACTCATGGATGATGCCTATATTTATGTTGTAAATAAATTGTAAAATGAATTCATATGTATTTATGATTGCATCTTCATGCAAATTCATCAATTAACTTAGCTATTCTTTAACCCAGTCAAGACATGCTACTCACTTTTGTCCCCTGACGGTCTTGCTACAACATATTATTTCAATTTAAACAATGGTACGATCCCAAGCTTAATGGTTATCAGACAGTGGTTGTTTTGTTTAGGGCATTGCTTTGGCAATTTGTTTCGCCTATAATTCCATTGTGGCACTACTTTAGAACACATAAAATCTTCTAGCACTTTGAGTAAAGGTGGATACCATGCCGATATGGGTTTAGAAAGTGCATTATAGTTTTAAGAATCTGATTGATTTCTAAATTTTCCCCTCTTCAATGTAGCCAAAGTTACTGCATTTAATCAAGAACAAGAACCAACCAAGAAGGCTAGACAAGCCACTTTTGAATCCTATATCGGAGGCCTAAGTATTGAAGACATGCACTATTTATGCGCAGGCAAATGCCACACGTCAAAACATATGCTCTCTTTGTTTTCCTAACATGTCAAAAAGCATATCTACCTAACATACGTGTATTTTGACTTGAAAAAATTGTTCAAAAGCAATAATATATCTTTGCGCTTTGTTTAATGCAACAAATTACACCCACTTAAGAACATTGTATGATATTAACTAAAGAATTACTTTTTTTTTTTTTGCCAATTTTTAATGTTTTACACCAATTAAAACCGTAATAAGAAAAAAATGAAATGCGGATAGAGCAAAAGGGGAAGTGGAAAGGGCTTCAATCGTGATCCCAAAGCATTTGCTGTGTTTCAACTTATACCAAAGAACGTCAAGTACCATTACTAGTCTTATATTATAATGTTATAGCCAAGGTAGATCTTGACGATCAAGGGATTTGATTGACCAACTATGGAGATGATGTGTGCGTATTCAACTAAAGTTTCATCTGACCATGGCTCCAATATGATTCACTCTTCAACTGGAGAAGTCGAACGATGAAAGGAAAAGGTAAAAGGAAAAGGGGAAGAGAAAAGGAGAGAAGGAAAAAGGAAAAGTGAGAGAGAAAGGACAAAAGTAAAAAGGAAAAGGGAAAAGGGAAAAGGAGAAATAAGAATATGAAAAAATAAAAAATGGAAAAAAGGAAAAATAGAAACAAAAAAGGGGAAGAAGGGAAAAGGAAACGCGCGTAAGAAGGGGAAAACAAAAGAGAAGGATAAAAAGGGAAAAGGGAAGGTAAATGACCGATGGCCAAAATTCAATTTAATCCCGATACTAAAAAAGGAGGAAAAAGGAAAAGGGGAAGGGAAAAGGAAGAGGAAACAAAGATAAAGGGAACAAAACAAGAAAAAAAAATGGAAAGTAAAAAAGAAATGAAAGAGGGAAAGGAAAAAGAACTAAAGAAGGAAAAAGGTAAAAGGGTAAAAGTGAAAAGAATGAAGTGAAAAGAAGTAAAGGAAAAACAAAAAACTAGGGAAGGGACGTAAAAGGAATTAGAAAGGATGAAAAAGGAAAGATGGGAAAAGGAAAGGAAAAGGAAATAGAAAAGGGACAAAAAAGGAGAGGTAAAAAGGCACCGAGAAAAAGCGCAAGAAAGCAAGGTGGGAAAAGGAGAAAACCAAGGAAAATAAGAAAAGGGAAGAAGGGGACAAACAAAGCTTATGGGAAAAGGAATGGAAAGGAAAAGAAAAGAGAGGAGGAAAGGGCAAAAGAGAACCGGAAAAGGGCACGAGGGAAAGGGGAAAAGGAAGGGCATGGAAAAACGAAGAGAGAAAGGGCAGCAAATAGGAAAAGGGAAGCAAAAGAGCATCTATGAAAAAGGGAGAGGAAAAGATGGAAAAAAGGAGGAAAAAGGAAAAGAAGAAGAGGCAAAGGTATGAACAAGGAACGTAAAAGGAGGAAGGGGAAAGGGCATGGGACAAAAGGAGGAAGAGAAGGGTGAGTAAATAAAAAGAAAGGAAAAAGAGCACGCGAAGGAAAGTAACAGAAAAAACAGAAAGGAGAAACTGGAAAAGGCAAAAAGTGGAAGGGAGGATGGGGAAGAAGGCAAAGAGGCACATAAAGTGCCGAGAAAAGGAATGTAAAGAGGCATAAGGAAAAGGGAAAAGGGAAAGGAAAAGGGAAGGAAAGGAAAAGGGAAACAAAAAGGAAGCCGAAGGGAAGGGAGCTGAAAAGGGCACTGAAAAACGAAGGGTGGCTGATGAAAAGCCGAACGAAAGTCGAAAAGGACAAGGGTGCCAGAAAAGTGGAAAACGTGAAAGCCAAAAGCGAGGAGAGGGAAATATGGGGAATAGAGATGGAAAAAGGGCACGGATCAAGGAGGAAGAGGTAGGAAAGGAACAAAAGGGCACATACAAAAGGTGAGCAAAGAGAACTTAAAAAATGCATGGGAAACGGAAAGAGAAAAGAATAGGTTGAAAAGGAAGGAAAACAAAGGTAAAATAGAAAGAGTTGGGGAAAGATAAAAAAGGAAGGAAAAAGCCTAATTTAAAAAAGAGAAAGGGAAAAAAGGGGACTCGGAAAGGGGAAGGTAAAGGAGGGACAAGGGATTAAAAAAAGAAAAAAAAAAAGAGAATGAAATAATGGTAGAAATGAATAGGTTTCGTCCCGCACATTATTCCTAATTTATGCTCCAAAGAACCTACCGGGCACCATTACTAGGTCTTATATAAATTTCAAACTATTAAGTTGCTTGAAAGTAACCTATAAGCTTTCGCAATTAATTTACTACACCATTAAGGGATAGCCCGCTTAGAGCCGAATCAAGATCCGGTTATCTGTTCAATCCATGCTCACCGCGAATGCCCTGGCTGTTTGCATGCCCATTGGTAATTAGGAGTCACAATGACGGTTATCGAGGGTCACCATGTTCACGCCGCGGGAGAATGCATTGAGGTGGGAAACCGCTAAATGATGACCTTCCTCCCTACAAAAAATGGATAACATGCACAAATGTCAGCTAACTCTTTCAAGCCTTCTATTTTCAAGAGTGATGCTGTAACAAAAGAGAGATAATGAAGGATTGACAAATAAGTTAGCCATGTCTATTTTGAAAGACGCTGGTATTACCATAACAAGAATAATTCGCATGTTAATCACAATAGAAACCCTTGTATCTTATATAAATCTCAACTATTAAGCGGTTTTTGAAAATCCATAAGTTGCAATTAATTTTACCACACCATTGCGGGATAGCTCATTGGGAGAGCCGTGACCGAAGATCCGGTCTGTCTCGATCCACGCTCACCGCTAATGCCCCGGCTGCTTGGCATGCCCATTGTAATAGGGAGCCAACGCATATCAGAGGGTCACAGTCATCTATGTTCACGCCATGGGAGAATGCATGAGGTGAAACCAAGCAATGATGACCTCCTCTCCCTACAAAAACGGATAACATGCACACAAATGTCACAGTTTTTTCAAGCCCCTTTCTATTTTCGCCAGTTGATAAGCAAATAAAAGAGGATAATGATGATTGACAAATAAGTTAGCCATGTCTATTTTGAAAGATTGGCATTACCATAACAAGAATAATCTGCATGTTAATCACAATAGAAACCCTTTGTATGTTATATAAATTCCAAACTATTAAGTTGTTTGAAAATCCATAAGCTGTAAATTAATTTTACTTTGCTAACTACGGCGGGATAGTCACGGAGAGCTGCCGACCGAAGATCCGGCTGGTCGCGTATCTGATCAACGCTTCACCGCGAATGCCTCGGGATGTTTGGCATGCCCATTGTAATAGTGGAGTCGCCAATGACGGTTATCGTGAGGGTAACAGTCAGCTTCATGTTCAAGCTGGAGAATGTACGAGGTGGGGAAACCAAGCAATGATGACCTTCCTCTCCCTACAAAAATGGATAACATCTCGTGAGGGTAACAGGCCGATGTTCGCTGCGGAGAATGCATGAGGTGGGAAACCAAGCAATGATGACCTTCTCTCCCTACAAAAAATGGATAACATGCAAAGCAGTTGATGTTGTGAACAAAAAGAGATAATGATGATTGACAAATAAGTTAGCCAATTCATTTTGAAAGACGCTTTGGTACTATCATAATAAGAATACCCTTGTATGTTAATCACAATAGAAACCTCAGATGTTATATAACTTCAAACCTAAATTGTTTGAAAATATATAAGTTGCATTTAATTTTACTACAACTACTTATGGATAGCTCAGTTTGAGAGCCGATCAAGATCCAAGGTCCGCGGCGTTCGATCCACGCCCACAATGTCTGGATTTTTGCATTCCCATTGTAATAGGGCTTACATCTGAGGGTAATAGGTTGTCGTATGTTCCAAGCGCATAGGAGAATGCATGAGGTGGAAACCAAGCACGATGATCTTACTCTCTTTACAAAAATGGATAACATGCACAAATGTCCTCGTGGTTTTTCTAGACCCTTTCTATTTCAGCAAAGGAAGTTGTAACAAAAGAGATACTATGATTGACAAATGCTTAGCCATGTCCTGCTTTGAAAGTCGCTTGGTATTACGTAAAGAATAAGAAAACTTTGTATGTTACCTACAATAGAAACCCTTTGTATGTTATATAAATTTTAAACTATTAATTTGGTTTTGAAAAATCTATAAGTTGCAATTAATTCTTAATTTTTCATACCCATTTCCCGTGTGATAGCTCGCTTTGGGAGAGCGCCGACCCAAGATCCGGCGGTCGCGTACCGGATCCATGCTCACCGCGAATGCCCTCGATGTTTGGCATGCCCATCAGAATAGGGAGTCACGACGACTCTGTTACCCGAGGGTAACAAAAGTCGCCGATGTTCAAGCTGGAGAATGTATGAGGTGGGGAACTACAAATGATGACCTTCCTCTCCCTACAAAATGGATAACATGCACAATACCGCCGCTTTTTTCAAGCCCCTTCTATTTCTTCAAAGCAGTTGATGTTGTAATAAAGAGAGATGTCGATGATTAACAAATAATGCGAAGCCATGTCTATTTTGAAAGACGCTTTGGTATTATCATAATAAGAATAATTCTGTATGTTAATCACAATGAACCTCCTCAGATGCTATGGTATAAATTTCAAACCGCTAAATCTGTTTGTAACTATAAGCTGTACTCAATTTTACTACACCAATATGTGGGATAGCTCGGGCCAGAGAGCCGATCGAAGATCCGGCGTCGCGGTTCGATTCACGCCACCGCACGCGCTCCCCTCGCATGTCGGCATGCCCGCATTGTAATAGAGTCGCCGACGACGTTATCTGAGGGTAATGCGTCACCGAATGTTCAAGCGCGGGAGAATGTACGAGGTGGGAAACCAAGCAATGATGACCTTCCTTTCCCTACAAAAAATGGATAACATGCACAAATGTCGCCGCTTTTTCCAAGCCCCTTTCTATTTTCGTTGATGTTGTAAATAAAAAGAGAGATAATGCATGATTAACAAAACACGCTTAGCCATATTCACGAAGGACGCTTTGGTATTACCATAACAAGAATACCCGCATGTTAACTCAATAGAAACCCTTGTATGTTATATAAATTTCAAACTATTAATTTGTTTGAAAATCTATAAGTTGCAATTAATTTACACCCACATTGCTGGATAGCTCGGGCTTGGGAGAGCCGACCGAAGATCCGGTCGCCAAGTAGTTCGGGATCCACGCCACCGCGAATGCCTCGGGATGTTCGCATGCCCATTGTAATAGGAGTCAGCCAATGAAGTGTTATCGAGGGCCAATCGCATGTTCACGCTGCGGAGAATGCATGAGGTGGAAACCAAGCAATGATGACCTTCCTCTCCCTACAAAAAATGGATAACATGCACAAATATCGTCAGTTTTTTTCAAGCCCTTCCCATTCTATTTTTAGCAGTTGATGTTGTAAATAAAAGAGATAATGATGATTGACAAATAAGAATATGTCTATTTTGAAAGACGCTTGGTATTACTATACTGATGATTTTTTATTGCACTACAAGCTTTTAACTTTCAAGGAGATTGTCACAAAGAATTCATTCAACTTCAAATTATTCCAAGGTCATTCAACCCAATATCTTTCAATGGTCATTAAACCACATAGTCAATACAACCATTGGATACAATTAGAACTAAAATAATCTATTCATCCACTTTCAAAGATCAAATGCCCCCTGTGTATAGTCACAATCTCCCACTCGCTACAAGAGGAGCCAAGATGTGGTCACTCATCCCCTTGTCTTATACTACCTCACAAGTAGCCTTTCCAATCTCAATTATCTAATTTGTCCAATTGTGCATCTCCTTGGTCTAGAAGGTTTAATAACTCTGCTCTGGGGTAACTGAGCAGTATAGATTCTGTCGCCCTAAACTTCTAGCCTCTAGTTGACTTTGACTTCGACTAGTCAACCCAAACCCTAAGTGCATGCTGTGGGGTGTCCTGATGATTTCTTTGAAATAGCCTAGCAACACCGTGTACCAATTTCTTTAGCCCGGGCCACCTTTGACTTTTTGTTCTTTAAAAGTTGACCTACCGCCACCGCTTCTCATAGTCAACACTTCTTATATGACTTCCTATGCACATTTTCTAATTCCATCAGCCACCGCTTCATAGATTGGGATATATGGCAAAAATATAATATCACATGATACAACCAGATTTTTAACATCCTCTTCTATGTGATATTGACTGCGATCAGAATAATGCCCTTATTTGTCGAATCTTTGAAATCGGTAGGCCTTTGTAAGAATATTCCCATTTGATCTATCAGTCACATAAGTTAGATGTAATTCTTGATCTCTCTTCACCATATCTCTAATAAAATGTAATTTCTAATTCAATAATATATTTTGATCTTTTCATGTAGAACTGGCTTTTTTGTCATGGCAATGCAAATTCGTATTGTCACAATATATAACTGCTATCCTGCTTGTGTAAACCTAACTCTTTCATAAGTCTTCTTTCCTAAATCCAATTCTTTGTCACCAATGATGCCGGAAGCTATATTCAGCTTCAACACTAGAGAGTGCAATGCTAGATTGCTTTTGCATTTCCATGCAACCGAGCTCCACCTAACACAACATATCCTCAAGTGATTTCATTGTCTGTGTCTCTCGCCTAGCCAAGATTACAATAGGCTTGTAATTGCAAGTTAGTATCATCAATAATAATATGCCAAATTGTAATCGTACCTTTCAAATACTTCAAAACTTTTCGGCCGACATTCCAATGTGCTTTCCTACAGATTGTTATCAGATTCCATGGCATATTGATCAAGAAATGCAATATCCTGGCCGAAAGTATGTTTGGCTACATATGACATCCAATCAAACTCCTATATAGTAGTGTTCCTTTCCATTTGTATACTTTCCCTTTTCAGCTTGGACCCATTTCACTAGATATTCTGCGGGACTGTGTACCATGGGGTATCGCCACATTGCAATTTCTTTTCCATATGAAATCTCTTCAACATATTTTGATGTGACCAATACTTAAGACAAGTATTTCGATCCATGTTTCTGTGATACATCAATCCCAAGAAATCTCTTTTTAACTCACCCAGGTCACTATCCTAAATCTTCTCTCTTTAGAATTTCTTTACAATGGTTTAATACTTTATCAGTTTTTAGCCACCTCATAATATTGTCATCAACATACAATGCAATGATACACCATTCATCTTCCAGATTAAATCTATATAGATTCTCATCACCATTAAGTTTTGAAACCTTGTTCCAAAGAAAAATCCATTCCATGCATTTGTACCCATTCTCTAGGAGACTGTCAGACCATACATGTACTTCTATTTAGTTTCCAAACTTTCCATTTTTCTTCATCAAAGCCACCGCAGGGGTTTCAGATAAATTTGTTCTTCCAATTTGCATTTAAAAATGCCGTGGCTCACATCCATGATGTATTTCAAAACTACATGTACTAGCAATGGCCGTAAGCATTCTTAAACCTGCTTATCTGACTAAAGGTGAAAAGTTTCATCAAAGTTCTACCCTTTTCTCTCAGAACCCTTGTGCAACAAGCCCGGCTTAAATTTCTTTGTGTTTTTCCATCTACCTGTGTTTTATTCATATATCCACTTATTTCCAACTATATTTTTGTCCAAGGGCATACCACCTTCACAAAGGTATGTAATTCTGCTCTTTTAAAAGCCTTCATTTCCTCTTTCCATTGCATGTCTCCAAAGGTTTTGCATTAATGTCACTTATGGCTTCCATTATAACCCTGGAGGTAATTTTATCGCATTCAAGCACGGTGCATGTCAACATCAGATGAATCTCACCTCTCAATAGGCTTCAATCTTTGTTTTTCCTACCTCAGCTTCTGCCATGCAGCTCCACATCATGTTTGGCTTCATCTCGCTAATACTATTTGAGCTTCCTTCATTCCTTTGCTTTCTTTTGGGTTTGTCCGCTTAATAACTTCTCTCTTCCATTTCAATGCTTTGATTCATCCTAGGTTTAATTTCTGGCTCTCGGGGCTATTTCTGCACTCATTATCAAAAGCCACCATATCCATCCTGGATTCTTTAATTCTCTCCCTCCTTCTCATTTAGTCTTCTTGCTTTTATTTCACAACTCTTTCAACTCTTCTTCTTTTTGTATCTCGTATATCTTCCTCAATTTATCTTAGGAATCTTCCTAGAATCTTTTCTCATTGAAACAACATCTCTACTAATTATGATTTTCCTTCTTGCATTAGAATTTGAGCTTCATACCCTACTTAGATATGCTATGTAGGCTCTTATCATCCAATTTTTTTTTCTTTAACTCTTCTCGAACATGCACAAAAACACAAACATCCATAAGCTTTTAATTTTTCATAGGTTGACACTTCACTGCCCACAATGATATCCTGCATGGCTCCTTTATGCTTGAAGATGGCGTGATTTTGTACATACACCTGTTGTTTTAATAGTTTCATCCTGAGAAAAATTCTAAGTCCCGGAATATTTTAAAGATGGATCTTACAAAAGATCAAGCAATGTCCTGCTTCTTCCTTTCTCAGAATCCCATTTTGTTGTAGGAAATACCACACGCATGTCTCTAATTCCTCTATTTGCACAAAAGCTCTAAACTCATCCGGGACACATATTCACTTCCCCTCTATCGATCTTATAGAATTTATCTTCCTTCCTTGCTTTCAACTCTCGATTCAAGAAGAATACCTAAGCAAGTATCAAATGCTTGATCCTTTGTTTTCACAACAGTGCATTTAGTTCTTTTCCTAAAATCATCTATGAAGCCTTGGTAAAATATTTGAAATCCACTCAAACTTGTAATATTTATTGACCACATAAATCATTGCAGGTGTATTAAGTCCAAAATGCCCTTTGCCCTTTTATTTGACTTCCTTCAATGGTAGTCTTGATTTGCCTCTAATTGACAACCACCACACATAAATTTCCTTCTACCGGGTTTAGCAAGTAGATTTAGCCCCTTCTTTCCAAGTGCTTCTATAATGGTAGAATTTGTATGGCAAACCGTTATGCCATAGTTTCATCCGATATTCAACAACATTTATTTCAGAAGATGCTCAATATCAAGTCCAAATAGATTCCTAACACGCTTCCAATAAACTCAATTCACCATCAAAAACACTTTACATTGAAGTGTTGCTCAAACGAGTACTTCTCTTATCCAAATGGGTCACTTGACAAACGTAGATATAAGATTTCCTACTCAGGCTAGGCACACACAAAACTTCTCTAATTTGACAATTTTTCCATTCAACCTGTCACTTCTAACACTCCGTAATCTTCTATTTCCTTTAATGCCCATCTCCCCAAGTTGACATGTCCTTCTTTCTTCTCTCACAGCCTTTTTAAGCAAATGCGCATCACACATCACACTTTTCTCTCTCGCCTCCCCGAATCTATTACAACAAATCCCAGAAAGATTATTTCACAACGTAAACATTGCGTCAGTTTTCTACCTCCACAAAAGATCATCTTCCATCCACCTTCACTCATCGGGCTTGTTTACTACATTGATGCTTGCACCACCTCCTCGGTTTCCCCTTCCTCTACTCACCACGCACTCCCTCGCTTCCACCGTGATCTTCCTCTTTCCTTCCCCTTTTAGGGGACTTTGATACCCCGAGGCAAAATGACCTTTTGCCTCACACCAAAGACCTAAATTCTTTTTACACTACTATTTGAACATTCACCTCGCGACCATTGATTACAAGAATACCGTGGTCCTAGTTTTTCCTTTGAAATTTTAACAAAACTCCTTTTGATCCTGTCATATAACACTTCACGAAATGTCATCTTCCCCGCTCCTCTAGTCCGCTTCAACTCGTACTTAACCATCCGGGGATAGCATACCCTTTACGAAGCATTCCCCGGTACCGAGTTGCTACCATGATTACGGAGATACGACCTTGCCAATGCCATCCGAGACAATATTTAATATATTCCCAGCCTCAAGATCCGCGAATGACCAAACCTTTCGAAGTCGGGCTAAATTATCTTTTCGACAACTTCATCTTTTCTTAGCCCTTTTCCAACATGTCTATTCGGTATTTCTTTTGTTCGCCGCGAGATAATCCCACATCCCGGCTTTACGCGCCCCGGTTTCAACTTTGCGCTCCATTTTACACATGATTATGGTTTTGAGTTTTATAATCTTTATCATCACCCCGCGCACTTGAGGATCTCCCTTTTTACCTCACTTCGTAACCTTCAACCGCAGAGTCACCATCAAGGTTTGATTTTGCAGTTAGGACTGATAATCTCGAGCCAGATGCCCCTCGCATCTACATGTAGTAATAATGTACCGCCGCTTCTCTTTCAGATTTCCTGGGTCCTATAGGCCAGCTTGGTCTCCTCGTGACGATAAAATCATATTCGCCCTATTCTATTCTAATACCTTCCTTCCAAATTGAAATTCTCCATCTCCTTTAAATGACTTCCAATAGAGTTCAATAGATTTGCCCCTGACCGTTGTCATTATCACAAAAGATGTGAACTAGTTAGCTCGAGCAATTAATGATGATTTTGGACAGACTACAAGCTTTAATCTCAAGGAGATCACAAAGCACCATTCAACTTCAATTTATTCTAAGCAATATTCAACCTAATATCTTTCTTAATGGTCATTAAACCGCTATAGTCAATAAACCATTGATAATTAGAACTTAATCTATTCATCCAATTTCAAAAGATCGCTCTCCGTGTATAGTCACAATCTCCCAATTTCGGCGCTTACAGAGGAGCTGGCGATGTAATACCATCCTCGCCTTTATAGTCACCCCGCCGTAGTCAATCTCAATTGGCCCACTTTGTCCAATTGTGGTATCTCTTTATCTAAGCCACACACGGTTTAAAACTGAGTGAGACTTGTTGCCCGAACGGGCCTTTAGCCGGGATTTTTGACTTTTGACTAGTCAACTTAAACCGGCGGGCGGGTAGGTGTGGTTCATGATTTTAGCGAAATGAATAATCTGTACTCATTTTAGCTCCGCCACCTTTGATTTTGTTTGTGTTGGATCGCATCGCCATCGCTTTCTCATGAAGTCGCGACTTTATATGACCTTATGCACATTCACCCATCACACCGCTTCATAGATTGATATGGCAAAAATATAATATCACATGACAACCGATTTTTAAATAATAATAAGAACTAGAAATGGATCTTAACGCTATCGGCATAGGTGTAAATAATACCGGAGCAAATCTGTTAAACAACTACATCTTAAATCACACACCAAGAGTATCTGACCATTACCACTTTCCCTTTTGTTTCTCTTTTCCCTTTGCCTTCCATGCTTTCTCTCTCTCTTTTTTCCCTTCCCTTTCCATTTTTCCACACCTTTTTACTTTTCGACCATTCCATTTCTACCATCCTTTTACCTTTTGTTTTCTCCTTTTCACCATTTTTATTTTTCTAATCTCCTCAGATTCCCTTTTCCTCCCATTTCCATTTGTCTCTTCCTTTCTCGTTTTCCTTTTTCACTTTCTCTCCCACCCCCTCTCTTCCTTCTTTTCCCCTTTTTCTTCCCTTTCCCATTTTTCTATTCCCCGCCTTTTCCCCGCTTCCTTTTTCTATTTTTCTTTTCCTCTCCCTCCCCCTTCCACGACGGACTTTATTTTTTGCTCCATTCCCTTTTTTCCTCCTCTATTTCTCTTCCTTTTTTCCTTTTATTTTTTCCTCTTTTCCTTTTTCCCTCTCTCCTCTTCCCCTCCCCATCACCCGCTTCCCTTTGTTCTTCCATTCGACCTTTATTCTTCCCATTCCCTTTCATGGTCTTTTCTCCTTCCCCTTTTCTCCCTCTTTTCCAGCCCTTCCCATTTCACTTTTAATTCATTTTTCCCTCCCATTTCCCCTCTCCCTCCCCCCTTTCTCCTTTTCTTCTTCCTTTTTCCATCCCTTTCCCCACCTTTTTCAAGGCTCTTCTTCCGCTCCCTTTTATTTTTTGTGGTTCCTTTTCCCTTCCCATTTCTCCTCCCTTCTTTTGTTCTTTTTCCCTTTCATTTTCCTATATCTCCTTTTTCCCTTTCCCTCATGACTCTCCCTCTCCTTTTTTCCCCTTTCCTTTTCTCCTCCTTCCCTCTTCTGACTTTTCTCTATGTCTCTTTTCCTCCCCCCTCCCTCAAGCCCCTCCCCTTTTCTTTTCCCTTTTCCCTTTCCCCTTTTTTTCCTCCTTTCTTTGCCCCACTTTTTTCAATCTCTTTTTCTTTGTCCTTTTTTCCCATCTTTTTCTCTCTTCCCCTTTCCAGTCTCCCTTTCGGCCCCTCCTCCCTCCCCCCTTCTTTTCCTCCCTTTTCCCTTTTTTCCTCCCCTCTTCTCTCATCCCTTTTCCCTCTTCTTCCCCTTCCCCTTTTTACCTTTGTCTCAATCTTTCTACCTTTTCCCTCTTAACAAGGTGGACCTGTGAACGTGACTCAATGATCTGCACTCAGATTCTTTTTTTCGAACTCAAATTAGCCTGTTGAGGTTTGATGAACTGCTTTAAAATACCCAGGGAGACAATTTGAACAAGCATTTTTGATGACAAGCACAAATACAAAGTTCACAAAAAATTTACAATGGAACAAGATATTAAAAAGATATTGATATATTTTTCATCCCAAATAAATAGCGCATAAGACAAGTAATGTAACAAAAACTATAAAGACCAAGAGCAACCCTTTACAAATAAGTGGTTCTTTGTCATCTTATTTAGCATCTGCATAGTACCAATACGCAGGCGAATGCATCAATAATGGTAAGAGCCATCGATACCTCCACTTCCTTTAAGATCTCGTCATGGAACTCGTTATTAAATATGTTGATTTTATTCTATATCAATGGTACCAAACTCGTAGCTTATTGGTTTCGCATTATCGCGATCATTGCACCGTTCTTGGTTCTGGATACTCAGAGAACTAATTTCATCTAATGATAGCCATAAACCTATTAACAATATCAGCCGCAATATAGTTCCCTTTTCGGGATAGCCACAAGCACTATCCATGGGTACAAAATGAGCATCAACCCAATCCCATGATTAAAGAATATATTGATACCTGTAAGTATTGTGGAACCGGCTGGATGTAAAAGATTTCTAAAGTCCATCGTTGTTGTTAGTTGAGGAATGCCCTATAATGGAGCATTTCATTAACCGAGACTCTCCATCGTTTCTATCTTTCTGCTTAACCCGTGTAATAAAAGAATAAAAACTAAAAATCTGTGGATTGTTATAATGGTACAGAACAAAAGAGCATGGGCAAAAGGTTTAAAAAACTTGATGGTCTATGAAGTCATAGCAACTAACATAAAAATGTCTCAGGGAAGCCGTCAGCAAAAATGTGACTTTTTGAAAGTAATCCGTCTCTTAAAGTAAGACTTAATAAAATTATCGGGCCTCAGCTGCTTACAATAAACATTATGCTTCAATGGGTAAACATAATAAAAGATGCAAGACATAATAAAAGATTATGCTTTTATGCCGGCCATAAAAACAATCTTAGATAATAAAACTTAATCATTATTTATGAACCCATACACGCAAAAGTTGCTATATCAAACAATTATTGCATGTGTATTCAAGCATTGCCTAGAGCCGAAATTAAACAAAAAGAAGATGAACTTTGAACATGAAATTCTATGATTGAAGAGAATTATGCAACCGTAAAAATGAATAACAAACTACGTGACCACTGGATGCCGTAAATCCAACAAAAAGAGCATTGTAAAGCTTGAAATTTCACAAGACGATATACAAACAAAATCAAATGAATTTCAGACTTCTTCTTGCGGCAGCTCGTTTAGGATATGCATGTTCCTTCAAACATTTACAAAGATATTGGAGGCAAGTGCCTCACTTTAGGCAAAGACGACGCTTCCTCCATTAACCGGCTATTAGCCTAATGAAACAAACAACGAAGTCATCCGGCTGAGCCAAAACTCGTGCTCCGGATTTTTGAAGGAGCCCTCCCCGATCTAAATAACCAGCGCGCATCAGATTTACAAAACCGCCATCGCCGGAGCGAGCCCAAGTGTTCGTGGTTTGAAAAGCTCCTTCCCCTCGCGGCTAGCGCCGCCATGGAAAATTGCTTCTCGCGAAGTGCTTTCGTTTATGCCGCTATGGCAAAATCCTCGGCCTCGCCTTTATTTTACCATGCCGCTATGGGCAACTTCTTCAAAGTCTCTTTGCCCATGCCGTCATAGGCAAACCCTTTTCAAAATGTTCAAGAACTTTGCCCATGCCGTCATAGGCAAACCTTTTCAAAAATATCTTTGGCTATGCCCATGGGTATGTTCGATTAAGCATCTTTTTCCTCGCGGTCTCTTTTGAGGAAAAAAAACATTGGTCCTCTCATGCCGCCACAGGCACGTAACACTTTTAAAATTGTCTTTGTTATGCCACCATGGGTTGTCTCTTTTTTTCATTCCCCTGTTTTTCTCTTTTGGAATGAAAATTGGTTTCTTTGCCTATGCGCTAGGCACAACATATTCTCGCTTCCTAAGCATCTACACCTCCTACATTTTAGACGACATCATGTCCTTTGGTTGTATCATTAAAAAATCTTTATATTATAATCGTTATTTTGCAAGGCTCGGACCCAACCCTCAATTTGACGCTTCCGACGGATCAAGCCAATGGAGGAGATACGCTTACCGCCGGGCTTCTTTTAGATGTTTTTTGGCTGTGGTTCGCTGGCTACGCTTATGGCATCACGCTTCAAGCAGATGTTTGGCTCTATGTCACGTAAGTTTCAACGTCCCTATCACAGATAAGGCAGGCATAGGGCCGAGACAGTACCAACTGCTTATCCATCACTTAAAAAGATAACCGCTGGCATTTTAAATAGTTAGAATAGAAGATGATCTCGTGAGAAAAAAGCAAAATTTGGATATACTTTGAAGGAAGAATGGCGAGTCGACATTCGCTTCACGTACCGGGATAGCGTAGGTATAGGGCCGGAGACATACACCGAACTGCTTATCCATCACGTGAAAACATGTCCGCTAAGATGATTCAGAGGAAAAAGGGGCTCTGATTGCCACCGGAAAGAGCTTTAGAAAAGACGATTCTGAGAAAAATGGAAGATAAGAATAAAGCCGATTGCTAGCCCGAAAGTTTAAGCCGCAACAGTCATCCGCGGCCGCTTGCGGTGAATGATTTGCTAGGAATGGACCTTTAGAAGCCCTAAGCCGCTTTCACAAGGTACGGCGCTATCTTCGCGGTTTCTTTGACTAATAACAAGCATCGGCTTACCGCCATGGGTGAATGATTTCATAGGAATGGACCGTAAGTGTTCGTAAGAATTGATTAATACGTTGAGATTATGGGTGAATGGATTTGCTAGGAATGGACCGTATATTCGTGTAAGAATTGATTTACGTTGAAAATCCTTATGTTTTGCATTGGTTGATTATCTTAATGCTTATCATTTAAATTGGTTTATTTATAAGTGAGCATTTAGAGGTTTGCATGAGATATTTGACATTTGATGAAAGCAAAGCGCAGCATGTGGTAAAGTTAAGAATCTTCACATATAGAAGATCACAAAGAAATGTTGCCACATCAGCAAGATCACAAATACAAAGGTCTTTGATCGTGTTCCGCTTCATGGTTATTATCTTTCTATTAGCTTTATTGTATTTGCCCATGTTGGTTCCTTCATAGCTTATGTAGTGAATTCAAACCATGCTTTTGCTATAAAGAATCTAGAGCATTTTGCGTGGATTTGGGGAATCAATGATGTTGGCATGATAATATTTTTTTTTTCCTTGGCCGTACCCAACAAAAAAAGCACATGCACATGTATATAGGTGTAAATAAATTTATTATTCGGGCCGCTTATCGCATAGATGATCCATTACCCCGCACCCATCTCCAATCGCATGACTTATCGCTTTTGTAGTTTTGGCCTGGTGGACTCAATGGTGTTTTGGCTCTATAGCTTATGTAACTGCTTCAAGTTTGTATTTTGGAGAGAGAATTCGTAAGTTCTTATAAATTAAATAACTACGCTCTAAATCCGCTGTCCTGCATCTATTGGCCGGGGTCGCGATCACCATCTCAAAATTTTAGCTTATTTTTCACATTCGCGAACCAAGGATCGAGGGTCTTCAGGTAGCTGAATCTCGCCATGCTGCATGATTGATTCCTTTGTTGGTATCTTAGCTCATTTGTAATTTCTTCGCTTTTGAAGTGCTGGAAGATTTGTGAGGCGCATAGTCGGATCTCTCGCGAAATGCCAGGAACAATTTTACATTTTCTCTCGCAAATATCACAAGAAAGGCTAGATAAAGTTGAGTGGCATATAGCAAACCGTAAGCCCCTAACTCATGAGAACTAAAGTGGTATTTCACATGCCGCAAAAAACGTAATTGGCGCTTTGAAATGACAACTTATGCAGCCTTTTCTCGGGCAAAGAAGAACAAAGCTATTGCCATGAATAAAGATGTATGCTACAAATGAATGATGAAAAATACAGATTATAAAAGCTCAAAAAAGTAAGGGAAGAGCCGCAGTTAGGAAATTGATGTCACCAGCCTCTACCTTTGTTGATTCATGGAGGCATCATTTCAACAATGATGCTTAAATGCTACTTCTTTAAATGATTGTGGAAAGCTTCCTAATCGATTTTCGTGGAGATAAGACCATAGCCTTAAAGAAAATCATATATGTAAATACATCAAGCATTTCATCACGTGTTTATTCCTCGGCATAAAATGATTAATTATTTAACTCGCGTTTAATAGGGGTATTGGAGCCACTATGAACTATCTCCCATCGAAATTTATAGCCCAAAGGGATCACAGAATCATATTTGCCATGTCGATATTAACCTCATTCCTTTGATGTATCGACACTGGTTGTGTATACAGGTCGTTCCAACAAACCGCTGTGTCCGCCAAGGCATGTTGATAACTGGTTTCTGTGTTTAATGTTCCCATCAGACTTTAAGAGTTAAAACCCCTTTGAGCAAGAATGTCATTAGAAAGAATTGCCAAGCAATGTCGCTTATCCTTTACCGCAGTGCGATAAAGTTTAACGATAGCTTCTAGCTGCATCTCGATATGAGCTTGGCCCATCCAACACGAGGGTGGTCTTGGAATTGAGTCCAAAGCACAAAATTTGGTGACGCCTTTAATCTAGCATCCCCAAGCCCGGCACAAACATAAACCAGTAGGTCTCGAAGATAAATTTGTAGTTTCGCCAAACTGGCCATACATGTCCATAATAATAGCGTAGTTTAATCTTGTTGTGTGCCGATAAAATAGGAGTATTTTGTTTGTTGAGATGTTGATCTTTTGTGTATTTGGTCCTCCATGACTAAAAATCAGCTCTTCCATGCCAGTCGATCATTGGTAATTCACAAATAAATTGTTCTATATGTGTATTAGCTGACACAAGTGGGTATCAACCCTAGATTAGTAGTAAAAGAACAGATGTAATAATACAGCAGACGGAACAAGTGCATCGGCCAAACATTAGAAGCTGGAAGAGCCAAACATTGAAGCAAAAGAACAAATAGCCAACAAGCAATACTACTGTTGGTATGAACATTGAAGATTAGGAAGCAAAACAACGTACCACAACCAAAACAACAACAATGCGAACATCGAACCAGGGGAATTCAACCCGTCAACCCGTCCCACGCAGCATGAGGCCAAATCAACACAAAGCTGTCCCGACCCGCCACGCCAACACCAATCCCGCAGTAGAGGAGGAACAAATGCATAAAAACTCGACGATTAATAAGCAAAAATTCTCCGGAAAACCTCAACCGGCAGTCAAACCCAATCAGAAAATGGGCCAATGATTGCTTCCCAAATGTTTCTGTAATAGCGAATTGAAAGAGGCTAGAATTGTCGTCGGACCCAGTCAACCTGCAATTCCTCCGTCTCTAGAACAAAGAATGAACAAGAGATAAATCCATCAAAAAGCGTAATTTCCACCCAGTACCCACAGCTCTAGAAACTAAAGACAATCAGGTAGACAATCACAGACTCCTTTTCGGATCTCACCCGTCATTTCTAAACTGGCCAAGCAGACAAACCTTAGAAATGCCCCATCAGTTGGCCCAAACATTCTAATAAAAACAAAAGCCAAACAAATCAGAGATAAGCATATTGGGAACTCTATCAGGTAAGCTTTTGTTATTTTTGATAAAAGCCGAGAGGGAAAGAGAGAGGAGCAGTTGTGACCGCCTGCCAGTCCACTGTCAGGACTTTGTGACTCTCTCTCTTTAAACTTATGTCCTTTGCAACAGAATTTTGTTTGCTTACGACAGCATGACTATTCGGGACAAAGACTTTAAGGTTTATAAACCCCAAGTTCAACGTAGCCTGATAACTCAAGATTGCAACGTGATTTTTTACCAAAAAGTTGAAACCGCTATAAACTCATTACATAGCCTTAATAAATTGTTAAAAGATTTGTGTAGTGTTTTAAAGAAAGCAATTCCATTGATTAAGATAAAGCGACGACCAAATTATATTTGAGATCATAGTGCGAATATACATTTGAAGTTTGAATATTTTATTATTTTATTAGCGCAATATATGTTTTTATTCAATATAGTATATACAAAGAGCAGTATCTATATAAGCAAACACCCTTATGTTAGTAAATACGGCTGCATATACCGATGATTTCAATGTGAAAGAATAATGGTGGACGGCGACGGTAGAGAATCCAACAAAGATCGTGATCGTGCGCATTCGTGAATCGTTATTTTTAAATGGTGACAGCGCTTTTCCATTGTACAAAACATTTATGCGGTTTCGATCTCGCCACCGGGTGACCATTACTAGTTTTATTTAATAGTTAGAAGTAACGGTTTTAGTTAGACTCATTATTGTTGCATTATTTTATTTGCACTGAAAGCCGCCAATTCCATAACGTCCGGTGCACCATACACCCTCAAATAAAGAAAAAGTGAACGATTTTATTTCTAGATGACTTTGTTTGTCGCCTTCAGCATCATATTGAGTTTTGTGGTTTAGATCTTTTTTGTCTAATCATGGTAAGCAGGCAGATAAATATATGTTACTTTTTATCATACTTGAATGACATAAGTTTATAAACTTTGTTTGTGCTTTTGCAATGATGTATAAACAATATTTACCATGCCTTTACAAAAACCCTCTCTATTATGAACTTTCCTTCGAAATTGTGGTTCTTATATCATTTATACCTTAGTTTTTATCTAGTTTTCAAAAGAAGCTAAATTTTAAAATTATTTTAGTAAATGAGCTTCTAATGGAAATTTTTTTATTTTAAAATATAAGTTTCATTTTCTTTTCTTTGACCTCTCCAATAGTGGCACCACACTCCCATGAAATAGGGTCTTTTTTGTTTGAGGCCAAAACTAGTATTTTAGGGAATCTTAGAAATATTCTTTTATTAGTGCAACTTGAAAGTCATAGTGTATTTGCGAATACCTTGTTCATCGGCCGGGCTCATTTTATTAAGTGTCTTTTTTCTTTTTAAGGCGAGATCCAACATGTCCCATATAATTGGAGCTACTCTGTATTTTTGTTTTGATTCATGGATTAGACACCGGTTGGGAGTTCAATTTTTTTTTTCCATTCTACATGAACGTGCTCCTCATGGAATACTACTGTTTGAATCCACTTTCTCCAAAAAAAAAATGATAATAAACAAAGCATGTATTGCTACCAAAATCTCCGGGTGTGGAGATATGCATGGAGCGCATCCAAACATATGTCGCTTTGTATGGGAGCATCCCACTGCCAACCGCACTATATCACAGAAAATCATCTCAAACTTATAAGTATCAAGCCAAACCATCCGCGCTTTTGTTCTTATCGCTTTATAAGCTTCGTGACTGCAGACCGCGACGTAAAAATGAACCGCTTCCTCATCCCGCATGCTACCCGGAAGAAGCCCAATGTTTTTTAATACTCATGGATTTGAAGCAGAGTCGAGGTTAGAAGCTGATGATGCAAAGTGGCACGATCGGGAGTAACGTTGGAGCCTGGAGCCCAAAATCCGGCTAAGAATATAAAGACTATTACAACTTATACCATATGGTGATGAGGTACAAATCATGATGAGGAAGGAAGTTTCCATAAGGAACTCTGGAATTCTGCTGATAAGGATGATTTCACGGTATTCGCCTGGTGATAGGTACGATTGTGCCATTTTGTAGTAACGCGTGTTTTGCGGTATCCTTTTGATTTAGACTTATTGTGAATTTTCTCGCAAATGTCAATGATCGACAGTTATCGAGTATTATGTTTTAGCGATAGTTCAATCAAACCTACTTAGAGGAAGTGAGACTCGCCTCGACGTATTCAAGGTCGATTTATCGCTATACAATCCTGTCACGCTATGCCCATCTCAACATGCCGGCCCGCCGCCGATGCCAAATGGAAGAAGGAAATGAAAGGAAGAACAAAATGGAAGAAGAAATGGAGGAAGGAAGGAAAGGAAAGGAAAGGGTGGAGGAAATATGGAAAGAAAGGGGGGAAGGAAAGGAAGAAAATAGGGAACGGGAAAGAAGACTGGAACTGGAATGGAGGAAGGAAGAAATAGTGGAATGGGGGAAGGGCGATGTGGAGGTGGTGGAATCGGTGGACGGCGATGACACGCAAAGAGTGGCTGACGGAGGCAAGAATAGTGGCCGAAAGGAATGGATAATGAAGGGGGACAAAAGAACGAGGAATGGAAAAGGAAGAAGGGAATGGATGGAAAGAAGGAAGGAAGGAAGGAAGGAATGGAAGAGGAAGGAAGGAAGGAATGGAAGGAAATGAAGGAAGAAAGGAAATGAGAAGGAGAAAGGAAGGAAGAGGAGGGGAGAAGAGGGTAAAAAGAAAAGAAAAAAAGAGAGAGAAGGAGAAAAGTAATGTGCAGAAAAATAAGAAAAGGGAAAAAGAAAGTGTGTAAGAGAAAAATGATGGAAAAATGACATGATAGAAAGCAAAGGTGAAGGTTATCAAATGCACCAAAACCTCTTATAGTCATGATATGATGATCTAATAATGAGTCCTGAGTCAATAGGTTTCCATCCAATAAATTCTTAACATTTGCCAAAGAACCGGCACCATTACTAGTAGAATATAAAGTATTATGGCTGTAAGTTCCCAGATGTAAATCAACAAAAGAAGAGTCTCGTTGGTAAGATGAGATGAACTGTTATTACTGCCCAGGCCTACCAAAGATCTAGAAGATTGTAAACAGCTTAATAAAGCTCACATAGCCAAAAAATGTAATAATTTGTTCCCTTTCATGATAATATTTTAAAAAAATGCTATATGTCGGTGATATTTATTATGGATAGATGCTGGCGATGGCAATTGTCGGCAAAGGGCATTATTACAACGCCACAACCTGCTCCTTAATCCCGATTATGGATGATGGTATTTTATGGATTGGTGATACAGATAAATCAGCCGAACATAGATTACCATTCAATTTTCCCAAATGCGAAATGCTCCGTATCATTTAGATATATCAAGGTCACTTAAAATGAGACCTGAAACTCAACAAAGGACAAAATTTGATATATCTAACATTAGTCACAAAATGAGTCACCAAATTTCATTATAAATAAAGGGCGAAATGCTCTAATAATTGATGTAAATTACTTTTGATAATTGATGGTATGAGACAAGGCTATGCGCCACTTTGCTCATTTGGGCATACCTTCTTTAGGTGGGATTTTAACAAACAAAGAAACCATTCAAAAGCATGCATGATCGGGTTAGTTTGCTGCCCGCATTAAACCGGGCAACCGCCACTAACATTTGAAACTCGCCAAACCGGTCTATCAGTATAAAATAACGGCAGCTCGCACATCCGCACACATATCTGCTAACCAATGGTTATTCGCGGAGACTCTTAAAATTAACGCTGCCGTTCCCTGAAGAAGATGTGGAGTAATTTGCAGAGAACCCCATTTGGCTTCTCCCAAATGTCCCCTATATCATAATCTTTCTATGGACATTCAAAGAATGATATTATGATCCAGTTGCCGCTGTTCTTAATTTTACTACCAAATGAAGAATCATGGTCGACATCCAAGGAATTTTTATTTCCGATAAATTGTAAAGCTTTGTTTGGCGTAAACAATTTTATATGATGCACTTTTGAATTGATACGCAGCGAAAGGTTGACCTATATATTGTATACATCCATGTCTTGATACATATATTCGCAGGTTATCAAGACAGAACCCATCTCATGCCCAACCCACACATAAAACGGCTCCCAACCAAAGAAGCACAGCCATATGGGGTAGGAACACCCGCACAGTGTCCATCTACATCATTCCAAAAATTTTAGCATATCCAAGTATATATTGCATAAAGCTCAAAGGAACATACCTATGCTTTAACCGATGGCGGCAAGCACTTTGCTTCTTTCTAAAAATAAACCGCATAATCTATACAATTTTGAAGATCATAATGCATGAGCAAACGTGGCTGCAAATGATGTCAACATAGTATTGTAGTTGAGTCGACGATTTTCAAATCACATAACCAGGTTTTTTGAGTAAAGAGTAAAGTAAAGAGCTATGGAAATGCTATCATTGCCACCAAGATGTCCAATTGGACCGGCTGTACCCGCAACAAAATGTTCATGTAAACAAAGGCAAAGGCCACTGGCCACGGAACAAACAACTCACTCATAAATTCATATCATGCAAATCGTTTCCCAATTTCACCGACTACAAATGAGAAATACGCAAAGACAATTCAACTTTCTATGGAGCAGTGAGGAACTCGCTTCAGGCTTTTTAGCAGTGCTTTTCTTTTGCCTTGAATTTCAATACCTTTTTCATTTCACTTGTTCTTCAACCACAACGCTTTCTAATGATACCGCAGCATGTTGCATGTTTGCCCACTTCAAAAAAGCAAAGTCCCCACTTGAAGTTTATTGGGTCGTAACTTGTCGGGCCGCTTCAAAGTTTCGCGTGGTGTTCTTTCATCTCTCGCAACTCCAAATAACCATTCCCTCGCGGTTCGGGCTCATCTTCCCGCCATCACTTCCTTATAATCCGCTCTTTCATTCACGCCGCCCTAACCTAATCCACTTCCCCACGCATTGTTAGAAACGAAATGCACAATGAGCCTATCCAAAGAATCAAAAGGAGTGTGGGGAATGTCACTATCTTATACGAGTAAAGGGCTTAGTAGATGTAGTGCATCAAGCAAGACTAAATCAATAGCGGGTTCAGATGAATCCTAAAAGTCGAACAAGGTTTTAGCAGATAGAAGGTATCAAGGCTCCCAAATCAAGTGTCCAGATTTAACCTAGCCGAACGGTTTCAGCCTTCGATTTGTTTTTCTGCTCTTTCGATCCTGTGTTTTTGTTCGATATACTCTTCTAGCTTTAATGCCAAAGCTCCTGCACAAGGAACTTATTCATGGATTATTGCAGTTCGTTGCAGACGTGCAGATTCTTGGTGAAGCCAAATGTGGTTCTACCAAATTCAACAAGATTCCTCCACGTTCGCAAGAAGGGCCGACGGATCAGAGAAATGATTATGCCAGTCCAAAAGATAGCTTTAGCTTTTCTGAAACCCAAGCTGCTCATGGTGTCCATGGCTTCAGCCTTGCTCTCCCGGTACCACAATTAGAGGTGCTCCATTGTCTTCCAACTTGCCGTTAAGAAGGTTCATAAACTTTTTTCACTGAAAAAAATGCAGGATCATGGTGTTACGGATTAGGCTACCCTGATTTGATGTAGCCATGTCATTTGGAGAGAGTGTCACCATTTCTAAGGCCATGGCTGTTTGGGTATACAGATGAGAATGCTTAAGGATATACTACTCAGCAAGTACTATCTTACTATCTCTTTATTCATACTAACTCTTCAACTGGATGGTTTGTCATGTAATTTTATAACTGCATAATTCAAGTAGCACAAAGTTTGATGGCTGTATGGGTTATATTGTCAGCAATTGTATCCCCTATAGGAAAAAAAAAAAAAAAATGTTCATATGAAACCTTCAGAGTTGTCATCCGTCATATGAAACCCTCCAGAGTTGTCACAGGTAAACTTGATGCCAACCCAAAGGCATAGCAGCTGGAAACAGAGGATAGTGCGCAGCTGTGCTGGGTAAGTCGGTAAGCAACAGTTCATTTATCTTTGATGCAAATAAGTTTGATCTATTTGTTGTTCCACAAAACCAAGCTATTATGTCAGGGAGATAAGCTACTTCTCCATTATAAACCGCTTTGATATGTTGTCATGTTGTATGATATGTTGTCATTATTTTGTGAAACATTCGAGAGTAATCTGCACAGTAGCTTTTGCAGAAACTGAAATCTATGTGTTGGTTTTAGTTCACCTACAAAGTTTATGCCTTAGTTGAATCATGGCAATAATCAAGTGAGACAAAGCTTCTTGTCTTAAACGAATGCCTTCCTGGAAAGCTTTACAGGTGTTTTATCATTTTCATTAGCTTAGAATATATGTTAAACGTGGACCTCTTTTTCATGATGAACAACACTAGCCATACCTATAGCTCCATTATTTCCTTTCGTTGGACAGGTCATTGATATCCTTGCAGCTTCTGGGCCTCTTTGAGTTTTCTTATGATGAAGAATGGCTTGCAATCATCAAGACAATCCAGTTTTCCTCTGAGCAGAGGTTCTGCCTACCTTCCAGAAGGTTTCTTCACCATGTGCTACAGTTATTTTTACTCGCAGATTTAGATGGACTATGGATGATTCTGGGTTAGGACAAAAATTATGTGAAAGTTCAGATAAGGTGTTTAACATTCAAAGTCTTAAAATGTTGCAAGTTTGATGGAAAGAATAGCGAAAGATTTCACAACAGGTACAAGCAGGAACTGACCCAAAGTAGTTATAAAAGATCAAAACAAACGCATAAGTCTGCCTCTTTTTATCAGAGGATTATCCAAGTACTAAGACTACTCCGCTGTCAGGTATAAAGTTGCAACATGGACTGATACGTGCCGAGCTCAAGAATTATAGCGCAGCTTTATGACATTGCAGTTAAGTATAAATAATGAATATATACTCAATATTCCAAGAAATCACATAGCGGCAATAACAAATATTATTTCAAAACAACTAAAATAAATATGTATGTTTTGGCTCAAGTCATAGTCATATAGCACCCTAATATCAATCTTATATTTTAAATATATATCTGAGGAGGTATCTACCTATGAGACATTGTGCACGTAATTTCAGTGCATCGCTTGCCAAATATGATTGAGACATTATAGCTACAACCTTGTCACATGTTTTTTACCACATGTTTTTGATAGGCTATAACCTTTCAGCAATGCATATTCACATGATTGCCTTCAATAAAGAGCATAGACAGTTAATTTTAAATCTTGCATGATTGCATTTAGTAAAGCTTCGTAGACAATTGAATTTATGTTGACTACAACATGTGCGTTTGTATTATAAATCGACTCTTGATTACAAATAACAGCCGCATCCAAGCAAAAACTTCCACCTTCCTGACTGCATTCCAAGACTCATCCATCTTTCATGAGTCTGTGATCCTCCAAATGGCTCAAGGTGTATATTAATGCCAACGTGATATCTCTTAATTATCCACCGGGATGAATACTATATCAATATCTCACCGATGAATGCTGCCTAACATGCAATGCTATGACCACAAACCTTATTGAAACCTTCCAAGCCAAAACAGTACAAATGCAGGCTGAATAAAGTCTCGAGATAATCATGATCCACCTGAGAACCACCAAAATTTCATGCACAAGACAAACACACTTAACAGGACTCAAAGTTATCAACTCCGTCGCCATAGAGCAAGCTTAAGAGTACGGTAAGCCTTTAACACTTAGTTTCAGGCTTTGAGGACAACCCAGAGGAAGATCCAACTCGAAGATAGATTTCTCAAGGCTTCCAGATGGGACTCATAACAACCATCCTGAGCAATGAATTGCTTGCTCAAGAATCCTATTCCAAGTATCTCGGATAGGGAGCAGCCAAAGGCTAATCTGGTCGACTCGGTCAATGTCACACGAAAGACAAAGCAGCCCAAGAATCAAACAAAATGGAGATGAACACAAAAGAAACAATGCTCAATGGTCCTCAGTCCCTAAAGTTTTATAGTGGGCGAAAGGCCTATTGACCGAGGATTCAACCAGGGACAAGCACGCCACAACGAGGACATCTCAGGAAGAATCACACCAAAGTACAACCACCTAGGATGGAGTAGTTTATCCCAAGCCCAAGTCCACGCACGCCTCCAAATTAGGAGGTGAAAGCTGAAGGACCACCCAGTGATGCTTTTGAAGATGATATCACTAGTTGACAAGCAGCCTCTATACATAGAATTCCATGTTTGCGTTCATGAATACTCGTGGAAACCCAATATGTACCCTTTTCACAAGCTCTCCGAGCAACTAATGGCGTGAGTACTAGTAACCTTGCTGGGCTAGGGTCTGTCCTATCGACAATGAGAATTTTGTTTGGAAGATTTGGCGTTTTACCAATCGCTGTGAATCATACCATACGCCGAATCGGCTAAGATTCCCGCACCTCTGGCCGGCTGCTGATTAATGGATGAACTGAGGTACAAAGTGGAAGATTATTTTTCCATGTATTCACCTCAACAAGGGGCATTCACCGATGTAACATGCAACAAGATCAATCCCAAATAGATCCGTGATGGTTCCCCATGACTAAAGCCTTTCAAAAAGGAGAGGCACAGAAAAGGCATACCGGGATAAAGAGACTCCAAGGAAGAAGGGTTTTAATGAAGCTTCCCAAAGGAACACAATGTGCAAGGGATCGTCGTTCAACCCACTCAGAGAGTCAACCATATCCTTAAGGATCCTCCAAATGAATTCTAGAAATTAGAATCTTACTCGCAAATGAAGTTCCATTACACCCAAGCCAACGAAATTTAGCTGGTGCATTTGGACCATGCAACTTGACCACAAGATGCCGCCGGGCCCCACTTCAGCCAAAGTTAATGACAATCGTGAATAATCAACTCCGGAATTTTGACCTAGAAGTCGAAGGGTAGAGGCTATATAGACATGGGAATTACTTAAAACATGGAATACTCTAATGGAATACAATTTAACATGGATTCAAAAGGTACTTTAATGAAAACTGATTTTGTACTTATGTTAGAAGCACTCATATCACCATGTATCGATATGAAATTGAAAGCAAGAACAAAAATATGTCTATGATCTTAAAAGTACTTTTAATGAAATCGCTTTATAGTTAATGCTCAGTAGTTTCCCCATATCACCCACCATATAGCGATGTGAAATTGAAAGCAAGAACAAAATATATAAGCTTTTTGCAAAAATAAACGAAGCAGTAGTTGCCACAACTGGCTTGAAAGCATCTTTTTCTTTAGTGGATTATTCACATATTGGTTCTCAACCATATATGAGTCATTTATACTCAATAACTGAGGGCTATATAAAAGGAATGCAAAGCTCGCTTTTTAGTTAGAAAAGTTGGTCTTAGATATTGTTTCCTACTGAGGGTGGGGTGGGGCAGCCACTGGAGGTTTTTACGGGTATTCTTTCGTAACATCTGTGCGACCGCTGCAAACAATCTCTTAATGTAAGATTTGCAATCAATTCACCTCCGCTATGCAAGCCAAAGAAATCCAAAATGCAAAGATCTATCCTATCGTAAGTGTTGCGTTGTGGTATCCTCGATAGGTTGGCCTTCAAGAGGAAGTTTGTCTAGATTCTCAAGCGAGGGCCGCAAAATCGAATTATAGCCGCGGAGAACCTAAGAAAGAGAACATGCTTACATCGAAGCCCAATTGTCCAACCACAATTTCTTTCAATATGTATTGACCCCGCACAAACCATAAAAAAGATCAAAGATTGAATGATTAAAAGTGCACATTTTATGAGGCCCCTATAATAGAAAATGAAACCCCTCCAAAGAATTATTCTCACCTCAGATTCGGAAAGTAAAAAAACTTGCAAATCTCAAGTAAAGTTTAAAAGGAGGCCATTGAACTTACATCATAGCCAAAATGCCACACCATAAAGCAACAATATGCCTTTACTCGATGGGATTTCTGAGAACCCGACGTTCCTCCGCCATTGCATATATTTCTTGTTGGCAAGATGTATCTCTTTTCAAGAGAGCAACCACAGTCCTCCTGCTTCAACCGCTTTGAATCAAGAGAATTGCCAATAAATCACCACTACTTGTTAGGCTTTACAGCTGCATGGTTGAGGAACATCTATCTTTAATAGTGCTAAAACCATAAAGAAGCAATAGACTTAAAAGTAGCACAGAACTCTACTCTCCTAGTTTTACTGCTATAAAGATTTGTTCTAGCGGAAAGGGGTGTTTTTTTTTGGCCGGTGGTGTGCTGTAAAAAACTTAAATTGCACTAAATCAAGACTTTTCTTATAGATAATATAGGATGGCTTCACATTACTAATATGCTCATGTTATACATAACTAAAGCACATCCTAATATTTTTTTAGCTGGCAATGATACAAGGGAAGGTCAATGAAGGGTGTTTGAAGGGTACCAGCACTGGCATAACCCTATGTCCTCGATCGCTTATTGTACACCACCAATAAAAAGATCTAAAGTTAATATCTTTCTATCGTAACCATTCCTACTTAGCCTTGAAGCAGATTGGATACCTATTTTGTTTCTCGTGGGTATCGGGTAATCAATTGAACTATCAAAGACTATAACAAACACCACCGCTATGATCAACCGCGGGATTTCAACCTTCAAGTTCTCAAATTTCATACCTCGAGCAAAGTTGCCTTGTGCAAAAACGATCTTTGCAAAACAAAACCCACAAATCTTTACAAATCAAAGATAGAGCTAACACAGCCTTTCCAAAGACTTTTGTTCACCATCCACGCTTAAGACGCTTGTGTGTGGACCATGATTTGCTAATGACTACTAATATATATCACGTTCAAAGGGTTGCGAAGAAACGTATTGTCTTTTCTTGCAAATGGCCTGGATGATTCTAGAGAGTTTATGCCATAGCCTAAGTCCACCGAAAGAATAGGTAATACTTAATTTGCTAATGGCGGATTAGCAGAACATTCCATGTTGGCAATCAATGTTAAGCATAGAATTGTCGTAATATTATCTCCTGCTGCAAACTCCCCACTTAAGATGGTTCACTTTCTTAGTCCGAGGAGGACACCTGCTTCAGCAGTTAAAAGAAAATGCTGGATAAGCTTCCTCGCCGTATGTCGCGGGATCTTAGCAAACACTAAACCATGTAGAATATCCATGCATGATCCATTCCAGAGCGATTTTAATCCGGATGCTCTACCGAGACAAAGCCCTCGAAGACGCTGAAACCCAAGCTCTTAAAACGCTATGCCCAAACAAATCGAATCGTTTAGAATACATATTTGAAGGCAAAAGGCAGAAAGACAAAGGTGAAGCGTAGCGGAGAATGCTACGCGCTACGCAGGTAACCGCTGTTAAGGAAAAAAAGTTCTCGATATGGTATCATTCATCTATTGTTGAGATCACATCCTCACCTCAAATTAGGGCGAGACTCAAGACGTATCAACTGGCAACGGCATGACAGCAGATGAATAGCCAAACGCACCGTACATCAGTTTCACCCCGACTTCCAAATGCAGTAATCAAACATGACCGCTATATGCTCTACAACTGGAGCTTTCGGTTCTTCGCTTCGCAAACGCATATCTGCTAAAAATTTGTGAAGGTCTCGTGCAATGATGGTACCCAATCGCTAATCTGTCACAACTTTGGATAAAACCTTTACAAATAAAGGAAGGTTTTCAAAGTCACAATTTCCAGTTATCAAAACATATTTCAAACAACGGACAAAACGACTTATCGGTTCAGATATTTGTTCTCTAAATCTCTAATTTTGTACAAATTTAACTTGCCCGTGCTTATGTAATATGTAAAATGTTCTCTAAGCTTAACTTACAACCTACACGAATTTGTCAAGTCTAGCCAATGTATTTGGCCAATTTGTAGTATACAAATTCTGCCACATCAATGTGAATTAGATGTTACAACATGTGATTGCATTGTTAGAATATTGCCTAAACATTGTAAATAGTATGTAAGAATTAATATTTCTATTTCCACTTCTTGGATAGTGAAATAAAAGGCAATGTCAAGAAAGGTAATGTAATTGCACCTAACTTAATGTTCCCCATCCATGTTTCAAAGAACTGGCACCGGGAATCAAGAAATATATAGATGGCCTAGATTTGGTTAACAGTTATTTCGACTTGCCCAGATAGTCCATGGTCATTCTGTTCTTTTTCCTTTTCTTTTGTTCGAAAGCAACTTCGGGGCAACCGAGTCGACGCCCCACAAACGCCGCTTCCCGACATGGTGCCAGCATCACCGCGCATCTTCGTCATTCAAGGCTTTTACTAAGGTATTCGTTATTTACTTTGAAGAGTGTGGATGATGGAAGTAGAAGGAGGGATAACGGAAGATGTACTTTGAAGATAGCAAATTGTTAATAAAGCCAGCCAGAGAAATGACTTACATCAAGAAGACCAGTATATCCTGATAAAGTTTAACATTTGCTCAAAGAACGCCGGGCACCACATTAAGTTTAAATATTAAGACTTGTTCCTTTTTGTGCATTTAAAAAGCAAGATTGTGAAGATAAATTCAAGCAAGTCTGTGATCCCGCGCATTTAAAACAAAGAATCTAGATATCGAGAAAAAACTCACCTAGGTGTCTTCACAAAGACGATCCTACTTGCTTAATTCCTTCTAAATGTTATAAGACGTATCCCGTGTCACGCCTAGATAGTTCGCCCAAGAAGCCGCTGCTTCATTCTAACCAAGAACAAAGAAGATAATGGAACCGCTTTCAGCATGCCTTTCAAAGATCAATCGATTCATACCGATACTAAAGGGAGTTTTAATGTCAAGGCGCATAGCTCCTCAGAAACCCCTGAGCTTATCACCGCTTTCAGGCTCGTCACGTTTTCGACAGGGTAACCAAATTCATTGTTCTTTTTATGTTGAATTCCACCGCCCCTTCAAAATCAGAATTTCACCGTCATTTATCTAGGGCGTCTATTACATAACATTATAATATAGGATGGATAACGTAACCCATGTTCCTAACTTATAAACTTTTTTATAGCAAAAATTTGGGTTGTATCATATGGTAGCCCATAATGAGTATGCAATGTAACAAGGACATACAATATCCACTCAATCAATCATCCGGACTCATAGGCTGTTGGTAACTAACTCAATTCATTGGCTATGGATTTCGCTCATGTTGTATTCTTTGGATTTCTCTTAATTTTTGTACAAGCGATGTCGAACTATGCCAAGAATATGTTGTCGATTCGCTCGTTTAGGTGTCGACGGCAGCTTGGCGTATTCAATTGTGGAGCGCGTGATGTTGGGCGTTTCATCCAAAGCCCACGCCAGCCGACGCCATTGAACCATATAATGATTGGGCTGATTGATTGCTCCGTACCAGCAATGTGTTGGAGCACACATTCCGCATCACTAGAATGGAGCGCAGCCGCTGTCGGGCATAGCTAGGAACTATAAATGACTAGAAATTGTTTGCCCTCGGCATTCCATGTATTTGGACAAAGCTAAAACGTGCATGAAAGTCGCCCGCGCGAACCTTTCAATACCATCCTCAACATCCAACCTTGCATCCCAGAGTTAAGGAATTTTCCACCGTCACCTGAACCATGAACCCACACCGCATTCAATTTTCAGCCCAGATTAGTGGAAATTAGAAATGACCAAATTTATAATAATCACGCTGTTAATTTTCAGCCCAGAGTTATGGAAACTTAGAAAACGATCAAAATTCTATAATAACCGGCCACAAGATCTCTTGCATGAGGACTATTCTGAAGTAAAGTAGTTTTGTGGATCATTTTGTGCTTTCATCGTTGAAGGGAATAGCTTCGGCACAAAGTTCGCGACATCTCTTTATCTCTTTCAACCTTTTTTATGAGCCGGGCTCGCTTTCTTCAATCCCTTGTACCACATAATCTACATTGAGGGATATCACCGTAGGGTTCTTTTGATACCGCTAGAGGCACTTTGTCGCTTCCTCCCATTAGCCTTCTTTCTTCTTTCTTAATGTTTATGTAGACATTACGTTTCTCTTTCAATCTTCGTAGATGTTCTTTCTTTCTAATCTTTGATGGCACGAATCTATCGCGCATACCGCATTCATTCGATGCCCCATTCATATTCAAGTCCTTATTCATCCGTCCGATGCATCTATCCATCTCAATTTCCATGATGTCTCTCATCGCTAGAAGATCAAGAACAAAGCTTAGAAGCTATGTCCTTTAGAAGATCCAAATTAACATATAGATACCGCCATATGGGCACATTATCACAAAGAGACATTATGGCAGTCGACAGCAACATTCAGATACATGAAGGGACGAACTTGCTCGAGTTGAATTTTTCTCCACTTCATGGCAAAGACTTATCTCCGCATCATTCATGGAACTTGGGTAATATCAATCTTCTAAACGATCTTCCTCATCTATGATCAAAATCCCTCGATCATGCTGTATTGCAAAGCATATAATAAATCTTTTAGGGCACTTAATTCTTCATAAAAAATAGAAGCGTAGAAAAAATCTTCATAAAATAGAAGCAAGCAGAGAAAGAAATCTCCGCTTATAGAGAAGAAACTAGCAGAGTTTTGCTATAGTGTTCTTACAACATCGGTTTCACCTATTTTCACTTACCAAAACCAACCAACCTTAAAATATTATAAGAATATGTATAAGATAATCTTCGCTTATGAAATTGTATGCGTCAACTTGTTATAGCTTTGGAAAGCTAAGAAATCAAATAACACTTTTTGATCAGCTCAGATCTTTAGCTTTCCTCCACGACGCCGAACCGAAAGCCCAGCATAAATAACTGGCCGAAAGTGATGTCGAAACCTCCCGCCGAGAACTCGCGGTCTTTAATCCTCCAATCCAAATAAGATTACCTCTCGCTAAAAGGTTAAAGCTAAAGAACCCACCTTCACACCCCAAATATCTGCCAAAATGAGTGTATGTTCACCGAATCGCTACACAAATCCCGCGTATCAATGCTCCGGGCCATGCTGCGGTGTCGATATAAAATGGTAAAGGGGAGCATCGAAAATGAAAAATATCCGCGGTTTTTGATCAAACTTCACTGCATCGAGCGACTAGAAGGGCTCTACCGCGAACATAGTTGCCAGATGGAGCCGATTAATTTTTATGTCCTGATTTCGCAGATTCCAAATCAATACTCCGCCTTGCAGCCCTTAAAGCTTCAATCCAAATCACCATAGCTAAGCTTATGCTACGCACATGTTGTTGGCGACCGAAAGCAAAAACTTCAAGCCTCCGGTTATATCTCCTTCAAGTAACGGTTGCCCGCCACAAACCAAAAACCTAGAGTCGCCCGCCGCCAATGAAAAAACCTTAGGGGAAAGTAAATTGGGAACGCATGCGTGCATGATGCCACGCGGGCCTGGGGCAGTAATCTCACCCACCAATCTAGGGCTGCTCAAGACAAATGTGCATATTATAATATAATTTTTAATATATAGGATACACTGAGCAATTGTTAAATGAACTCACATTTTAAGATTGCACAATTAAGAGCATTCAACTGCATTTCCTCGTTTCCCCAAAGTCCCCTATAGCTTTTTCCCCTTTTCCCTTTGCCTTTTTCCACTTTTCCCTTTCTTTCTTTCCCCTTGTCAGTTTTTCTTTTTCTCTGCTTTTTCCATTTACTCTTTTCCATCTATTCCCAGTTTCTCTGCATTCCCTTTCCCTTTTTGCCCCTTCCCTGCTTTTTCCTTTTTCTATTTTTTCCTTCCCTTTTTTCCCTTTACTTTTTTTCCCTTTTCTATATTTTTCCCTTTCTTTCTCACTTTTCCGTTTTTAATTTTCACTGCTAGTTTTTACTTTTCTCCTTTTTCTTTTTTGTTCCCTTTCTTCCCCGCTCTAATTTTATTTTTCTTTTCTCTTCAGACATCCCCACGCTCTTTTCCTCCTATTCTCCTTTCCCTTTCCATTTTTCCACTCTACCGTATTTTTTTAGCCTCTTTCATTTTACCTTCCTTTTCCTTTTATCTTTTTTCTTTTCTCCCCTTCTTTTCCCTTTCTCCTTCCCCTTTCCCTTTCCCTTTTCCTTTTCCCAATGGCCATTTTCCATTCTCTTTTCCTCCTCTCCCAACCCTTTCTCTCTTCCTTTTTTCCCCTCTCCATCGCCCTTTTCCTTTCTATTTCCCTCTTTCCTTTTCTCTATGCCCTTTTCCCTTCCTTCTTTTCTCTCCACTTTTTTCCTCCTCTTCCCTTTTCTCCCTTCCCCTCTTTTCCTCTAGCCTCTTTTTGCCTTTTCTTTTTTCATTTTCTCCTTCTCTCTTTCCTTTTTCCCTTCCCCTAATTTTTTTTCTGTACTTTTCTTTCCTTTTTCTATTTTCGCCTTTTCCTTTTTCTATTTTTTATTTTTATTTTCTGGCTTTTCCCTTTAAATATACATCTAGATGCACTTTACCTATGTGAGACATTGTGCACGTAATTTGAGGCATCAGCTACAAATATGATTGGATATATTATAGCTACAACCTTATCACATGTTCTTTTACCACATGTTTTGATAGGCCATAACTTTTGTGCACAATGCTATCTCACATGATTGCCTTCAATAAAGTATAGACAGCTTAATTTTAAATTCAAGATGATTGTGATTTAGTAAAGCTCGTAGACAATTGAATTTATGCCTTGACTACAAATATGTATGCTTGGTACATAAACCACTTTTGATTACAAATAAATGTAGAGTTTATATCTATAAATATTCCTATTGATTTTGTTCTCAGACCATCCATCTTCATGAGTCTTGATCCTCCAAATCGGGCCTGTGTGTATATTAATGCTAACGATATCCTTACTATTATCCACCGATGAATACTATATCATTATCCAATTCGATGGAATACTACTGGAATACAATTTTTTTTTGAAGGACTAATAAACTTTATTAAAACCTACCAAAATTAAATACAAAGTGTAGGCGGAATAAAGTCTCGTGAGGATAATCATGATCCACCGGAGTAGAACCACGTTCTGGCGTATTAGCATACCACATCAAAAGTAGGGACGAATATCAACCGCCGCTTTGGTGAGCAAGCGAAGAGCAATGGTAAGCCTAACAATTTAGCTTGTGCTGCCTTTGGAGGGTCAATCCAAACCTCAAAGACATCAAGGCCTGCATGGACCACATAACAACCAACTTGGATGCTAAATGAAATGCTTGGCTCCTCGCGAACTTATTCCAAGTATCCGGATAGATGTACTCGTGGCTACCTTGGCCGACTTGTCAATGTCACATGAAAAGAGAAAGCGCTCAAGACCAACAGCCGGAGATGAACATATAAAGAAACAACGCCTGTTGGTCTCTGCCCTTTGCTTGCACATGGGCAGAGTGTTGACACTTGAGGATCAAATTTGTGGACAAGCACGCTCACACGGTGACATCCGGCGGAAGAATTCACCAAAGCAATGTAAACCACCTTAGGATGGTGTTTTATCCTAAGCCCAAGTCCATACGCCTCAATTAGGTAAAGTCGGGCGGGACAATTTTAGTGGATGGCGGAAGATATCACTTCATTACAGCCTATACATAGAATTCTACTACAAGCCTATGCTCATGAATACTGCAGGAAAACCCACATGCACTCTTCAATAACCTCTCGAGCAAATCCAATGGCGTGAGTACTAGCAACCTTTTGCCAATAGGTCTCAAGGTCCCATCGGTGACAATGAGAATTTTGTTTGAAAGATTTGCTATGTCACTAATTGGCCGTGACCATACCATGCCGCGAACCGCCAAGCATTCCTCAGCTTTAACTCTCCAGCCGCCATTGAGTTAATGGATGAACCGAGGCACAAAGTGTAAGATATTTTCCATGTGTATCCAATTAACAGCAAGTATTCAAATTGATGATATGCAACAAGATCAATCCAAATAGGATCCAGATATTCCCATGACTCGCAAAGTAAGCCTTTCAAAAAGGAGGCATTAGGAAAAGGGCATAGCTGATAAAAGAGACTCCAAGGAAGAAGCGGTTTTAATGAAGCTTTCCCAAAAGGAACACAATGTGCAAGGACCGCTTCACCTCAACCTACCTGTATGAGTCAACCATATCCTTAAGGATCCCCAAATGAATTTAGAAATTAGAATCTACTCACAAATGGAAGTTCATTGGCGTACCCAAGCCACCGCGAAATTTTGGCTTGGTGTATTTGGACCATGCAACCTTGACACAAGATGCTCCTCGCCCCCACCCCAAATAAAGTTACGGACACCCAACAATCACCAAATTTTGACTGAGAAAGTCAAGGGCGAGGCCATATAGACATGGGAATTACTTAAAACATGGGAATACTAATAATACAATTTAACATGGATTCAAAAGGTACTTTAATGAAATCTGACGAAATATAGAAGTTGGGTTTCATATCACCATGTATCGAGTATGAAATTGAAAGCAAGAACAAAAATATGTCACATTCAAAAAGTACTTAACAAATCTGCTTTTATAGAAATATAAACAAGCTTGGTGAACTATATGAGCTTCCTCGCTACGATCCGTGCATCTCTACCATGGAGAGGCTTTGCTCAAGCCGCTTCTCCAAGGGCCGGGTTTGATCATCCCCTGTGGCTATGAGAGCACCTTCAAAACATTGGAAGATTTGATCGATTAGTCATAGGAATCACTTCAGAATAGGTTTCAGAGAGAGCGCATTTTAATTTTCAATGTTTTCCTCAACCTTGTTTCGAGCCAGAAGTTGGTTCCCCGTGGTTGCGCTCATAATTCACAACCTTTACCTATCCCCGGGGAACAACTTCGAAAGGAATCTCTTTCTCTAGGGGCCCGCGAATCTCGGGATTGATCCCCTATCACCGGGCAAATTTCTTTGATCTCCACCGCAGAAATCTTTGATGATCTTGAATTGTGGTGTGGCTTAATTAACCCTTCGCTGGATTTCCCCGGCCTCCCCCCATCCCATTCTTTTCTTTTTCTTTATCCTCTAGTTTCTTTCTTCCTTTTCTGGTTTTGTTGCTTCCTTTGATAATTGATGGGACCCTCTCCTCGACTAGATCCTTGCGGTGTCATCCAGTGGTAATGAAAGTAGCCCTCTCTCATTATCAAGGTAGCTTTCTCCCCTTTCTTTCCGTTAATCATTCTTCTCCCTTTGTCCTTTGCCACTTCTTCTGATCTTTTGGCGCCTTTCCCTTTCTTTCCCTCTGCCTCTTACCCTCTTTTTCTTCTTCCTCCGCTCCGGCTCTCTCCCCTAGCTCTTTGTGCCACCATGAGAGCTAAAGCTTCGACGAAAGCAAACCAGCTTGTGGGGAGGGTCTCAAACGTACAAGGATCCCGCATGAGTACAAAGACACTCTAATCTCATTTTGATCATCTGTGCTGGGACCAAATTTGTCCTTAGATGACAAGAAAGATCAAGCATGCATAAAACAAGAGCTCAAAGCAGCCTTCGAGCATATCAGGGAATGTTAAAGATTCAAAGAACAGACTGTATGGGAGTTCGTATGAAGTATTCCTTGTGCAAACTTGAAATGCAAGATTGAAAATCAAGACAAGGAAGGCAAAGCTAATGATCGAGACCGCATGGCAAATGCTTCCTTTAAGATACAGGAAATGGATAACCTTTATACCAACTCATAAGAGTCAAAACAGTGGCATTCAAAAGATGTGATTGTTGCAAATTTTGGAAGAACCGTGATCTTCGTGGAGATCCACACGTAAATGCTCGCAGCAAAAAACTGGTTGAGGAACTCGAGGATCTTGGGTGGAAATCCAAAGCCTCCTTCTCCGTGAAAAATTTGGGAGGAAGCAGATGACCACGAATTGAAGATTTCCCGAAAAGGATTCAAGAAAAAGGATACCCCTCCTTCGCCCCTCGACACTTTCCTCGCTAAGCGAAATGATCTATTATAAAACTTACCAACTCCCCGCCAAAGTTCTAAATTAAATGCGTAGGATGCTCGACAAGAATGGGCGCATTTCCATCCATATTTGACATATGTGAATCATGAATGCTGAATCAGACTCAAAGATAAGGAGCGTAACCTGACAAAATAAAAAACAGTTGCCCCTAACCTAAGCAAAATTTGAAATCTTCCCCATCATGGGAAAATGTCACAAAATCAATCTGTATTTTACAAGAATGCTTTACTTAATTTTTCCACTCGTGAGTGATGCTAATGATTGTGTTGAAAAGAAGATTCTAAAAAAGAAGAGGAATTTCTCGCCGATCCGTAATATCGCAGTGGATAACACAAACAATATTAAATATATAAATCATGGAATTTTGTCCACTTCTAATCGCCCTTCCATTAGCAATCGGCCAAATATTGATTACCAAGACTTTGGTAGTTCATATTATCTATCCTTGCCGGACAAAGAAACTCTATCGATTATATGTGTACAGGTGTTAATTGCCCATGATTCTACCAAAATCACTCTGAGTTCTGCTTTCCCATGAGTATCATGAAATGGACCTCTCTACATTCCAGAGACTTCTCCACGATAGCCACCACCACCACTTCGTTGAATCTCCCTATGGGTCATTGGACTATCTCTCACCTTAGGGCTATAGCGCAAGTAGTCCTCGGGGAAATTATCCATGTCTCGATCTCTCAAACCAGCCTTTCCCTTGGTTTTAGCCCAAAAGAAAATTTACTCAAACTGAAGATCAGATCCCATGCAAAATCCCCCGAAGAGGGCGCGTTTGATTCAAAGTTTTATTCCAAATGCTCTCCGCTGAATTTCTACCAAAGAGCATCATAAAGAAGTTAAGACTGGGCTAAGGAGCATACATCATAAAATGGGGAGGAAAACCCATCGTTGTGTAACAAGTTTGGATGCCTAAAGAAAGAAATATGGAAGATAAATCAGAGTAAAAGTTGTCTGCAATACTCAAAGACAAGGGACACTGTAGTTATTGTGATGAATACAAAAACCAAAGTGATTCCTAAGACAGTGTATTTCCCCGAGAAGGTATTATTTTTCCAATTCCTGCAAGTGGTTATTAGAGTTGATCCCGACATGACTATCTCAGATCCGCGGTGGATCCTGCATCCTTAAACTTTGACCTTGACAATTTTGGCAATTGCGAGGAGAATCTCAAAGAAGGGAAGAATTTTAAGATACTTGACTTTCGGAAATAGCACCGCACCCCTCGAGTGGAGTTAGCATCCTGTCTACTATCAACAATGTAAGGAAGAGGGGTAAGAAAATCTCAAAGATTGCCCTCTGACCCCTAAGAAGATCACCAAGAAAGATCCCTCCAATGGATATAAGTCTTAAAGGTATTACTTGGAATATCCAAGGCATCAATTCAATATCGCGAGACGCAAAGGTCGCCCCGCTCTCTATGAATCGATTTTATTTTCGCAGCGGCATGATTCGCGATGACAACATTAATTCCATTATTAAAGATGTTCTTCCCGATGATTTTCAGCACCGGGTCTCTCAAAGCTAACAACACTGGGCTGGAATCACCATTGCTTGGAGTAACAGCTTAACTTTGATGACATTCAGATGGTAAATGATAATGAAAGTAGAGATGGCAAAACCATTCACGGAAAAGCGCATGTGGAGGACGGCCCTTTACCAACGTCTGCGCTCTTCATCATCACCGTGAGAGAAATGGCCTTTGGGAGGTTACAATAGGAGCTCCAGAGAGAATTCCTTTATGATGAGTGTATTTTAGCGTGCGTGATTACCATGGTCACCCGCGTTATATGACAGCGCCAATTTTAGGCCCTCGATCAGATATCGAATTTGCTTGGCCGGAACTCTCCTTTACTCTCATCACCTCTCTAGCCGTAGTTACCCCCTCACCCTATAGCTGAATGACCACGTGAGACCAAACTCGGCTCACGCCTTCATGATAGATTTATCCCGAGGCCCTCTGAATAATAGCACTAGAGTCGTTATCCAATAACTATACACTTCTCATCATTTTCCACAGCCTCATCAATATCAGTACATGTAACTGAACGAAGTACAATAA